>JALPQD010000171.1:1200000-1717500 GCA_023101885.1 Typhlomys cinereus
TCCATGGTGATTCCCGAATTCGTCTGTGGTTCTACACACACACAGACACACACACACACACACACACACACACACACACACACACGTGCATGCGCACATACATGCACAATTGAATGTATAATAAAAAAAATTTAAGGGTTGCAAGTAAATACTACTAAGGATTACGAGTATACACTATTACGTCTAAGGATTACGAGCATACACTATCACATCTAAGGGTTACGAGTATACACTATCATACACTATCACGTCTAAGGGTTACGAGTATACACTATCACGTCTAAGGGTTATGAGTATACATTATCATACACTATCACGTCTAAGGGTTACAAGTATACACTATCACGTCTAAGGGTTATGAGTATACACTATCACATCTAAGGGTTACGAGTATACACTATCACGTCTAAGGGTTACGAGTATACACTATCACGTCTAAGGGTTATGAGTATACATTATCATACACTATCACGTCTAAGGGTTATGAGTATACACTATCACATCTAAGGGTTACGAGTATACACTATCACGTCTAAGGGTTATGAGTATACACTATCACGTCTAAGGGTTACGAGTATACACTATCACGTCTAAGGGTTATGAGTATACATTATCATACACTATCACGTCTAAGGGTTACGAGTATACACTATCACATCTAAGGGTTACGAGTATACACTATCACGTCTAAGGGTTACGAGTATACACTATCACGTCTAAGGGTTACGAGTATACACTATCACGTCTAAGGGTTACGAGTATACACTATCACGTCTAAGGGTTGCAAGGAGATACACTATCGTGTTTAACCTTTTCGTGGATTCTGGGGTCTTCTCAGGTCCTCACCCTGATGATCACTTTACTGACTGAGCTACCCTCTCAGCTCTGAAATATATTTCAGAAGAAAACTTTAACCAAAATCTGCGTAGTCAACACAAAGCATTTTTGTGCCTTAACAAAACTTTTATCTTGTCACTCAGTGGACATTGTTTTACAGAAACATAAATTGCACTTTGGGTGAAGTCTTAATTTTATTTCTTACTTATTTTTAATAATATTTTTATTTTTTGACAACCTCATACATTAATGTGGTGAATTTTTTATAGTAGCAGGTGGCTTCTCTTTTTTTATTATGTTTTTTCTCCAACATTTAATTTTTTCCCTAATCATACAAGCTCAATAGGTACTCCCCTCTCTCCCCCCTCCCCCATGACTCTCATTGCACTCTCTCCCCTTCCCCCCTTCCTTCCCTCCCCCTCTCCAGGTGCCTTGCACTTCCTCGCTCCTATCCCCTGGAGAACCCCTGAGCACCTAACCTCCCTCTGAGTCCTCCACCCTAGTGAGGGTTCAGGACTCAGTGGCATAGTTTGGGGGCCCTTTCTTGGGCTCCCTGTTAGCCCGGGAACTTTATTATGAGTGTTTAATCCCTTGCCTCTAAGGATCCTACTGCCCGAAGCCTTCTACCCTGTGATCCCTGCTAAACTTTGGGGGGTCGTTGACATGTCAGCCATTGTGCAGGTCAGGCAAAGTCCAATCCTGGCTGCTGCAGCCCTGACTTGTGTGAAGTATCTTTCATATTGTTGGTCCTCCCCATCTTTAGGCTCTTACACTCTTTTTTTTTTTATTCAATTTTGCGTGTATGCATGTGTGCGTGTGTGTATGTATGTGTGTGCATGTATGTATGTGTGTGTAGAACCATGGACGAATTCGGGAACCACCATGGACGCCTCCACCTCCTCCTTGTTTACTCTGCTCCTGAGATTCACAGGCTCCGCACTACCAGGACCGGAAACGCAGGCCGCCCCTGCTTCCACCCGGCATCTATATGTGGGGTCTAGGATCCGAACTCAGGACCTTCCACCTGCAAGGCAGAGGCTTAACCTCTTAGCCACCTCTCCAGTCCCTAGGCTCTTACAATCTTAACTGCCCCCTCTTCCGCAAAGTTCGCTTTAGGATGGGGAAAGAATTAGGTGGTCTCGTTCCAGGTGAATTATGTAGGGTCTTTGGTGTTCTGAATTATGGTTTATTGTTGTTTTTAGTTTTGCTGTTCCTGCACTGCCCTTGGCTGCATTTGGATTGGTTCGAAGGTCACCTCCTAACCAAAGATAAAAGACTGCTTAAGTGAAGATCTTAATATAAGAAGAGACTCGAAGGTAGATGGAAGAGTAGGAGTAGGACACAGCAGTGTGTGTGGGGGGATCAGTGTCCCGTTTGCTGGGTGGTTATTATCTATCTGCCAGTCCCTAAATCCTCCCTGATTGGTGAGATCAAACCTGTTCAGTCCCAAATGACCAGGAAGGGAAGTGAGAGTGAGCTGCACCAGATGTCTTGCTACTTAAATGCAATACATGACCATGGCCTATTTTCTCTCCTTAAGTGTGTTCCCCTGTCTCCTTTCTTTTCTCATTCTCCTTCCCTCCTGTTTATAATCTTATGGGAGTATTATAGAGATTGACCTTTGAATATATCATTAAGAGGTTTAGATCCACTTATTAGGAAGTACATATGGCGCCAACTTTCTATGTCTGGGATACTTCATTCAATATAACTTTTTCTAATTCCATCCATTTCCCAGCAAATTTCATTAATTCATCTTTTTTGATGGCTGAATAGTATTCCATTGTATAAATGTACCACATTTTCATTACCCATTTGTCAACTGTTGGGCATTTGGATTGATTTCATGACTTTGCTGTTGTAAACAGTGCTGCAATGAACATGGTTGTGCTCATGTCACTGAAGTGAATTGATGCATTTGGGGGATTATTCCCAGAAGTGGTATAGCAGGGTCATATGGCATTTCAATCCTTAACTTTTTTAGAAATCTCCATGCTGATCTCCACAGTGTTGTATAAGCTGCATTCCCACCAGCAATGTATGAGGGTTCCCTCCTCTCCACTTCCTCTTCAGCATTCGGTGTTGTTTGTATTGTGGATTTTCACCATCCTACTGGGGTGAGATGATATTTCAGGGTAGTTTTGATTTACATTTCCCTGATGACTAGGGATGTGGAACATTTGTAAAGATTTTTGTTGGATATTTCAATTTCGTCCCTGGAAAAATTTCTTTAAGGTTCTGAGGCCCATTTCCTAATTGGGCCATTTATCTCCTTGGTGTTTAGTTTTCTAAATTCTTTGTGCACTCTGGATAATAGAGCTCTATCAGATAAGTGGTTAGTGACGATTTTCTCCCATTCTGTGGGTTGCCTTTTTGTTTGGTTTATAATCTCTTTATCTGAACAGAAGCTCTTTAATTTCATAAGATCCCATTTGTTGAGTGTTAGTTCTAATGCCTGTGCTATTGGATGTCTGTTTAGGAATTGTTGGCCTAGTACAATCAGCTCAAGAGAGTTCCCTACCCTTTTGACTAGGGTTTTTATCTTCTCTAGCCTAATATTAAAGTCCTTTATTCATTTGGAATGAATTTTTTGTGCATGGTGACAAGTAGAGGTCCAATTTTAATCTTCTGCATGTGGACATCCAGTTTTGCCAGCACCATTTGTTGAAGATGCTGTACTTTTTCCATTGGATTCTTTGGGCCCCTTTGTCAAAGACAAAATGGCTGTAATTGTGTGAGCTAATATCTGTGTCTTCAACCCTTATCCATTGACCTATGTGTCTATTTTGGAGCCAGTACCAGGCTGTTTTTATTACTATGGATTGTAGTATAGATTAAGGTTTGGTATGGTGATTCCTCCAGCAGTGTTTTTGTTAGTCAGGATTGTTTTTGCTATAATGCACCTTTTGTGCTTCCATATGAATTTTGAGATTGATCAATTTCTTTAAAGAATTGCTTTGGGATTTTGAATGGTATAGCATTGAATATGTATATTGCTTTTTGTAGGATGGTCATTTTTATGATGTTGATTCTGCTGATCCAGGAGCATGGGAGGTCTTTCCACTTTCTGGTGTCTTCTGTAATTTCTTTCTTTAGGGTTTTAAAGTTTTTGTTATAAAGATCTCTCACTTCTTTTTTTTTTTTTTAAGCATGGAACGCTTCACGAATTTGCGTGTTATCCTTGCGCAGGGGCCATGCTAATCTTCTCTGTATCGTTCCAATTTTAGTATATGTGCTGCCGAAGCACTTCTTTGGTTTAGGTTTATACCAAGGTATTTCATTTTTTAGGGGCTATAGTAAATGGGATTGTTTCTCTTAGGATTTTTCACTTTTTCCATCCTTGGTGTAGAGGAAGGCCACTGATTTTTGCACATTTATTTTGTAACCTGCCACCCTGCTGAACTTATGTATTAGTGCCAGGAGTTTCCTGATAAGAGTTTTTAGAATCACTCAAGTATACAATCTCGTTATCTGCAAATAGAGACATCTTGACTTCTTCCTTTCCAATTTGAATCCCTTTTATCTCCCTCTCTTGTCTTATGGCTCTAGCTAAGACTTTAAGTACAATATTGAGTAGAAGTGGTGAGAATGGACAGCCTTGTCTAGTTCCTGATCGAAGTGGAATGTTTCAAGTTTTTCCCCATTTAGTATAATCCTTGCTGTTGGCTTGTTGTATACAGCTTTTATTATGTTGATATAAGTTCCTTCCATTCCAACTCATCTCCAGGGTTTTGATCATAAAGGCTGTTGGATCTTGTCAAAAGCTTTTTCTGGGCCCTTACCGCCTGCTGGTGTTGGAGGAAACTCCCTGCTTTAGATTTACCAACAGCACGAATCAAGAAAAGTTAGCCAATCTGCAGGCTCAGGTCCGGATGGGGGCAAGGGTACAGCTCGCAGAAAGAAGAAGGTAGTACACGGAACAGCTTCGCTGATGACAAAAAGCTTCAGAGTTCTTTAAAAAAAAAAACTGACGGTGAATAATATAGCTGGTATTGAAGAGGTGAACTTGATTAAAGATCCCGAAGTTTTAAACTTCCCTCTCCGCTAACACCTTTGCGATTACTGGTCACGTAGAAGCCACACCAGTCACAGAAATGCTTCCTGGAATAAGTCAGCTTGGTGCTGACAGCTGAATCAGCCTCAGAAAGTTAGCCGAGCGCTTCCCACGGCAAGTGCTGGAGAGTAAAGCACCTAAACAGAAGACACTGATGAAGAGATTTTGATGTTCCAGATCTTGTAGAAAATCCTGACAAGCATCGAAGAATGAAGCTAACTATTATCTTCTGGTGTTTTGGCAGCTGGCGTGGACTAGATTTAACAACCAGCTATGTGGTTCTAAAGTTTTACAGACATGGAGAACGTCACCGGTTACCGGCTCAGCAATATAAATATTTTGCATATTAACAATGCTGTCTGTCCAAGATCTATTCTTGCGCTTCTCCCAAGATCTATTCTTTTGGTCAAGATGAAGTATTGGTGCAGTTTGAGGGTATTTTGGTTTTTGATTTCTCTTGGCTTGTTTTGGGGGGGGGATTTTTGTCGTATGTGTGCATATGTATGCATGCAGTGGAGAGCAAATTGATAACAGTTATATTTAATGCTCTTCCTTCCCCCAGCAGAAAAAAAATAAATCTTTGCATTTGTTACTTTTTTTTTCCCCTAATCACAAAAATAATGAAAAAATATCTTTAATTTCAGATCTGAAGAGATTCTTACATCGGAGGTTTGCTTTAACTTGCTTGGTTAACTATCATACATTCCTCTGGTTAAAAAGGTCCTGAGATAAATATTTGTGGCAGCTTCCTGCTGGAGTGTCAGGTCAGGAATTTTTGGTGTGGATGCCTCGGATTCACTTACCTAATCAAACTCGGAAAACTTCCTTTTGCCAGCTTTCTTCCTAGCGCTTTTTTCCTCTCCTCTCCGTTTGCTCTTTGAATGGTCTGGTAATATTCTTCCTTATGTTATGCTTAGCTTGAAAAGGATGTTCTCCAAATAGAATTAAACGAACGCCTAATTCCTCCTTTTGTAAGATTTTGTCTCATCTTGAGGAAACAACTCCATCGTCAACATTTCACTTCCCCTCATTTATATAGTTTGGTAGATTTCAGACTGGAATAGCTAGCATGTGCTCGCCTAACGACCTTAATGCTGGCTTTATCCTGTATCCTAGCTGTTCTCAGTAGCAGGTGAAAGAAAGCCTCTTTTTAGCAAGGTCTTTTTGAATGAAAAGAACATAAGCCATAGACTCATCCCCTAGCAAAAATGGGCATTCTGTGAAATGGTACTGACCCAGGAAGCTTTTTTCAATCTCTCTCCTACGCTTGGCCTTGAGCCAACCTCTGGGTTAGATTTTATTATTGATCGCAGCTACTTACAACATCCTCCTGCATGCTTAGAATAAAACTTTTTTTGGGGGGGGGGAGCAGTTGTAAAACACAGTATTTATTTTTCTACCTCCTTTCAGAGGAGTTAGAGGTAACTTGTCTTCATTCACTCAAGTTTTCCTCTTGCTATCTGATGAAAGCTTGAATTTTGCATATCAACATTTATTATAGTCAGTATTTTAGGATAAGATTTAAAGAATTTATCATTTCCTGACCAATCACCACATTTACTGCAGCTTAACCTTGCAGCATGCCAACTTTTGTTCCAACCCAGATACCTTTCCATGTTATCTACAGTGCAAGACCAGCAACACGTGGAGACATCCGTAGACTTATTTTTCTTATTATTTATTATTTATTCAATTGTGTGTGTATGTGTGTGTATGTATGTGTGTGTGTGTGTGTGTGTGTGTGTAGAACCACTGACAAATTCAGGAACCACCATGGACGCCTCCACCTCCTCCTTGTTTACTCTGCCTGGGGATTCACAGGCTCCGCCCTAGCAGGACCAGAAACGCAGGCCGCCCCCGCTTCTGCCCGGCGTCTATACGTGGGGTCTTGGATCCGAACTCAGGACCTTCCTCCTGCAAGGCAGAGGCTTAACCCCTGAGCCACCTCTCCAGCCCCCATGTTTTATTTTTCTTTCTTTTCTTTTCTTTTCTTTCTTTCTTTTTTTTTTTTTTTTTTTTTTTTGAGGATTAAGGTAGAGTTTATTAGAGAAGAGAAAGGCTGGAACTCATGGACTCCAGATGTGGAGTGCCAAGAGGGGCTAGGACGCTTCCATGAGAAGCAGAAATGAAACAGAGTTCATGGCACTACAGTGCTATGACAGGCTAGGGAGCCCATGAGAACTCACGGTGCCTAGGCATGGAATTCATGAGAAACAAGGAACAAGAAAGACTCACGGCACTGGCATGAAGGGCTAGGGAGCCTCCAAGAGAAGTAGGCAGCTGGAAATGGACTCATGGCACTAGAGGACCATGAGGGGCTAGATCGTTGCCCATGTTTTATTTTTCATCCAAACACTTCCAGTTTATTTTATGTTTGTTGATTTTTTCCTGTTATGTTTTATACAATGTATAAATACTAATAAAGTTAAAATTAAACACTAATAAAGTAAAAAAAAAAAAGCCTTTTCTGCATCTATGGAGAGTATCATGTGGTCTTGGACTTTGGATTGGTTTATATGATAGATTACATTTATTGATTTGCATATGTTGAACTAACCTTGGGTAACTGGGATAAAACCTACTTGATCACAGTGAATGATCTTTTTGATATGTCTTTGAATCCGATTTGCTAAGATTTTGTTGGAAATCTTTGCATCTGTGTTCATCAAAGAGACTGGACTATAGTTTTCTTTTTTAAGTGTGTATTTATTAGGTTTTGAGATTAATATGATATTAGCTTTGTAGAAAGAATTTGAAAATGTTCTTTTGCCATTTTATGGAATAGTTTAAGGAGCAATGGTGTTAGTTGTTCTTTAAATGCCTAGTAGAATTCTGTGCTGAATTCATCTGGTCCGGGACATTTTTTTGGTGGGAAGATTCGAGACTACTTCATCAATTTCCTTATTTATTATAGGACTATTTAAATAATTCAAAACTTCCTGATTTGATTTAGGTAAGTTGTGCTCACTCAGAAATTCATCCATTTCTTTCAGGTTATCAAATTTCATGGAGCATATGTTTTTGAAATATGACCTTATAATTCTCTGAATTTCTTGGGTATCAGTTGTGATAACTCATTTTCATTTCTAATTTTATTAATTTGGGTTTCTCTCTCTTGATTTTGGTTAATTTAGCTAGGGGTATATCAACTTTATCGAGTTTTTTTTTTTTTTAAAAAAAAAACAGCTTTTCCTCTGGTTGATTGTTTGTATCAGTTTCCTTATCTCAATTTTGGATGTTTCTCCCCTGATTTTGCTAATCTCCTCTCTTCTACTGCTTTTGGGATTGGATTGCTCTTGTGTCTCTAAAGCTTTAAGATGCATTGATATTTAATTGTGATGTTTCCATTTTTTTTTTGATATAGGCATTAAGAGCTATAAACTTATCTCTTAGGACAAGTTTTATTGCGTCCCAGAGATTTTGTGATGTTGTATTTTCATTATCGTTCACTCCTAGGAAATCTTTAATTTCCTTTTTTATTTCTTTCTGAACCCATTTCTCATTCAGTATCATAGTGTTTAATTACCAAGAATTACTGTATTTTCTGTTTTTTGTTATACAATGAATTTTTATCAGATCCATGCCTTCCTCCTCCCTCTCACTTCCAATGGACATTTCCCTAGCATGTTTGTCTCCCACCTTTAAGTCTCCCTTTAAAAAAAACTGGCCTATAATACAAAATAATGTATGACCAATAAGAGAAAACACATTTAAGTTGTAGATAGTTTTTTTAAATGCATGCATGCACACGTGTGTTTGCGTGTGTATCAGAGGGCACTGTGTGTCCCTGTAGAGGTCCCAGGATGACTTTGGGAATCATCCTGGATTGCCTTACTTCCTTGTTGCTTCACTTTCCCAGGCTCTGCCTTCCAGGTCAGAAGTGCAGGCCCCTGCTACGGACTCTGGAACCAAACTCAGCTCCTTTTGCTTTTAAGGCAGAGACTTAAGCCCTGAACCGTCTCTCTGGCCCCTAGATAGTTGTTATGATGGAGTTTCCAGTTCTGCTTGGTGAAGAACCCAGATAAAGCTAAAGAATGGCAGTTTTATCAGTCTTCTGTGAGGCTAAGTCCATGGTGTGAGCGCAGGCAGCCAGGTCCACAGAGGGCCGTCCACATCATGAGCCTGGTCCACAAAATGTCACGCATGCTGTGAGAGGGGTTTCACTCTGTCGCTCAGCTGTCCTTCAAACTATAGCAATCTCCTACCCCACTGCCCGAAATGCTGGGATCACAGGTATGCACCAACCGCCATGCCTGGCTCCCAGATAAACCATGTTTTGGTAGATCTTTAAGAAGTTGCAAGTGGGGCTGGAGAGTTGCTCAGGGGTTAAGCCTCTGCCTTGCAGGTGGAAGGTCCTGAGTTCAGATCCCAGATCCCACGTATAGACGCCAGGCGGAAGCGGGGGCGGCCTGTGCTTCTGGTCCTGTGAATCCCGGGGCAGAGTAAACAAGAAGGAGGTGGAGGCCTCCATGGTGATTCCCGAATTCATCCGTGGTTCTACACACACACACACACACACACACACACACACACACACACACACGGACACGTGCGCTCACATACATACTCACACACGCACTATTGAATACATAATAATAATAATAATAAAAATTTTTAAAAAAAAGAAGAAAAAGTTGCAAGTATATGGAACTACAAGGAGAAAGGGAATAAATTTAAGGACTTAACAAATGGTTAAATGCAAATTACATTGATGAGAAGGTAAAATTAAATGAGATTATCTGTTTCTTTCCCAAACTTCTGCTGGACATGGGGCTGTACCTCCTTTTGCAACCATCGTCTTGTAAGCCTGCATTCTGGAAGCAGCAGGTTGGCTTTAAAGCGAACCACCTTTCCCCTCATTCTTAAGTTCCAGAATTTAACCTTCCGATGCTGACATTTCTGGTAGGTCTAGATGAGATAAGGACTTTAAACAACTTTTTTTCTTTGTTTAAAAAGGCGGGGGAGGAGGGGAGGGTGGTGGAGAGAACTTGGGAGCAATATCCTGTACCCATTGTTGTCATACTATAATTTAGAGATTACCTCTAGGGGCTGGTGAGGTGGCTCAGCAGGGAGCGATGCTTGCCGCCCAGGTCTCATGACCTGAGTTCAGTCCCGGGAGTTGACATGGCAGAAGGAGAGAACTAACTCCCTTAGGTTGTCTTCTGACTTCCAGATGCGTGCATGATACACACAGTATAAAATTGTCTTTAAAAGTGTACCTACCTACAGGGGCTGGAGAGATGGCTGGAGAGAGTTAATCCCATGTTTAAAAATGCTAAGGGGAAACGGAGGCAGCCTGACTTTCTGTCTCTGGAAGGCAGAGCCTGGGAAATCCTAGAGCAAAGCAGTAAGGAGGAAGAACAATCCAGGATGATTCCCAAAGTGACCTTTGGGCCTCTACAGGCACATGTAGTACCCTCTTCTACATCTATTCGTACCTACACATACCCCCCCATATGCACAAAAATAATGAAAGCCTACATACATATATATACATGGTATACAATATTTTCAATTGGTCAGGTCAAGAATAGCATGCCTGAAGTCAGTTCATATATATGTGAACTCCAGGGGGCTGGGAGGGAGGAGGGAGGTATGATCATATATATATAAACTGGCTGAAGGTATGCTAGTCAGTGACTCAGGCATTCCATGGGTAGATAAAGCTTTGCTGTTTTCCTAGTCAGAGCCTACGGGGCTTATGCACAGTCCATTCATTCAGGGGGTGCTCTCAGATATCGCCTCGTTCTTCCTTTTAGTCAAAGTGCTGCAAAGTTTCTGAGAGCCATGGGACCTTTTACTGCCCAGTTGCTCGTGGCCCAAGAACCTAGGATACTGGACCCTCACTGGTCAACTGGGACAGTAGCTCTGAGTTTGACGTCTTGCACCAAAGAAGAATAGTAAGATGGGGCCAGTGAGAGAAACTTCCCAGAGTGGGACAGGCTTCCAAGAGAGGGGGACGCCATCCAATTCTCTCTCTCCCTCCCCCCCTGTGTTTATGTGTGTATGTACAAGAAAGCACTGAAATGTCTGCCTGTGGAAGACCAAAGGTGACATCGAGAATCATCCTGGGTTGCTCTATCTCCTTATTGCTTTGCTGTGGGGTTTTCCAGGCCCCACCTTCTGGGGCCAGGTAGAGGCTGCTACCATATCCATCCAGCATATTTACGTAGGATCCGGAATCCGAACTCAGGTCTTCATGCTTGAGAGACCAAGGCTTTGATCCCTGCATCGTAGCCCCTATCCTATCCAGTTCTTTTCGTCGAGTTTTCCCCCCTGTTTTCGTGTGTCCACGTGGTGCATGGATGTGCAGGCCTGTTTGCATACATGCAGGTGCATGCGAGTGGTGCAGACACGTGCGCATGTGGAGGCCTGAGGTTGAAGTCAGGAATCCTCCTCAATCGTTCTTCCACATTCTTCTGAGTCTCTCACTAAACCTGGAGCTTCTGGATGGCTTGTCTGGCTGGTCATCTTGCTCTGGGGATTCCCAAGCTCTGCCTTCCTGGGCTGGAATTACAGGCGGGCCACATGCCCATTTGACATGAGTAAGTGGGATCTGGGATCCGAATTCTCGTCCTTTGGCTTAGCACGGCGCGTGCTGTAGCTGCTCAGCTTCTCCCCGGTCCCGTCCAGGGTTTTTATAAGGCAAAGAGCTCATTTCTGTTAAGATTGGCTAATGCTCTGGGCCGTCATGGGCTGATCCATTTGGAAGGCCAGAACATTGTGCCAGTTAGGGGTTCTGGAAGCTCCTCTCTGTCCATTTCTATTATGACACTTTTTTTTTTTTTTAAATCTGGAGTTTTTTGTTTTGTTTTGTTTTGTTTTTTATCCTGGAGTTTTTCCACCTGAAGTTTTAAAGTGGGACCTGGGATCCGAACTCAGGTCCTTCTGCTTGTGAGGCAGAGTCTTAACTCCTGAGCCATCTCTCCAGTTCCCCTTGTCCATTTCTAATGTGCTCTTTGCTGGCTGTTGATCTTGAGTGTCTGTCTGGCGATGTTACTTCTGACCTTGCTGGTATCCCAGTGCTGTTCATTATACTTTGTTCTCATGCTTGCACGGCTAGCTTGCAGCTTACCATGGTAGAGCGTCGGCTGTACCACAGCCACCAAGGCACAGCTGTGGTCTTTCCTCGCACAGCTGTGGTCTTTCTTGGTTGCCTCCTAGCTCCTTGTCTTGGGTTGGTCTGGAATTGTCTCCTAAGGAGAAGCTTCTTGTGAGCCGACGCCCTTCCTTACACTTTAAGTCTGCTAGAATTAGCTCCATTGGAGGCAAGGCTACATGAAAGAACAGTTTAGGGGCTGGAGGGGTCAGCTGACCTGTGGTCTCTAGCCCACAGCCCTGCCCCTCCTCTAACCCATCTCTGCTGACTGTCTCCCACCCAGCTGCAGGCCCTCTTGCATGTCTCTGGTCAGCCCTTAGATGCCGCCACTTTAATCCCTGGTCCTCCTTTTAATTCCAGTCTCCTTTCGACATACATGAGCAACAGGTAGTTGTCCCCACAGCCTCTTCTCCCTGTGGCCGATGGCGACCCAGTTGCTGGCGCAATAGGCTTGTAACTGCAGTCAGACCAGCCAGCCGGAGTGCTCGCCAGACAACCAGGTAACTTCTCACAGACGGCTCAGCCGAGCCTCCGACAAGGACGGGATTCCACATATACTTTGGAATATACATTTGAATGTATATGCCTGAGGAGGTCCAAGGGTGACATAGGGGTCGTCCTGGATTGTTCTACCTCCTTATTGCTTTGCTCTGGGGTTTCCCAGGCTCTGCCTCCCAGGGCTGGAAGTACAAACCGTGACCATTTCTACTGTATTTATTTTTTTATTTTTTATTTTATTTTATTTTTTTTAAACGAAAGTTTCCATTTTTTAAATTTTTATTCAGTTGTGCGTGTGTGTGCATGTGTGTGTGTGTGTGTGTGTGTGTGTGTGTGTGTGTGTGTGTGTGTGTGTAGAACCATGGACTAATTTAGGAACCACCATGGACACCTCCACCTCCTCCTTGTTTACTCTGCCCCGGGATTCACAGGCTCCGCCTACCAGGACCAGAAACGCAGCCCCCCCCCCCCCTGCTTCCACCCGGCGTCTATACGTGGGGTCTAGGATCGAACTCAGGACCTTCCACCTGCAAGGCAGAGGCTTAACCCCTGAGCCATCTCTCCAGCCCCTCTACTGTAATTTTAAGTGGGATCTGGGGATCTGAACTCAGGTCCTTTTGCTTGCAAGGCAGAGGCTTTATTTAATCCCTGAGCGGTCTCTCTGCCCCCCCCCCCCATGTCCTGTAATTTTGAATAGGAATAAGTTAAAAAATAGTGGAAAACATATGTAATGGTTACATTTTGGTTACATTTTGCTGCCGAAAGAGAGAGAAGAAAGCAGGGGAGAAATACTTGAAAATCCTGCAGATTGGTCAGGAAAGGAATATGACCCAGGCTAGAATTGCCGTGGGCCAGTCGAGGTGAATGCAGACAAAGCGACTGTGATTGTTAAAGGAATTGGTACCTGTGGGAGGTAGTTTCAGGTGTCAGTTTATCATCGAGAGCGGCCTTTGGGCACACCTATAGGGAATTGTCTAGCTGAGGCAAACTTGTTGGACATTATCTAATTCCTGTAGAAAGACCCAGCCCAGAGTGGGTGGAACCATTCCCAGGCAGGTGAATGACAGAGTCGGCTGGAACTCGGCCGACGGGCAGGCCCGACGGCACGCACTCATTCTTTACCCCTCAGCTCTGGCTGTGGCCATGGCGCGGCCAGTTCTTCAGCTTCTGCTGGTAGCTCTCCCGCCATAATGGACTATAACCTGACATTCTAAGCGGGAACAAACCCCTTGTTCCTCTAAACGGTTTGGGTCATGTATTCATTACAGCAGGGGAAACAGGAAACAAAGCAATGTCAATAAAGAGAAACCTTTCACTCTGCCCGGGAGGACAAGCTCCCACCCATCTACGGCTCCAGGGAGTTTCACTGCCAAGTCGTTTGAGAACCTCCACCCGAAAGGAGAATGACTGAACAGACAGGCTGGGGGGCACCTAGGGGAGTGTGTGCCTCGACCAATGGCAAAGCAGGTGGGTGTTCCTGTGGCTGTAATGGGGGGCAGGCACGGTCCTCCCAAAAGGCTGCAGAACTTGGCAGTTACGTGCGCGTGCGCGTGGGGTCGAGTTTGCAGGCGCCCTAGCTCTGCAGAGGAGAGCTGTTGTTGCCCCCCCCACACACCTGCTGTGGGGGTTTCCAGAAGCCGCTGGGATCAGGCAGTGTGCGGCAGAGAGAGGGTGCCTCAGTACAGCTGGGAAACAGACGCCTGATCCGGATGCCAGTGTCTCAGAGCCGTCGGGAACCAGGAGCATCTGACCAGGAAGCTGCTGCGGCACTGAGCAGAGCTGCCCGAGAAGGAGGCCGTGTGTGCTGTGGGTGGAGCCAAGGGCGGAGCCTTTCCTGTTAGAGCCAGATTGTGCCAACACAAGCCCCCAGCAGCTAGTGAACCGCAAGTGTGCGTTTGTCTTGTGGTTTAGTGCGGATTTTCCTTCCCGTGTCCTCCATTCTTCCCTTTTTGGAATGAGGGTGTTTTACTCTGTATCATTGTGTATTGGCAATATATACCTTTTTTTTTTTTTTTTTTTAAATATGAGCTCACAGTTTAGGGATTGTGTTGAGACTAGGAAGACTTTGGACTTTTGAATAATGAAACATTTAAGAATATAGAGACAGGGGCTGGAGAGGTGGCTCATGGGGTTAAGCCTCCGCCTTGCAGGTGGAAGGTCCTGAGTTCGGATCCCAGATCCCACGTATAGACGCCAGGCGGAAGCGGGGGCGGCCTGCACTTCTGGTCCTGGTAGGGCGGAGCCTATGAATCCTGGGGCAGAAGGAGGTGGAGGCGTCCATGGTGGTTCGCAAATTCGTCCGTGGTTCTATACACACACATACACACACACACACACAATTGAATAAATAATAATAATAAAAATTTAAAAAAAAACTAGAATTTAAAAAAAAAAAAAAAAAAGAATATAGAGACAGGACTGGGGAGATTATTCAGTAAAATACCTGCTGCACAACATGAGGACTTGAGTTCAAATCCCTAGCACCTGCGTAAATCTGGGTAGGTCTATCACCCTGCCTGTAGTCTCTGTGTTGAGTGCTCATGCTTGTGCAGAGACTCAGAAGTGAGGGATCCTGCAGAGTTAAAAACCACCCCTGGGTTTTTTTTTAAATCCTGGGTGTCAACTTGACCCACCTGGCATTTATTAACATCAGTTGAGACCACCTGAAGAGATGATCCAGATCGATACGTGTACAATACAAAGACCAGCCCTAGGTTCCACTGGAACCTCCTTAAGTCTGATTGGAACCTCCCAGTAGTGGACCAGATAAAAGGAACCACAGAACAGAGGACTGGGAAGAAGAGACTCTCCAGGAATCCTCCAGCCTTCTGCCGTCACCCACCAGCCTACCGGATGTTTGCAGTGGCTTAGCCTCCAGCTTCAGCCACCAGCCATGTCGCCTCCACCGTGAACGACTGTATCTCCCCTCTGGAACCCTAAGGTGAATGCATTTCCTTTTCTCAAGTTCTTTGACGTTGGGTGTTCTCTCACAGCAATAGTTAAGAATATCATTACAAGCCCTGAACACTCACGCTTGCACACAAACGCGCTCACACACATTGTGAAGTTATGCCAATAATCGGAACGTTCAGGATAGAATAAGTTAAAATGAAGGGGATAAAAACGCAATGGCCCGAGTTTTCTTAATTACTCTCAGGAGCTCTGAGGACAGAGATTGGCTTGGCCCTGTCGCTGTCTTGGAATCTGCCACAGTTACTCTTCATGCTGTCGATAAATTCATGACCGAAGTGCTTGAGGGAACGAGGGTTTTATTCTGGCTTACTGTTCTTGGTTACACTTCCCTTGTCCAGGAGTTGAGGAAACCGGCCACACCATCTCCACACACGCTGAGAGAGGGACAACCTCACTGGCCAGACCAGCTCCCATCTTACTTTTTGCCCAGGGATTAGCTCCCCCCCTTCCCTATCAATCAGTCAACCTCCTGCAGGCTGTTTGGGGTCTTAACTCAGCTACTAATTTTTAACAACTGTGCCCACATCTCAGACCTTTCAGTGGGCAGGTTGACACCGGTGTCTATGACAGAAAGCAGCCTAAGGCTGGAAAGGACAGGTCAGCCACCTCCATTCCTAGACACCGTGGTAGTGAAGACTTCATGTATTGTTCATGGTTACATGAATCACAGCTGAGAGCCCGCAAAACCCTTGCTTCTGTTTCTCAAATTACTTCTGCAGAAACCAAAGACTCAAGAGAGCCCTAAACCTTCCCACTCACGTGGCATGTGCCCAGATAGTTAGCGAAACTCCAGATTTGCTCCAAAGAACTTCCATATTGATGAGCTCTGTCCTACAAATGGTGCAGTAGCCCACATAGTTTAACAGAAAACAAAGTCATCACCAAATGCTGCCACCGAGAGTGGTTCAAAAGCACCCAGAACAGTGCTGGGGAGATGGCTCAGGGGTTAAAGCTTTTGCCTCCCAAGCAAAAGGACCCGAGTTCAGATCCCAGGTAAAAATGCCTGTGGAAATGGTGGTGGCCTGTAATTCCAGCCTTGGAGGGCAGAGCCTGGGAAATCCCAGAATAGAGCAATATGGAGGTAAAGTAATCCAGGACGATTCCTTAAGTCATCCTTGGGCTTCTATAGGCATACACACTCAAGTATCACTTCTACATCACCCACCCCCCATGCATACCACACCCAGAGATGTAGGAGAAAAAAAATAAAATGATCCTGGAACAAACAGGAAGGTCGAGGCTGACATGCCTGGACCTTGTCTGTTGATTGACAAGTGGAAAACTTACCAAGGGTCAGATTTAAGAATCCCAGAGAGGGCTGGAGAGATGGCCCAGGAGTTAAGCCTCTGCCTCGCAAGCAGAAGGACCACATAAAAACGCCAGGGGGAAACGGCGGGGGCCTGCACTTTCGGTCCTGGAAGGCAGAGCCTGGGAAACCCCAGAGCAGAACAAATTGGACACAGAGCAATCCAGGATGGTTCTCCAGACACATGTGTGTGCATGCGTGCACACTAAAAAAATCAAGTAAAAAGAAGATGAATTAATATTTGGGAAAAAAAGAATCCTAGAGAACAAGATGCTCTAGGATTTGAAATCTACAACCAGCAGGCACAGTCACACACCACATAATGACTCGCTAGTCAAAGAAACATTGCATATATGATGGAGGGGAGTGCCACGGAAATATGACGGAGCTGAGAAACAGCTGTCAATTAGTGATGCGGAGTCTGTTGGTGTGAACCTCGCTGGGATTTTATCAGTATTGTAATTGTTCTTCCTGCTTATCCAGGTCTCCTGCAAACAGCCTGAGGCACCCCCTTCTCCAGGTGTTGACTTCAAGGTGTCTCCAGATTGTATCAAGATGCCTTTGCAGAGATGGTGGTCCCAATTCCTTCCAGGCTCATCCTGGGGACTCTGCAATGTTTGCTCCAGGAAATTGTTCTCTAGGGATAAGCTGCTCAGAGCACGTCTCTGTGCTTAAGCAATGCATGACTGTAGATACACCCTATGCTGACATCTGTCAGATAGAGATAGTCATAGTTCCACGTGACTAATAATAATTAGAATGTCAGGAAGGTGACGTGCCGGAGACGGGCAGCATCGGGCGAGTGCCACCCTCCTGTTCTCTCCATCTTTCCCATGAGACCCATGTTTCTTTTTCCTCTAATTTGCTTCCTATCAGTACTTGGTCACAGCAATAAATAGCTAATACAATCCCTTATGGAAAGGAATGGTAGCTATTTGTTAACTAAAGTGCACTTGGGACTGCAGTGTTGGAAACCAGTAAATATTTTTCCAGTGAATGCATTAATCACTAGAGTTTGAGTTGAAGACATTTCATACTTCAGTAATGATGGACATCATTGAGAATCTCAGAGAATCATCGTTTCTCATTTTGGATGTCTTTAAAGAGGGATGTCAAGTGAAGTACGGGACACTCAATGAAATGAAAAATTTGTATTTGGTAAATTCCGCATCTCATGCTGTGAGGTTTTGTTTAAGTTACTTGAGGAAAAGAGTATGTCCATGCATGTCACGGTGCACAGCTGGAGGTACTGAGTTTCCTCCTCACACAGGGAGGACTTCTGGGGACAGAACTCACGTGGGCGGCTGCTTACCTGCTAAGGTCTCTTCCAGCTCTGCGTTTCTATGCGTTTGTTCTGTCTACCTTATCCTAAGAGCCCTAAATATCTCTTTACTGTTATTTCACTCGTTCATTTGTCTGGTGTGTGTGTGTCCACCCGTGTGTATCAGAAGGCACTGTGTGTGTCTGTGAGGGCCTAAGGGTGACTTCGGGAATCATCCTTAATCGAATGTCTGCTCCTCCTGCTTCCACTCTTGAGGACTGGAATCTTTGATGCACGGTCACACCTAAAAGATCTTTAAATAAAGTGTAAGTACGGCAATTTTAAACACCTGGGCTGGGGAGACAGCTCAGGGGAACGCCTGTGCTCTCAAGCAACGGGACCCGAGTGTGAATCCCCAGATCCCACGTAAAATGCTGGGTGGGCGTGGCCGACGCCTGTCATTCCAGTCCCAGAAGATGGAGCCTGGGAAACCACAGAACAAAAGACCAGGAGATAGAGCCACCCAGGATGGTTCCTGATGTCACCCTTAGGCCTCCACAGGCGCTTTTGTACACATGCCTGCACACGCATGTACAACTATCCACACAGAAACAACACATACACACCTACACGCACAAAATAATAAAAAAAGACAAAACAGGGGACCCTGGGTGCAGTTCAGGGTGGCACTCATGCTTGGCATGCCTGAGGCCTGCGCTCCATCTCTCCATTCTGTAAAAAGTACAAGTGACACTCCTTCATTTGTAAGCGACTCTGAGCAGCCTGGGAGCTAGCATGGGTCTCCTCAGATCCCTGGGAGAGATGGAGGGAACGGCAGGGTGGCCCTCACCCTGTACTATCTGTCTCTGGCACGTCGCCTTCCTGCCTTTCTAGTTATGATTAATCTCACGGAATTATGGTTATCACTATCTGACAGAAGCTAGCAGAGGGTGTATTTATTTACAGTCATGCAGCTTAACCGCAGGGACATGTTCTGAGCAGCTCAACCCTAGAGAGCTTCTTGGAACACACGTTGAAGCATCTTTAGATGAGCGTGGAAGGCGGTTTGTGGTTTAAGAGGATGCAGTCCATCATGGGGAAGAAGGAAAATGGAGGTGGTGGCCGGCCTTTGCCCATCCGGGCCGAACAAGAGGCGGAGAGCAGGGAACGCTGGTTGAAAACTGCTTTGACCTGATGCTATTTGTTCTTTATACTTCGGTGCACGGGGGATGAAGCCGTGGCCTGCCGCTGAGTCACATTCTCAGCCCCAATTCTCAGGGATCCAGGAGTCTTGTAGCTCTCTTGGGAAGTTTTTATTGTATTTTGTTATTTTAGTTTGGGGCCCACGGTGGAGCCCAGCTGCGTCGGGACTCACTATGCAGAATGGGGCGCCTTCGTGCCTCTGTTACCCAAGCGCTCAGCGCCCCTGTTACGAGATCCTAGCTGGGTCCCTGCCTCTAGTGACACCACGCCCAGCTCCTGGAGCTGTCCCCTCCCTCCACGCAGCCCCCTTTTCTCGCATCCTGTCTTCTCAGGACAGCAAGTTGGTCTCCCTTTCCCAGACTGCTGCCTCTCTTGACTGGCGCCACCTCCTGGGGTGCCGCTAGCTCTGGGTCCTGGTTAAGATGTTTGGTTGCCTGTGGAAGGCAGACAGGAGAGAGGCAATCGCATCCTGGCCTGTTTTCTGCCACTGGGGTGTGGTGTGTGTGTGTGTGTGTGTGTGTGTGTGTGTGTGTGTGTGTGTGTGTGTAGACATGGTGGCAGACACAGCAGCAGAAACGCTGGGTGGCTGCTACATTAGAGAAATGTGAAAGAGAGCCAGCGGCTGGGGAGACGGCTCAGAGGTTAAGACTCTGCCTCACAAGCAGAAGATCCTGAGTTCAGATCCCAGGTAAAAACAACTGGTGGATTTGGGTGGTCTGCACTTCTGGCCCTGGTGGGCAGAGCCTAGGGAATCCCAGAGTAGAAGCAAAAAAGCGGTAGAAGCAATCTAGGATGATTCCTGAAGTCACCCTTGGGCCTCCACAGGGACACACGGTGCCTTTGGACTGTAAAAAAAATAAGTAAAATTTAATTAAAAAAGAAGAGAGTTACCATCAAGACCTCAAGTACCCCCAGGTCGCTGCTCAGCTCAGGAGAGACGAGGTTGTGAAGGGGACTGAGGACTCAAAGGAAAGCAGCTGCAGACTTCACTTCCAGGTCTGGGATCTCTGCTTTCAAGGGACTTAAAAACGAGATGCACTAATCATAAAGATATGTGCACTAATCATAAAGATATGTACATATGTGATTATATGACTGCAGCCAGTGCGTTTATACACATGTCACAGTGAGGACGTGTCCTGCCGCACTCGTGAGGTTGGTGACTCAGTCGCTGTGCTAACACAGTCGTGTGCTTGCACAATCCTGTGTGACACAATCTACTGTGCCTATAACATCTGTGTCTTGTGACCTGTTGCTTCCAGGTCATGACAGACAAAGTAGCTCCAGGTTGAATAAGGACACGAGAAAGTGACATGATCAGACGTTGTAGACCTCAGACGTATGTCCCCATCTCACAACTCACGGCTGAGATAAGATACGGTGACCCCGAAACGTAGCGGAAGAAGGGGTTTTATCCAGCTCACAACTCCAGGTTACGATCTGTCAGGGCAGGAGAGTTCCAACGTCAGGAGAGAGCGAGGGAGCTGGTCGCCCCCCATCTCGGCAGGGCCAGACCCATGGCCCATGCACGCTTGCTCCTTGCCTGTCCGTCTGCCAATGTGCCAGCACTCCGATGGCTTCCTGATGCAGGACATAGTGCCCTCGCGGTGGGCGGTCTCCTTGCTCAACTGGAGAATCAAGATGGTTTCCTGCAGGCTTGCCAGAGGCCCACCTTGATCTAAAGTACCCTCTCCATTGTGCCTGAGTCCGGCCTCCTGGGCATCGCGTCACAATATTGACCACCATGGCCGAGCTGCTGTGCCCAGCATGCTGACTTGCAGCCAAGCGACGTGTTCAGTGTTGGAGTGACACTCAGCCTACTTCTGCTAGGTAAGCCACTGAGCTACCCCTCCTTCCTCTGTAATTCTTCTTTTTTTGCATGTACGGGCAGAAGGAACACACCGGAAATTTACAATGGGAAGTAGTAAATGTATAAACTTGTATTACTGCTACCAAGCATGATTCACAACATGCAATCCTGTGCTACAGAATTTCACACCAGCATTGCCACGGACACAATGAGGATGCATTGTGCTGCACTGGCATTTGGCAATAGGAAATTCCTAGTTCTGGCATAATATAATTAGATCATTATCTCACCTCGTTCCATACTGACAACAGATGTATACATATATGCAAAACAATCCAAACTTTTCCTCCCTTCCTTCCTTCCTTCCTTCCTTCCTTCCTTCCTTCCTTCCTTCCTTCCTTCCTTCCTTCCTTCCTTTCTTCCTTCCCACAGTTTCTTACCCTACATCCAGACTGGCCTGAGATTACACGGTCCAGGTTGGTCTTGAACTTGGAATTATCCTGAAGCAGCAGCCTCCCAAGTGCAGGGATTTCAGGCAGACTCCACCATGCCCAGCTAGCTCCCTCAGCCCTCTTTTTTTTTTGAGAATTAAGATAGAGTTTATTAGAAAAGAGGAAGGTTGGAACTCACGGACTCCAGACGTGGAGTGCCATGAGGAGCTAGGGCACTTCCATGAGAAGCAGAAATAAAACAGAGCTCATGGCAGTAGAGGGCCATGAGGGGCTAGGGAGCCCATGAGAACTCACGGTGCCTAGGCATGGAATTCATGAGGAGCAAGGAACAAGAAACAGACTCATGGCACTAGAGTGCTATGAGGGGTTAGGGAGCCTCCAAGAGAAGTAGGCAGCTGAAAACGGACGCATGGCACTAGAGGGCCATGAGGGGCTAGATCGCCTCCCTCAGCCCTCTTGACTCAGTTTCCTCACCGGACAGTGTGTGTGCCAGGTTAGTTTCCTCTGGGCAGGTGATTTCCCAGGCTAAGAGCGCCGATTTTTCAGACCCCTGATCTGGGTCAGAAGAAGCTGGCAGCTGGTTGGTGTCCGTGGGCAGAGCTGGATCCAGGTATTTGGGTCAAAAGGCAGATCTGGGAGCTCAACACTGGGAGAGCACCTTTGACCTTGCGGGTTCTGAAGTCGGCAGACAGGACTGGTGGGCTCCTCTGCAGCTGCGCCCCTGGCTTCTACTTCCACTAAGGCTCCTCAGCTCTGGCCTCAGCTTCCTTATCCGGAGAGTGGAATGCCCCCACCCCACCCTTTGGCTTCTTCCTCCCGGGCAAGGCTCTGCACGGGGACCTGATAGTGCTGCTCTTGTTGGAGGGAGAAGCCAGCCTTGGTGAGGTTCCTGCTGCGGCCCAAGTCTTCCTCCTCCACTCACTGCGGGCGCTGAGTGGCCCTGGACCCGGGACCTCAGTCAGTCCCAGACCCTCGCCATTCCACGGGAGGCCCCTGCCTGCCTGTGGTAGCTTGGGCTACTGTGCCAGGCAGAGAGGCCAGGCTGTGGCTTCAGGTGCCACAGATATGCCCTCCAAGGAGACCTTTCTCCCGCCTCCACAAGCCCAAGTCTTTGTTTAGCGATTGTATGCGGCTCTTCTTTGCTTCCGCCGCCCTCTACCACCACGGTTCTTTTCCTCCAGCTGTGTAACTCCTGTTCATCCTACAAGGCCCGAGGCAGAAATGCTGGGTCCTTGCTGCTGGGGGCAGTTTTGTGCCGTCGCAGGTCACTATGCGTCCATGTCCGACTTATCTCCCTGGGTTTGCCGTGTCCCGCCTCCCCTCTTATATTTTCTGCAAGAGGCAGGCAAGGGAAGAAAGTGCTGGAACTTGCTCCTAGTTTCCCTGCCGGCTGCTGCACTCTCTCCCCTGGTCCCGGCCGTGCTAAGGCGTTGCTCCGCGGAGACAGGAGCGTTAAGGACCTCGAGGAACCAAGCACCAGAAGATGGTGGGCACAAAGCGAACTGGTGCTCCTGGGTGAGACCTGAAGGTTCATCCCCGGCCAGAGGGTGGGAGGCAGGTGGTGGGAAGCAGGTGTGTCTAGGTGCCTGCAGGTGGCTCCAGACATCGCTGAGCAAAGACCGATCTAGGGAGTCTGGGGCACCTTGCGCTGACTCGGCAGGGTGCCCGTGTAACCTCAAGTAGCCCCATTTCTCAACCCTGGCCCCTAAGGTTCCTAGAACAACGGTAACCGTCTCAGGTCCCCACGCCTATGTGACGCTCCGCCCAGGCCCGGCCCCAGATGGCCCCGCCCAAAGGCTCCTAGCCCCGCCCCCACTGGCGGCCCTGTCGGAGATACCCTAAGTGGCCCCGCACTACGATCGCTGGGCGACAGGTGCGCGGAGCCCAGCGCAGCCGAGCGCGCTCCGGGCCCCAGTGTCCCCGCCATGGGCAACAGCGCGGGCCGCAGCGACTTCGAATGGGTGTACAGCGACCAGCCGCACACCCAGCGGCGCAAGGAGATGCTCGGTGAGCGGGGGCACGAACAGGGAGGGGGGCGAGCGCTCGATCCCAGCCCGAGGGCCCCCCCCTCCCCGGCCAGGTCCTCTCTGCGATGCTTGTCCCGGCTGCCGCCTGCGATCCTCTGCCTGGGTCCCCGAAGCCCGAGGTCCAGGTTGGAGAGTCAGGAACCCCGCGGCCGCCTTGGGACGCAAGACGCAAGACGAAGCAGGGCGGCGGGAGGACGCGCTCTGGGGGTGCCGGGCGCGGGTTCCTCAATGACAGCCTGTGGGCGCCCGCTGAGCGCAGATCCTTGGGACCCGCGAGCTGGTGAAGCCCACCGCGCACTCGCGAGCTCAGGGCGACACCCGCGCACCAAGTTCAGATGCGGAGTGAGCCGCAGATGCCTTCTCTTGGGGGCGCGGGCCGTACCAAAGATTGCATGGAGGGGTCTCTCCCGCCAGGTGGCCGACACTCGCCGCCCCTCTGCCGCACAGGGCTCTCTGCGAGGTCATTTTACCCGTGTGGTGGCCGTCCTGAGAGTTCCCTGTTCCTGGTGTCTGCGGTCCCCTCCACCTGCGGGCAGGTGGATGGAGCCTTAGCAAAGTTGCCAAACCCCCGGCCGCCCGCAGGTGGGCGAAACTTCTTCCCCGATGGTTTGCTTCAGTGTTTCGTGGACTCTATTTGCGGCTGGTCTTTTGCTTGTTTTGGGCTTTCTGAAGAACCTTGCGCTCTGCGTTGCTGGAACCTGGTCCGTTTTCCGGGTTTACGGCTTGTCTGTCGCCCTCTCCAAGCTTGTGCGTGTGTTACATTCAGATAAGATGGACCTTTTCCCTTGTGTTTTCACTTTGGCGGCTCCTGACCTGCGCTCAAAGCCTTACATCGTTCCAGCTGGAGTGTACCTGGCAGTGCTGCAGCTGGAGTTGGGGGTTCAGCAGCTGGAGCCCACTCCTTCGGGCTTCTGTTTTGCGTTTCTCCCCTATGGGAGCAGGTTAACACATCTCCCACTCGTGAACTTCCTGACTGGCTTGAGAGACCTTGATCCTTCCTCCTCTTCCACAGCAGGAGGGCGGGCAACTTGGCTACAGCCCCTGGCAGCCTGAGATGCTGGGGCTGAGGCCCCTCTGCCCTGTGGCCGTCTCTTCTCGCCGCTTGCCCCCCCTTCTCTCACCGTGCTCACTGAGCATAGACCCCATGTGGAGAAGGTTGCTGTGTGCCCCTTTACCCAGGTGGTAAAGCACAGGCTGGCTTGAAGCGTAGGTGATCCAATCGCTCCCCCTTCCCGAGTGCTGGGACTACAGGTGTGTCCTACTGCGGTTATAGGAAAGCTCGCTCTCTCTCTTCTTGTCTCCCTCCCTTCTTCTTTCCCTCTCTCCCAGGCTTGCCTCGAATCTGTAAAGATGACCGTTGAACTCCTGATCCTCCTACCACTACCTCCTTGCTGCTGGGATTACAGTAGGGGCACCATCACGATCAGCCTTACGGGGCGCTGAAGATCAACCCGGGCTTCGTGGGTGCCAAGCACAGGTGGACTGCACCCCTAGCCCCAAAGATCTCTTTTGAAGGCGAGAACAGCCCCCGGAGCATATCCAGGCTTCTTAGAGAAGGTTGGCAGAAAAGACGAGAACACCTGGAGGGGAGGGAGGCGCCCCGGGTCTAGCACACGAACTGCCCATTTCAGAGAGACTCACTCACGCCCCTGCCATGATGCCGTGGCTTCCTGACACACCCATCCAGTCTGTGTTGGTGAAATTGGGATGTGCGTCTTTTTCCTGGTCAAGTGCCGGTCTTCCCTGCTTCCCTGCCACACTCCGCCTCACCCGGCATAGCTCGGTGCCACCTCGTTCAGGAGCCTCCGGCTGCCTTGCCGGCCTGGGTTGGGTGTGTGAGGGCTCTTCGGAGTTTCGCCCCTCTGGCTCCAGTGCCCAAGCTCTGACCTCTAGGGCAGAGGTCTGCTGCTGGCAGAGGGACCAGGGCTCCAACAGTCACTCGTGAGTGACAGGTGACTCAGTATCCGGACGAGGAAGTTGCAGTTTGGGCAAGGTGAAAGGCTGGTTATTGAACCTTCCTTATGCTGTGACCGAGCCGACTTGGGGAGGTGATTTGCGAAACCTCAGCCTAGGGGCTCCGGAGCATCAGCACCAATGGTTCCTCTCGACATCCCGCACACGGGCCTTGGATGTCCTGCCATCTCTGTTTGTTTTTTCCCCAGCTTGGGAGGAGTTTTCCGTAATGGCTCATATCTTTGCAGACCAGACAGCCAAGTGTAGCTGAAGTATACCAGCTTGCCCTGGATCCCATAGCCTTCAGGTGCCAGGGTTTGGGTTGGCGCTGGAGCCAAGTCGCGCTCCCTCCAGTTGGCCAGTGCCAAGGACTGCAGCCGGACAGATGTTCAGTTAAGATCTTAATCTCCAGACAGCTCCCAGGAAATTCTTGCCAAGATGTGACTCCAGGTGAACTGTAAATAAGGCCAAAGGCCACCTCTAGCTCCTGCCTGGGATGGGCGCGGAGAAGACAGGGTCCCCGGCAGCGCCTGTGACCGCCTCCCTAGCCCGCCAGGCTCCCTCGCCGACAGGCCGGAGACCAAAGTGGGGTATGAACCCGGGCTCGTTCCTTTGAAGACCAATAGCTTTGTCACTTTGTTTTTAAAGTATGAAAGCACACAGCACAGAAACAAAAAAAAATTCTTTTTCAAATAAAAGAGGAAAACCAGGAAGTAGAACTCTTGGCAGTTGGATTATTTGCTTAGGAAAGACTGGGTCGCGCCTTCCCTTGGTGGCCCGTCCGTAGGAAGAGTCTAGGGGCTGCTGCCTGCACGTTGGCAGGCGGCCTCCTGCTTGGCTCTGCTCAGGGCTGGACGCTCCTCTGACAGGGGGTCTCGGGACTCACAGGAGGAGGACAGGGGTCTGCCTGCCCACTTGCTGGGTTCTGCCGGGGCTTCGAGGAGGGGGGGCGGTGGCTGCCAGGCATGAGGCTGTGTCGTTCTGTGCCAGGGACTGGGGACGCCCTGGGTATACTGGCCGCACGCGCTGGGGCAGAGAGGAGCTGCCCTTCGGGAAGGGCGGGGCTGTCAGAATAGGAGGGTGGGCGTGGGTAGCCCCAGTAACCAGGAGGCAGGGGCACCACTAGGCCCTCCCCTGCCGAAGTCTATCATCTGTTCTGGCCTGCCAGGTGTACCCAGCGCTGGCCCTGCCCTCTCCTTGCCTTTTGCTCTTCCCCTCTGGGAGGCGCAGCCAGCTTCCTGCTTTTTATAAACATTGTTCTCTGTTAGAACCTATTTATTTATTTTTATTTTTTCAAAGCTGTTACTCTTTTTAAATATTTTTATGTGTGTGTGTGTGTATATCAGAAAGCACTGTGTGTCCCTGTGTAGGACCAAGGATGACTTCGGGAATCATCCTGGATTAGTTCTACCTCCTCCTTGCTTCCCTCTGGGATTTCCCAGGCTCCACCCACCAGGGCCAGAAGTGCAGGCCGCCGCCATTTCCACCTGGTGTTTTTCCATGGGACCTGGGATCTGAACTCAGGACCTTCTGCTTGCGAGACAGAGTCTTAACCTCTGAGCCATCTCTCCAGCCCGGAACCTATTTATTTTTGTGGTACCGGGGGATGGAACTTGGGGTCTGGCACATGCTAGACAAATGCCCCCCACAACTCTCCCTACTGAGGTGTAGCCCCCTTAGCTAGGATTCTTTCCTTGCTCTTCAGCAACTGACTTCAGGTGTCAGCCTCAAAGTTTGTTCCTTTATTTTTTCAAAAAATACACGCTGACAAGCAGGTGCCTACAGACAGGCACACAGTGGCATACTGGAGAGTGAACCCCTGACTCTCTGCAGGGAGCCCAAAGCCCAAAGCCCAAAGCCCTGAGCTGTAATATCCTCTTTCTCTTTCCCTGATGGTTGGTTTCCAGCTTTCTGGGTGCAGCCCTGGGTGGACCTGGAAGGAATCCTAGTCCCTGGGGGGACCGCCGCCCTCCCCTGCAAGCTTCTGTCCCTTGTCCCCCTCAGGATGCTGAGCTTTCCACCTGGGGGGAGGGGCTGTTAGGTGCCTGAGCTCCCACTTAGACCCTCTCTGCTGCACCTGGTACCAGCAACTCCTGGGGGGTCCAGGGAAACCTTGAGGCTGAGGGTCTTTTTGTCCCCAGCCAAAGGCCATCAGAATAGTCACAGTTCCCTCGGGGCGGGTCAGGCGAGGCCACTCCTTGTCCTTAGCTGTGTCACTGTGGTGGCAGAGGCAGAGACTTGGGGGGGGGTGATGTCAACCACCTTTCTAAGAACCCCGTCAAGTCTGCACCTTTGCGCTCAATCATTGGAGGCTCCACCCTGTCACACGTCCCGTCACAATCAGAGTTTCAGCGTCTGAGCTTCACTGCGCTGCAAACGTCCAGATCACGGCAGACTTGCTGCCCTTTCGCCTTCTGACTCGGAGTAGCTTGTGTGCCCACCGCACAGATGATCCGCGGGGTCACGTGTCGGGACCCTGGGGAGGGAAGCCACCCCGCCCCACTGTCTTTTGGTGAGCAGTGAGGCCAGAGTTAGGGTGAGGCCTGAGCTGCCAGACCTCTGCTTGAACGGACCACATCTCCTTGTCCCCAACACGGCCCCCTCGGCAGCTGCAGCACCCGTCTTTCTCGGCCGCCTCCTTTCTGTGTTCCTCTGTGGCGCTGCGTTTGGCTTGCCCTGTGCCATGTTCCTTCTTGCATTTTTAACAGCCTTCAGGAGATACAAATAAATAACTTGCTGTGCAATTCACTCCAAAACTTGTAAGTAGGTCACATGACCCAGTTTGAGAATTTTTCCATGACCCTAAAGTTTTAGGGTCGCAGGACGTTCCCACCGTGACTGCCAGTGTTTTCTGTGGACAGGTGTCGTCAGCTCAAGTCTTCTGCTTCCCTGAGACACACTGTGCGCCCAGTTCCCAAGCCCATCCATCTGAGACACACTGTGCGCCCAGTTCCCAAGCCCATCCATCCACTTCCAGGCATAGACAGGGGCTCAGAGACCTTCAGCACATATTCGCCACCGGGATGAAAAGCAGGTTTAGCAAGTGGCGGGCGAGGAGGCGGAACATGACTCCTGAAGGCACGGTGGGACGCTGTTTTTGTTTTCTGTGTTGAGTCTGGACTCTCACGGCCCTCTCACAGGATGGGACAGGGCCGGGCTTGCTACGGCTCTGAACTGGGCGAAGGGAGATCAAAGTGGGGTGGAAACGACTCCACCACGGCGTGAGGCACAGCAGGGAGGAAGCCATTTGGGAAGGCTTTGGGCGCTGGGGTGAAGGGAGGTAAGCCTAGGGGGAGGGGCCCCCAGGGATGCCGAGACCCTCATTTAAGCACGTCTTGTCTGGGGCCACTAGGTGGCATTGTCATCCCTGAGCTGCTTGGTGGTGGGAAGTGGGAAGCCCGTGAGGGGTAGAGCGGGGTGCTGAGGCTTGGCTGATAAAAAAGACGAGGCCACTGCCAGGCAGTCGGCCCTGGTTCGTGCTGTGCTGACTTTCCTGAGGAGGTGGTGGGAGACTCGAGTTTCTGAACGTGCTGCGTTGGGGCTGGAGATGGGGGCATTCAGAGCCCTCTGTCTAGGTGGGACCTACTGGAGTCTAGCGGGGTCGTTCCTTCCTTTGGTCTGTATGGTGGGCCGCAGCGGCCTGCGGCTTGGGGGGCAGGACTGGTAGAGGGCTGGGGAGTTAGAGCCCATGAGGCCCAGCTTGGCGTTGCTCAGGCCCGGAGTTAGGGTCATGGAGTCAGGTCTAGGGACCAGCCTGGTACGGCCACCCAGCTGCACCTGAGGGATCCTTCCTTGTGACTCCTGGGCCCTAGAACCCCCTCTGTGTCCCGCTTGGGTGGGGTACTTAGAGTAATGGCAGCTGTCCTAGGCCCCGCCTGGGGCCTCCGTGGGAAGCATCTATGGGCCTTTCATTCTCTGCAGTTGTCCAGTGAGGATCCAAACTTCCCGGTAGAGCAGTCTAAGTGGGCAGGGGGCGTGGAGGTCAGCAGGCACCTTGGCAGGGCAGGGCAGGGCCTACTGGGCTGGGTAGACCCAGCTGGCCGCCCAGAGCCAGGCCCAGCCCATGTCACGTGCCACTCCTGCCAGCTTGGGGCTTCTCATGCTCTCTGAGGAGATGGAATCTGGGAGAGGCCTAGGAATGCGGTGGCCCCACCCCCTCCCCAGGTCCATTCCTGTCACCCCCTGGCTCTGAGCTCCTGGAAGCGACTCCCTTGAGCTGGCACCTCGATTCTCTGTGATGCCATCCTGGCCCTGCCTTGCTTTCCTCTCTTTTGCCTTAAGTGGACACTGGCCTCCTTGCCCAGTGCCCATTCCTGCTGACGCCACCCCTCCCCACCTTCTGCCCCCTTGCCCGTACCAGCATCAAATGACACCTACTGAGACCCGCACAATCTCGCCCAGTCCATAGGGCATTCTGTGCCACCTGGACGCTGGCCATCTGTATGGTTGCAGTGACTGCCCAGTGTTGACTGTGCCCAAGTGACCTCAACACACCCTCTCCCAGGCTTCTGGTCTACACGGTCAGGGTCCCTGGAGTGCCTCCCTGGAGACCCCGAATGATCCTCTCCCCCGGAGGCCTGCTGGAAGTGGTAGGTGTCTTTGGGTTTCTGGGAATGAGGGTTAAGTTTCTGGTCCCTTCAGCTTGATTCTGGGATGGGCCTAGAGGAGCCGCGTTCTTCCAGGGTCTCCCTGAGTTGGGGTGCTCAGTGAGTTCTGTGGGCTCACAGCTCCCAGGAGACCCTAAAGCCGCTGTCATGAGGAAGACAGGCATGGGGGAAGGACTCTCTGAGGATGCCTTTGAGGCCTACACTGTGTAGTGTTTTCCCCTCTGGGTATAACAGCACCATCTTGGACTGTGCCCTCACCCATCTTGGGGTGGGCTTTGTGGCAATGTGGCTGCCTTGAAGTCATCCTGCCTCTGGAAGTAACCCTCATCCCTGCTCCTGTAAGTCAACAAACTCACTGGTTCACCAAGTCGGCCTCTGAAGTGTCTGTCTGGGTCTTGCTGTGGGCAGCCAGACATGTAACTAAAGCTAAGTAGGCGCGTGTCTGTGGAGAGGAATCCCAGGGTGGCCGTTGTCCTATATATGGTGTGGTAGGCCGCGGTGGTCAGACCCGCCATGCCAGTACGGAGATAACCTGGGAATGGTTGACGTCTAGTGTAATTGTGGTCCCTAGGCGCAGTGTGCCAGGGACGGGTATGGCCAGCAGCTGTGGGTGTCTGGCTACTGCGAAGTGTCGTAAGAAGTTCATCCGAGGCCGAGAAGGCTGCCCGCAGGGAACTCGCTGTGTGGAGGAGGAACTGCAGTGGGAAAGGAGATGTGGCTACCGTCCATCGTGTTGGCCGCTGACTTGGCAAGTGTAAAGGTTACTCTTCACTATTGCTGTGCGAGAGCGTTCAAAGCCAAACAACTTAAGGGAGAAAGGAAAATTTATTCAGTTATGGTTCCAGAGAGGAGATGCAGTCTTTCATGGCGGAGACGACATGGCTGGTGGCTGAAGCTGGAGGTAGACTACATCACCGCAGACATCCAGTGGGCTGGTGGTGACAGTGAAAGCTGGAGGATTCCTGGAGAGTCTCTTCTTCCCAGTCCTCTGTTCTGTGGTTCCTTTGATCTGGTCCACTACTTGAGAGATTCCAATGAGATCTAGGGAGGTTCCAATTGGATCTAGGGCTGGTCTTTGTATTGTAAATGTATTGATCCGGATAATCTCTTCTGGGGTTCTCAGCTGTTCTTAGTTAATGCCAGATGTGTCAAGTTGACACACCAGGATTAACTGTCAAAGCAAGTAAATTGGATCAAAGAGAGACAGCGAAGTGCTGGCTGACATTTCTTACAGCTAAGGTGGCTGAAGGGAAAGGAATGTATAAGCTAGATCGGTGTTCCCAGGCTCCTCCTGAGATTCAAAACACTTAGAACTCATGGGAAGAATCACTGAGAAAGAAAACATGGTAAAAGGGATAGAGGATACCTCCCTCCGGCAAAGAAAAGGAGAGAATCCATCGTTCAACATGCAGATGGGGAACTTCACAGTGGCCCAGTTCAAGAATTATGGTGGTCGGGGACGACTGAGCTCCTGAGATGCTGGGATTGGGAAAGACTTGTGTGTATGTATGTGGGTGTGCGTGTGTGGGTGCAGAAGAGGGCAGCGTGTGGCTGTGGGGGCGCGAGGATGACTTTAGGATTCATCAGGGTTGCTCTACTTTCCCATTGCATTGCTCGGGGTTACCCAGAGTCTACCTTTGAGGGTTGGAAGTACGGGCCACTGCTATTTCAGATGTGTGTTTCTATGTGGATCTGGGGATCTGGCCTCAGGTCTTTTGCTGGTGATGCAAGGCCATCTTTCCAGTCCTGAATTGGGAAAGACTTTGAAGCAAGCCATGAAAGAGCCTACCACAACCTTGTTCGTGAATCTGTGCAACGCGGAGCAGATGGGATTAGTTTGTAGAGAAGGAAGACTGAGTGATGTGACTTCTACCCCTTCTTGTGACAAAGGGAGTATAATCTTGACAGTGTGAGGGGACACAGGCCCTGACGGACAGGCTCGTGCGAGCCATTAGGAACACCTGGTTGTCACCAGCGGAGGTTCCATGAATTTAGTAGAGGGAACTGGGGCTAAGAGAAGCCACGTTTGACGTCCAGTTTGCCAGACAGGACTGCACACACCAGAGAGCTAAGGAAGAAGCTAATACAGAAGGGACTGCAGGACTCTTGTGGAATCTTCCTAGCCTGGCTGAGCTCCGTGGCGAGAAGTGAAGTTCACAGGGTCGGAGAGGCTGTGGCGGATCTGGGCGACTTAGACCAGCATGCAAATCAGGTTCGACATGTAAATCGGGTCTGTGAAGTGCAAAGCCATCTAGAGGAGATATGGAAAGGGCTAGGCAAACAAGGGGGCCTGTCCACATCTCTCATCTCTCTCGGAGGCAAATGTGGCAAGATTTGGGTCAGGCTGTGGTTCCCAAGGGAAAGACTGATGAAAAGCCAAATGCTGCACTGGTAAGCTTCTAGGAGACTCCAAAACCCCACAAATAGTTCACAGAAGACATAAATGCTAAGACAATGCAGACAAAGGAGACCAAGCTTGCCAGGAGAGGGGTGACAGAGTGAGTCATGTGCATTTCTGCATCGGGAAAAGGTACACTAGTGGTAGGAACTGTTCACGGAGCAAGGACTCTCATGACGTCCAGGTGGGGTTCACGGGGACTGTGGGCGTGTCTGCGGCTTGCAGTGCCAGCACAGTCAGTCAGGCGTGGCTGACGGAGGGGCCACGGCCAAAGTTACAGCCACAAATACCACCTTGAGTCCATAGACCCCAGGAACCAGACAGAGCAGCAGACACAGCTGGGGGGGGGGGGGATACAAGACCTCGTCCCTCCTTACCCCACTGAGTCTACGGGGGCAGGGAGATACACTGAGACCCCGATGGAAGCAGGATGGGAGTGCTCATGCTGGGAAGCCAGATAAGGCAGGGCCTTTCCTCCCTTAACATTATCCTTCACCTCCCTTTAGCTGTTAATTAGCTGACCCTTGGAATGGGCTGTGGTGAGCTTTTGCCCACTATCTGAAGAGGTTTACACCTCAAGGCTAACACTTGAGCATGTCACACATTTGCAAAAGCATCTCGGAACCGTGAAAACAGCAGTGAGCGTCAAAAGATGGCGTCCTACCTAGGGAAGCAACGGTTCTTGAGGAAGTACCGGTGGTCAGTTGACATCACAGTCCAGGGATGGGCTTCCTCCCGTGAGCTCCTGGGCAGGGAGACCTTCGAGGTCTCATAAACCAGAAAGGCTGTTTCCAGTGCAGCCGATCACATGCAGAATTGATGATGCCTGGTTGCAGGACATTTAAATAAAGCTGGGATTAAGTGAGACACTTCCTCTCCTCCGGTTGGCTTTCATCGCCATTAGCTCAGCGTGGGGGCCCACTGATTAAAAACAAGCCAACACAAGGGAGGGGCTTGCTCAATGAGCTTCACTAGAGCTGAGGCTGGTGATGAGGGAACCGTAGTTTTTCCTTAAGGCACGAGAGCTTTAGAACAGAAGAGAAGCTTAATGTCAGACTAGGGGAGAGTCGCCACCGACGGGGTGTTGGTGGAGATCTGCAGAGCCCACAGGACAGAGGGGGTCCTGCCTTTCATAGCTTTCAGACATTACTAAAGCATTTCCAGAGAAGAAGGGCAGTGGGGTGGGAGATGAAAGAATGTCACTAGGTGGGGAAGTCTTGGGAGGTTAAGCAGGACCAGTGGGGGTGGCTGGTTCTGAGGTCTGTTACCACATGGGTGGTGTGTGAAGGTGAGTTGTTTGAATCCTTAACTGATGTGAATGTTTGGGACAGTGGTAACTATTGGAGGCAAAGGTTTGCTGGAGGAAGGAAGGCCACGGGGGTTGGTGGGGAGATCTTGAGGTTTGATGGCCCAGTCCTGCTTCCTCTCAGTTTGTTCTTAATCTCCTGATGGTGGTTGAGAACCAGAACTAGCCTGCTGCTTCTGACTCCTGCTTTTGACACCCACCATACCTTTTCCATCATAATGGACTATATTTCCCCTCTGGAACCATAAGCCATAAATATCCCTTTCCTCTTTAAGTTGCTTGAGTCCGAGTGTTGCCTCGCCACAGCAAAATAAGAGTAACCACAAGGGGATTGGTACGAAGAAGTGGGGTGTTTTCTGTACCAGAAAGTGAAGTGTTTGTTTCTTTGGAACTGAGAGAATTTGGTACCGAGAAGAATGGTCCGTTGCGTGATGAGGCCGACGTGCCTTTGGAACTGTTTGGTGGGAGAAATGTGGACTGAGTATGATTTGCGTTCATGAAGTAGCTACAAGCCAAGGAGGAGAATGTCATGATTTGAATACGAATCCCCTCCCCTCAGGCTCAAGTGTTGGAATTCTTGCTGATGTTAACGTTTGGGAAAGCTGAGGCAACTTTAATTTTTTTTTATTATTTATTCAATTGTGTGTGTGTGCGTATGTAGTGCGTGCACGTGTGTGTGTGTGTCTGTGTGTGTAGAACCACGGATGAATTCGGGAACCACCATGGACGCCTCCACCTCCTTCTTGTTTACTCTGCCCTGGGAGTCACAGGCTCCGCCCTACCAGGACCAGAAGCGCAGGCCGCCCCCGCTTCCACCTGGCGTCTATACGTGGGATCTGGGATCCGAACTCAGGACCTTCCGCCTGCAAGGAGGAGGTTAACCCCTGAGCCACCTCTCCAGCCCCTAAGGCAACTTTAGAAGGTGCTGGAGGAAGTTCTGTCATAAGGAGCAGGCCTTAAGACTCCATGACTCCGCCCTGCTTCCTCCCAATTTGTGCTTGCTCTCTCTGCCTTTGAGTCTCCTGCTTCTGCCTCAAAGCCATACTTTTTCTTAAGGGACTATAGTCCCTCTAGAGCCATAAGCCAAATAACTCTCCCCTTGCCCTGCAACTCACGTGTGAGCGATGTTGCAAGAGCAGCAGGAGTAACTCAGCGGTGGAGGAGTTACAAAACCACCCGGAGGGGCTACGCAGGCTGCTGGGGGAGCGTTGTGACTGACATCCTTGCTCAGCCAAGATCCTGCGGCGGACACGCCGCAGCCTGGCATGCCAGCAAGAAGCGCTGCCGGCGCAGTCGTGGCCTGCCTGTCCTGGGTACAACCAACAGATTCTGATGAGATTCGAGGCTCCCAAGGAAGAGATGCGTGTGTGTTACCTCGAACCAGGACAAACGCCTGTGGCTGCAGAAGGCCTCAGGAGGAGGCTGCTGCGATCGTTTTGCATGCAAATGTGACGTGCCTGTCTAAACATTTGTGCTTGCAGCTAGGGAGTGAGCGCCACCGGCTGCTCTGGCTGCGGCGATGTTCTCAAGCACAGATGGACATCCATATTCATGCCTTCCAAAGCTCAGGGACCTTGCAGAAGGTGGGGTTGGGGAGAATGTAAGAGCCAGGGCAAAGAGGTGGAGTGTGGCATACTTTCCCCCTCCAGACATAGCACAACGCGGTGGTCTTGGCCTTTCCCTGGTCTAACCTAGGGAGGATGATCTGGAGCAGTTTCCAGCTTCCATCCTTGCAGGATGGCTCAGGATGTGTGCGGCCAGCTAGCTTGTAACACTAACGAAATGTGGGAGGAGCTCTCCGCAAGGTAAAGAAGCAATAGGCCAGTGGTAGAGTGCTTGCCTAGCAAGTGCGAGGCCCTGGGTTCGGTCCCCAGCACCGGAAAAAAAAAAAAAAAAAAAAGAAGCAATAGGCAACTGTTGGGGGGGGCGTTGAAGGACACTCCTTGGCCAACCACGGCAGTTTGGAGGAGGCTCACCCAGCAGCGAGCTGTGCGACAGAGGGGTTGCGGGTTCTCTGAGTCTCCCCCACATGGGTGCGCTCTCTGGTAATGCAGTTGTGCCGTTGAGTCATCTCTGACCTTGTAAATCGCCCATACGCCCAGCCCATAAGTAACCCTAACAAACTCATTGGTTATACCAAGTTGGACTTTGGCGTCACCATATTTGGGTGTGTTATCGAAGCCCTATCTGGGGTGTAGACATTTGTCTGGCAGTTCCCCAGGGAAAGTGTCGCACAGCAGTGTCCTGGGGTTCTTGCAGCCCCGTGGGAACCGCATCGTTGACAGGATTCCTCTCCGCCGCAGTGGCATGCACACGTCTGTGTCTCTGAGGGTCCTTCACAACCTGCTAGTCTCCTCGGGGCTGCTGGGCCCTCCTGACACTTCCTGTCCGCACTGTGCAGATGCCCACAGACAGAGAGGGTGGGAGGCCTCACAACACCCCTCCTGAGGTGTCACTGCAGCGATGACTAATGTTCAGTATTCTGTCTGCCTCCAGCAGAACTCCCGTGGCTGCAGCTGTGGGGTCTGCTGCCGTAGGGACAGGTCTGGGGCCCTCCAGGGCTTCAAGGCCAAGTCAGAATAGGCCGCCACGGCCATTCCTGATTCTTCTTGTGTTGTCTACTCAGGGGCTCTTAGCCTGAGAGCTGCACGCATGTGCTGTCACGTTTCCTAGTGAGAGGACAGGCTGGTGAGGAGAAGCTGCTGCCCTTGTCAGCCTGGATGAAGGCTCGGGGCAGCCTGCAGCCCCTCCAGGGACCACAGCTGAGTGAAGCCTCTTGTCCGATGTGCCTGAGTGTCTGGACTGGACGTTGCCCACCAGGAGGGGACTGAAGAGGTACCCGTTGGCTAGAAGGGACCCGTGACTGCTTGCATCTCAGCGGCTCCGTGGGACGCGTGAGGTCCACAGAAGAGGCAGCTTCAGGATCAGGAGTCGTGGGGAGGGGACATATCGTTCTCCCATGTGGCACGTTACTCCTCTCCAGGGTGGGGGTGGTCCTAGAGAAGACCCTTGAGGTGAAGGAAGGCCACCCGGGACTAAAGGGGGTGCAGCTGAGTCCTCGGACCAACTGAGAATAAGAAGAAAAGCCCAGAATCCCTTGCAGCCCCCCCCAGGGGAAGGGAGGGACCACAGGTGTCCTCAGGAGCACCTGCCGTCCACCCAGGGCAGGACTCTCACCTCTGTCCTGAAGACAGGGCAGTAGAGGTGGGCCGTCCCAGGCAGCCCCCCGCTGGGCTCTGGCTGGGGGTGACCTGCATGCCCTGGCCTCCATCTACAGTGGGCGGGACTGGTCGAGGCACTTGGGGGAGGTGTACCTGAGGATTGGGGAAGTGGGGGCAGCTGGCTAATGGAGGCCAGTGGCCTGCAGCTGGTGGCTCTCCAGATGGCCTTGGGAAGGAGAAGGTCTGGTTGCTTTCTTTGGGGGGGGGCTCTGAGGGGTGAGCGTTACCCAGATACTCCTCTGGGAGATAAGGAAGCTGGTAACGTGCACAGACTCAGCGACTTTGCATTTCATTTCCCTGGTGCTTGGGCTGGGACCAGAGCCCTCCGGGGGGTGGGGGGGACAAGCTGCAGCTGTCCCCATCTGCCCACCATGAAGACACGCTCCTTCCCCTGATCTGGGATTCCCACCAGAAGCATCTTCTTTCTGGCAACATCGAGGCACCCGCCCCTTGAGTGCGGCCCACGTGTCCGGGTGTCCTGACCCTGGCAGGGGTGATGCCGGGGTGTTACCTGGCTGGGCCACCCAGCGCTGCTGGGGCTGCTGAGCGCTGGGACCCCACGAGGCCAGGCTGAGCCCCGGGAGGTTCTTTCGGCAGCTGTGAGGGCCGCCCCACTTTGTGTTTCTTATCCCGCAAGCTAAGGTTGGGGTCTGGCCAGGGGTCTCACTGGGCCAAAGCAGGGGTCCACAGGACTGCGTCCTTTCTGGTTCCTTTGTCTCTCCTGGGTTCCGGGGGTGTCCACAGACCTCACCTTGGCCCTTCCTGTGTGTTCGAGCCGTCGTGGCAGGACCAGTCTGCTTCACGCTGCAGTGTCTCAGCCTCCGGGGCTCCCGTGCTCGGCGAGAGTCCCTTCAGGTGACCTCAGTGCTAGTCCACCCTCTTCTTCCTTGTCCCGTGGCCTGGATCCTTGCAGGGGGTGGGTTAGGATGTGTACATTTTGGGGGGAGGGGCTGGCATTCTTGCCAATGGCCCCTGCTCAGGTCTCCATTGGTCAGGCGGTACCAGGTGTCTCTCTGCCTTCAAGGAACGTGGGCAGGACTGAAGAGGACAAAGGCTGCATGAACATCTAACCCTCCTTGCTAGCAGGAGCCTCGCCTTCCCCTCCAGGGAATCCCCTGGCCTGTGGCCCTCTGTGACCCTCCCAGTTTGCTTAGATAAGGACTTTCAGGGCTGAGACCCCCTCCTGGGAGCTGGATTCTTAAGCAGTGGCTTGTCCCCCCCCACCCCAGGGTCCATGTTTTGCTATGTTGCTCAGGTGGGTCTAACAATCCTCCTGCCTCTGCTCCCGAGGGCTGGGACCACAGGTGTGCCTCTGTGCCCATCTTAACATTCTTCCCCTGCGGCGAAACGTATCTAGTATGTGATTTACCACTGACAATTAATTGATGATTTGAGACACAGTCTTAGGATCCCAGGCTGGCCTTGAATTTCTGATCCCCCAGCCTCCAGGCCCACACTGCTACACCTGGTTTAAGAGGTGCAGGGGATCGAACCCAGAGCTTCAAGCATGTTAGGCAAGCGCTCCACCACCTAAGCACATCTCCAGCTTTGACTTTTCATATGCAGGTTGGTGCTGCGGATGTTTAGTCATGTGTCTTGTATACAGATCCCCTGGTGACTCTGGTTTCTCGTGGGCTTGCATCTGGCCGACTTCTAGAGGCATAGTGATTACCCTGCCTCACTTGTCATGCATGTGTCCCCGAGGGTTACCCACGCTACCACATCACTGCTGCCTTCCTTCAGGCGGCGTTTTTGAGTCTGAGACAGGGTGTGGGTAGCCCAGGCTGGCCTTGAAGAATGTAGTCAGGGCTGACCTTGAACTTTGATCCTCCTGTCTCTGCTTGAGCTGAAATTCCAGGCGTGGACTGAACCGGGCCTCCTGCGTGCTAGGCCGCACTCTGGCGACTGTGCCGCTTCTCAGCCCCCTTAACATTTTTAAAGGGTGGACTGGATATTGAACTAGTGTGACTAAGTCACACTCTGCATCCCCACCCCCACCCCGGGGTCTGCTTGCCCTTTGGCTCCTGCAGGGCTGTTGCTTGGGACGGGTGAGGACGCTTGTGTGGGTTCTCCTGGGTGCACGCAGAGGAATGGACTTCTGGGTGACGTGGCCACCCGTGTCCAGAGGACCTGCAGCCCTTTTCCGCGGTGACCACAGCATCTCTGTTTCCTGCCAGGGAGGTGCGTGCGACACATCCTTACGCAACCTTCTTTCACTCCTGGCCATCCCAGCCGGCAGGCAGTGGTGTGTCCTTTGGTTTGAGTGACACTTCTCTGATGACTAAGGACACCGCATCTCCCGCGGCTCCTTGTCTGCAGATGTCCTTGGAGGGATGGTGGCTTCCATGCTTCCACTGTTGTTAGTTGACTCTCTGCCTTTTTTGTGGTTGAGATGGAGTTCTTTGTAGGCTCCGGATTTTACTGGTGCTGGGGGAGGAGTGGCGGGCTTTGGGTGTGCGCAGCAGCTCAGCTACCGAGCCACACCTCCTGCTCTCCATTGTGGATCTCAAACCCTTGTTTGGAGGTGGAACGTGAACCTGGGCCAGCCTGCGATTGAACCGTGTTCCTCCTGAAGGTACCGTTGGGCCTGTGTACACTCTCCCACGGGTGTGTCCCCTACGCATACACCCTCCCACGCGTGCACCCCTACACGAGTGCTCCCCACATGTGCGCTCCCTCACGCGTGCACCCCACGTGCGTGCCCCATGCGTGTGCTGCACTTATTGGGAGGTCTTCTTGGGTGGCTTCAATGGGGTTTCTGGGGTCACATGGCCCGGTGACTCGGTGGGGTTTGGAGGCCCATCCCAGGTCTAAGTGGCTAGAGTTGGGGTCAGGTGCTCTGCCTGGGTCCCTGACTCTGCCTTCCACTGCGGCAGCTCTGGGGGTGACCTCAGGCCACTGCCCACTTGAGGTGTGTCTGGGTGGCGCATCAAGAGCGTACAGCGGCCTCCTATGCAAACGGGGCCGTGCTGCTAGGACGTGGGAACCACTTCCTGCCCGTCACCTCGCAGGAGGTGGTACATCTCTGAGTTTCATCTGAGTCGCCCGTACTGGCACGAGCTTGAGCCCTTGTTGGCACATAGATGATGTATCAGTGGGTTTACCTCTGAGGAAAGTAAGTTCCCTTCCCCCAATTTGACATTAATTCTCAACAGTCTCTCGGGAGGTGGGGCGCCTCGCGAGATCTTCCCCCTTCACGGTGAAATGCTGACGGGTCAGGCTTGTGTGGGCCGCGGAGGAAACGGCGCCGTGAGCTCACGTGGCAGCAGCTCTGGTGTGTCCAGAGCGTCTGCTGCTCTTGCATTCTTACTGTCCCCTCTTCCGCAGTGGTCCCTGAGCTGTGGGGTTGGGGGTTCCCCGTCATCCTGCACTGGGGATGCTGAGCCTCACGGAGAGGTCTGTACATGCCAGGCCACACAGCAAGGTCCAGACCCAGCCGTTTCTAGGCCCCCAACCCTGAGCCTGTCCCTGAGGCACGGCAGGGTGGGTGAGAGATGAGAGGGGTGCAGGTCTCCCTGGCTGGGCCGAGCCCCTTGTCTGGTCTCATGCTGAGTACCTAGGATGGGTCGTTGGGTACTCAGTACCTGGTGTAGTTTGGGCCACAGTCTGCTCACACACGACAGGGCGCAGCGAGGTCCCTGGGCTGATGAGAGGAGGGGGCCGGGCGGTGGGCTGTCAGCCGGCTTTGCCACGGGGTACGTCCTTCCCACTCTCTGGGTTACTTGGATGGAGCTAGGGCAGGTCAGTTCCAGTTGAGACCACCCTGCTGCGGTCCTCAGAGAGCCACTCCACAGGCCCTGGGAAGGTGAGCGGGGCCACCCACCATCTGCTCGCAGGTGCCCGTGCCGGGACCCTGGGGACGGTGCTGACGGACTGAGCGTGCCCCGTGCCTGCCCCGCGGCTGGGTCTCTCCATCTTCGGGGTAGTGTCGGTTTCCTCCCCGAGGTATCTGCTCTTGTTACCCCGAGATCCAGAGCAGACCTGGGGGGACACTATCACCCTGTGTTTATGACAACTATGACCCTGGATATAACACCTAATGCCTGCTCTCAACCCGTCACTTCCTTTTGAAAGCAGTCACAGAGGTTTCTAGAAGGCACAGCCGCCCTGCTGGAAGCCGCCCCCAGCACTAGGGTGGCTTGCTCTGCCTTTCTCGCCTGCTCAGCTTCTACCTGCAGCGTTGGTGCTTCACTAGAAAACGAAACACAGAAGGGTAGGAACGAAGTCGGGGACGGATGCCCATTGCCTGGCAGAAACGACCACTTTGTGGCGTCACTGCAGCTCCGGTGTGCTTTAGAATTGGAGCACTCATACCCCCCCAAGCCATCTCTGAGTTTGATGGTGACCAGTCCATTGTCCCTGTCTGGCTCTGTCCTTATCCCATATACATGGAACGGACATGCAGCTACCAGGCTACTTGGAGCCAGGCAGCATGTGGGGCTGAGGCTACTTGACTTGTAGATTTTTTCCCCCCATTTTCACGTGTATGTGGTTTGCGTGTGCGTTGTGTGTGCACATGCATTTTACATGCCTGTGGGCACGTGTTTGTGCAAATATGTGTGGGAGTTGTTGAGCCTGAGTGAGATCAGGAGTCATCCTGAATGCTCTTCTGCCTTATCCTTTCGAGGCTGGGTCTCTAACTAGATCCAGAGCTCTGTCTACACAGCTAGTCTGGCCAGCCAGTTGTTCTGAGGGTTCCTAGGCTCTCTCGTTCTGGGCTGGAGTTATAGACGGGCTGCCGTACCCATTGGGCATGATCACGTGGGATCTGGGGCCTGAACTCTGGTCCTTTTGCTTGAGTGGCAAGCGTCTTAACCACTGAGCTGTCTCCCCAGCCTGGCCTCTGGTGTTTTATCATGACATTTCTGTGACCCGTAGCGACACTCGCTCTTTAGGTTGGTGGCAAATTCCCCTACCCTGAAAGGCCCCCCCCCCCAGCTTCTCCAAGTGGCGAGCAGGTGGCCTTTGTATCTCACAGGCCAGGCTCTTCCTGTTCTCAAACATGAACCGCAGGGGTGACACGTCCCTCTGAGACTCGCGAGGGCACAGGCTGGGCTCTTGGGAAGGGTCCGGAGTACTTCGAGGTCACTGCTGGGAACCAAAGATGGGAAGGAGGGAAGATGGCAGAATGGAGGAGGAGAGCATGCGGACGGCCTGGGCGCAGACTCACTGTCCTTGTCCCCCGCAGCCAAGTACCCGGCCCTCAAGGCCCTCATGCGCCCGGACCCGCGCATCAAGTGGGCGGTGCTGGCGATGGTGCTGGTGCAGCTCCTGGCGTGCTGGCTGGTGCGGGCGCTGACGTGGCGCTGGCTGCTCTTCTGGGCCTACGCCTTCGGCGGCTGCGTGAACCACTCGCTGACGCTGGCTATCCACGACATCTCGCACAACACCGCCTTTGGCACCAGCTGTGCCTCCCGCAACCGCTGGTTCGCCATCTTCGCCAACCTGCCCATCGGCTTGCCCTATGCGGCCTCTTTCAAGAAGTACCACGTGGACCACCACCGCTACCTGGGCGGCGACGGGCTGGACGTGGACGTGCCCACGCGCTTCGAGGGCTGGTTCTTCTGCACGCCGGCTCGGAAGCTGCTCTGGCTGATCCTGCAGCCCTTTTTCTACGCGCTGCGGCCGCTGTGTGTGAACCCCAAGGCGGTGACCCGCATGGAGATCCTGAACACCCTCGTGCAGCTGACGGTCGACGTCGCCATCTACGCCCTCTGGGGCATCAAACCCGTGGTCTACCTTCTGGCCAGCTCCCTCCTGGGCCTCGGCCTGCACCCCATCTCGGGCCACTTCGTGGCCGAGCACTACATGTTCATGAAGGGCCATGAGACTTACTCGTACTACGGACCCCTGAACTGGATCACCTTCAACGTGGGCTACCACGTGGAGCACCACGACTTCCCCAGCATCCCAGGCTGCAGCTTGCCGCTGGTACGTGAGAGGGTGTGGGAGGGGCTCTGCTTCCACCTAGAGGACTGGCCGGCTCGGTGGGAGGGGCTCTGCCGGGCCGAGCCGCGGGAAGAGGCTGTAGGGGGAGGGGGCTGCGGGGGAGGGGGCTGCGGGGGAGGGGGCTGCGGGGGAGGGGGCTGTCTGGGGAGGGGACTGCGGGGGAGGGGGCTGCGGGGGAGGGGGCTGTCTGGGGAGGGGACTGTGGGGGAGGGGGCTGTCTGGGGAGGGGACTGCGGGGGATGGGGCTGTCTGGGGAGGGGACTGCGGGGGAGGGGGCTGTCTGGGGAGGGGGCTGTAGGGGGAGGGGTTGTCGGGGGAGGGGGCTGCGGGGGAGGGGCAGGGTTGGATGGAGGGAAGGGCTGAGGTGGGGAGAGGGCAGGGTGGAGGAACAGGAGGCCTGGGACAGCACATGGGTCAGTGGGACACGCGAGGAAGGGACAACAGTCGGGAGAGTGAGCATGTGGCTAGCTCTGTGCGCCCCTGGGGTGCAGGATTGTGGGCGCGGGTGCGAATGCTTGTCTGGCGGGCACGCAGCAGGGCACATGGAGTGCCCCTCTCTCCTGCTGATAGTGCTGACCCTTCGCCCACACGGCCCAGGAGGGCAGCCACCTGCGTGAGCTGAGAAGACCGCCTGGGGCCCCACGCAGTGAAGTGCCTCCCTGGGGAGGTGGGGTGACAGTCCTCACCGGCAGGGCTCAGCGAGGGGGCAGGGGGCCGAGGCGAAGGGGCTGCTGGGACACAGGGCGCTGGGCCGAGGAGCCGGGCGAGGAGCAGGGCAGACACAGGCTCGGGGCCGGGGCCTCCCACGGCACGGTGGGGAAAGACATGTTCTCCAACGAGGGGGGTCTGAGGTGAGGTGCAGTTTTCAGAAGTCAGCGTCTCCTTCCATCCTGTGCTTCCAGGGATGGGCTCAGGTCTGCGAGCTGGTCCCTTTGCTGCTGAGTGCTCATGGCCCGGGTGGGGTGTATTTTTGACTGGACCCCCTCCGCCTGGGGGTGGGGCCTACGGTGCCTTCCACCCAGGTGTGGGGCTCAGGTGTAGGACCTTCTCTACCTGAAGCAGCTTGAGAGCAGTGGCTGGCAGGAGGCCGCTGGGGGATGAGGGTGTACTCGCGTGCCCGTGAGCGCGCATGTGCGAGCCGCGTGCATGCGTGTGTGTGTGTGTGTGTGAGAGAGAGAGAGAGAGAGAGAGAGAGAGAGAGAGAGAGAGAGAGAGAGATTTTGCTCCTGTCCGTAGCACGGTGGTCCCAGTCCTGACCCCCCTCTGCACAGGTGCGGAAGATTGCGCCCGAGTATTACGACCACCTGCCGCAGCACCACTCCTGGGTGAAGGTGCTCTGGGACTTTGTTTTTGAAGACTCTATGGGACCCTACGCTCGCGTCAAGAGGGTGTGCAAGCTGGCGGAGGACCGCCTGTGAGCCCGGCTGACCAGCCGGACCGAAGGGGCGTCTCCGTGTCTCCCGCCCACTGCCACGGTTACGCCCATCACGCCAGGGCCTCAGGACTCGTTCGGCTGCATTGGCTCTTTCTGGCTGAGACCTGGCGGTTGCCCAGCAACAGTGGACACGGGCTACAGGTGGAGCATCCGGACTCACCTGGTCCTTTCTGGGCCTCAGCTCTGCCCAACTGTGACCAGGGCGCCCGTGGCCATGGAACTGGTCTGTTTCTGCCCCGTCCAGATTAAACCCAACACTTGCTCCTAGTCTCCGCACTGTCCTTCTGAGGGGGAAGTCGTGGGCGGGGCCTCCAGAGACCTGCGTGCAGTCCTGCAGGCTCCTCCCACACCCACCTCATTTCCTTGGCTCTTTGGGAGACAGTACCCGAGACCTCTGCCGTTGTGGAGTGGCCTCTGGTGTGGGCAGCAGAGGTCCTTGATGCAACCAGGCCACGGCAGACCTCTACCCCATGGACTCTGGGCACGGTCACATTGACATGGGGTCAGCCAATGGCGTGAGAGTGCATCTTTCCCATTGCACCGAGCAGGCTCCTGGTCAGCAGATGCCCAGGACAGGCAGTGTCCCATCCGCGCGGTGGGACAGGCAGTGTCCTGTCTCTTCTCTGCAGGAGGCTAAGGAGGCATCAGCCTCTCAGGAGACTGGACTGCAGAAGGTTGGTGGGCAGGGTGGGCACACCAGCAGAACTGGCAGACAGGCATGGGAGCAGGCCGGGCCTTGCAGCTTCCTCCAGAGCTGGGAACTAGGGCCGAAGGGCTTGGCCCCACCAAGGACAACTGCATGGCGGTGGGCCGGGAAGGAGAGTGTGCCCCGGCCCTCACCCCATGCTTGGGAGTGGCTTCCTGTGCCAGGCACAGGTGTCCCTGAGTGGTGTGACTGCCGAGATGACGCGAGGAAGAGGCCTGGTTGGGGACTCATTCTGCAGCAGGACTTTGAGCCGGGCTGGGCAGCCCCTCCCTGTGCACAGAGGCCAATCCAGGGGCTGAGCGGAACCTCAGAGCCCAGCTGCCGACCCGTCCCATGGCTGTGCCTCTCTTGACATATTTGCCAGCCTGTTTCCTGCAGATAGTGGCAGGAGCTAATCCAGGGGTCCCCTGGGGCGAGAGGCTGGGAAGGGGCTGGGAGCGCCGGGGTCAAGCCCACAGGACCGTGGATGGCGAGCAGTGCTGCGGAGCAGCTCTCGACTGCGGACCTGCCGCTCTGGCCGGTCGTTCCCTCTCACCTGAGCAAGCTGACGACCACAGGGACATCCTGGCTTTTAGCTGATGGGACCCCGAGGGAGGAAGCGTGTCAAGGACCCGCGTCCTGTTCCTTCCTCCCCAGCCCTCAGCTGCCCTTGAACATCCTGCTCTGTGGGTGTGGGGGTCGGGAGGTCACGTGGAACCACCTGGGGAGTGGTCAGAGCCGCCAGGCCCACCCCTAGCTGCCTTCTTAGCTGCACGGTGCTCCACAGACAGTGCTCCTGGGACCAAGGGTCAGAATCTCCCAGCCACAGTGGAGGGACTGAGTACTGGGGACCCTCTACAGACCACCCCTGGTGGTATCAAGGCTGGGTCTCTGGTGCGGGCGTCAGGAATCACGTGTGTGCAGAGTGGAAGGCAAAGCTGCCTGCGACCTCCCTGAATCCCGAGGCCCGCTTCTGCCCCCTCCGGGCGGCATGCCACGGAGTCCCAGGCAGCAGGCAGAGAGTCTGGAGTGGCTGCACTTACACTCGGTGGTCCTGGGGCCATGAGATTCCCCGCAAGCAGCATGTGCCAGCTGCCCGATCACCCTCCTGGGTCCCGGATAATCTTGACAGAGCCCAGCTGCTCCCCCAAACCCCTGCCTTGATGCTGGTAGCCCTCCATGCTCTGGCCTGTGCCCCCCGCACAGGGGTGCCTGCCAGGGCAGATGGCTGAGCACCGGTGAGCCGACGCGAGACAGCCAGGGCCTGTGTGTGGACAGTGAACGTTTATTACCGTGTGGACAGAACACGCACTGTGTGGACAGACTGTTAACACCACGGCTGCCGGGCTGAGCTGCATCTGGACAGCTCAGCGTGCGGGACGGCCACGCCACGCCCGGCTGCTCACTGCCAGCTAAAGGCGCTAACAGCATCACCTAGGAGAAAACTCGGAAGCCATCTAATGAAGCAGGTGATTTAGGGGCACCCTCTCTATAAACCAAAGAAATGTACACTTAAATAAGCAAATATAAAATACAAAAAAAGATAGACTCGATGTCTGTGTCAGATAGGACTCTAAAAAAATCCAGGAGTTGAACTTCTTTTCTCATCTTAATATCGGAGCACAGGCTGAGACCTAAGTGAAGAACAGTGACGAATGCCCAGCACCCGGCTTCCGCGGGCTCGCTGTGTGCTGGGCGCTGCGTGCTGGGCGCTGCGTGCTGGGCGCTGCGTGCTGGGCGTGGCTCCTCTCTGGCCCCGCTTAGGTGGTGCTGATCCCACTCAGCTCCTGCCTGATAGCTGAGGAAGGACAGGAGGGTCACCGCGGCTCCTGCCCCGCTGGGTTCCCAGAAGTGCCCCCCCACTGCCCGCGACCACCTGCGGGCTACAGACCAACCAGGACGGCAGTGCTGGCAGAGACCTTTGCAGAGGCCACAGTCTGCTGGGCGGTTTCTCCTGCTGCTCAGGGTGTGTGAGGGGAGCCAGGGTCTATCCTGGGCTCAGAGCTGCCGGGGGGGGGGCTGGCATGGGACCCCTGTGGGGAGCACTAGCTGCTGGGGTCCCGGGGCCTTTCATAGGATCTGGACAGGTGCCCCCCATCTGACCACCAGCCCTGGAACCCCTCGCACACAGGACGGAGGTTGGCTCCGACCCGCCGGGCACCTGAGGTTGGCTGCAGGGCACCGGAGGGGCAAAAGGAGCGGGCGCCCCGGCTGTGGGCTGTGTTGGCTCCCCGGCTGCTCTCTTCCAGGAGGGACGGGGCCTCTGGAGCACCTCCAGGCCTCGCAGCCTCCTCTCTCTCCTGCCTTCCCTGACCTTCTCTCCTCAGACGTGCACCCCACCCCCTTACTCCACGGACTTCTTTCCCTCTGTGCAGGTCTCCCTCACGGCAGCCTCTCCCAGGACAGACCAGCTGGAGCCAAGAGCCAGGGAGGGGGCGGGAGGCCCCATCAATAACAGGATGCATGCAGGGCTGGGCGCCTCCTGTGCTCTCCTCTAGGGGGGCTGAGGAGACCAGCGGCTCCAACCACCCGCCCCAGCTAGCTCGACAGCCTGGCCCCGTGGAGACCCGGGGAAGGGCCCCTCTGAGGGAGGGCAGCGCGAGGCCGCAGCAGCTCTGTGCCTATGGGGTCTCTCCCTGGGTCTCCTCCCCTTCTCTTAGTGGACACCATCACCCGGACCAGGCTTCCAGCAGACCTGGACAGACGGGAGCCGAGTCCTCTGCTGGCCCAGGGAGGAGGCTGGTAGATCAGGAGGCCGATCTGTCACCTGCCAACTCCCTTCAGGACCCCCAAGGACAACCCCCCTGTGGGAGTCTGCCTATAGTCTCCATCCCTTGGCTGGAGTCATGGCTGATGCCGAGGGTTCTGGGAGGGCCCGGGGGGAGGGGGCTCTGCTCTGTGGGTGGCCTGGGCTGAGTCAGTCCTGCCCACACCTTCCCCTTCCCCTGGCTGCAGATCTGAGCTGTTCCTTCGGAGCCTTGGTGGGGACGGATAAGGGCGTGGGTCACAGTACTGCTCTCTGGGGCCAAAACTCTTTTGGCATGGAACACCTACTATGTTCCCTAGCATGAGGCCGCTAGGCTGTGAAGGAACGCATGTGCCCCAAGAAGGCCGCACCCCTCACTGTCCCCACACCAGGACCCGGCATCAGATCAGAAGGGTGATAGCAATGAACCATGGTCATAGTTCTCTCCCTCCCCTCGTGATCCTCTAGGAGGAACTCGGGGTGCAGGAGACCTCGGCTCGGGGCCGCATCCTGGAAGAAGTCTGTGTCGTCTTACTAAGCTGCTTCACCCTCACGGCCTGTTCCCCAGCTAGACTGTGGCAGGGTGGGCTGCTGGGAGGATGGCAGCAGCTTGGTCTTGATGCCCTCTCCGCCTGGCCTCGGGTCGCCCCCTGTGAGGCCCAGGCGGGGGAGGCCCCCGGGCCCAGCGTGCACTCACCGTCGATGATCTCTTCCTTCACCTTGTGGAGCTCCCGGACCACCTCCTCCAGAATCTCCTGCCAAGCAGAGCCTCAGAGTGAGGGGCGGGCAGCGGGCTCCCTCAGCCTCCGGCACATCTGCCCGCTACCTCTTGGCCCTCAATAAGATGGGGGTGCCCACAGAGGTCGACTGCAGGGGGGCCAGAAAGGTGTGAGGAGCACCTGCTGGTGACGGCAGGGACTGGGGGTGATAGCTCAGGCACCCCTGCCTCCCCTGCCTCCCCTGGCTGCTTCCTTCTGCCTTTGTGGCATCCAGACAGGGTCCCCGGCCAGCGGACAGCCCTCCGCCTCTCACCTGCTTCATCCGGTCTAAATCTAAGGCATCCAGGGCCACATCGTTCACGCTCCCGGCGGGTTTCACCCTGGAAGAATGGTAGGTGTGCACAAGTGGGTGGCAGGGGTCTATGGGTGCCCTGTGCTGGGGACCCCTGGGGTGCAAAGGCTCCTACTATGGGGCCTGAGCACCACCTGTTTCCTCAGCCTTTCTGCTGCTTGAAAAAGACACGCATGTCCTGCCCGCATCAGAGGTACCAGATCCCATGACTGCACCTCCCAGCCCAGGAGGGGGGTGTGGCCGCCAGGAGCTGGCTGCTGCTCAGAGTGTCAGAGGAGGAATGGCAGGAGCGTCTGTACCCCACTGCCTCCTTCGAGGGAGCCAGGACCAGTGCCCCGCAGCGCTGGGCGCAGCGCTGGGGACGATGGAACTGCAGTCGGTCGCAGCCTGAGGGCCTTTCCCAAGTCAGGGCTCCATCCTTTCCAGAAACATCCTGAGACTGAGCCCTTCCAAGACGTCTCTTTCAAGGCTGGGGAGCCTTTGAAGGAAGGCGCGGATTCCAACGCTTCTTGCCCTGGCATGGTCTCCCCACAGTCCTGGCACAGTGCTTGTCCAACTCCCGTGCTTTTCAGAACCGACGGACATGCTGCCGAGTCCAGACCCAATCCTCGGCCCACGAGAGAGAACAGCTGTGGAGCCCCAGCTAGGGAAGGGAGCACGGCTGGCAGCGTGGGCACAGCTGGCAGCACGGGCACAGCTGGTCAACGCGGGCACAGCTGGCAGCACGGGCACAGCTGGCAGCACAGACACGGCTGGCAGCACGGGCACAGTTGGCAGCACGGGCACGGCTGGCAGCACGGGCACAGTTGGCAGCACGGGCACAGCTGGCAGCACGGGCACAGCTGGCAGTACGGGCACAGTTGGCAGCACGGGTACAGCTGGCAGCACGGGCACAGCTGGCAGCACGGGCACAGCTGGCAGCACGGGCACAGCTGGCAGCACGGGCACAGCTGGCAGCATGGGCACAGCTGGCAGCACAGACACGGCTGGCAGTGCGGGCACAGCTGGTGAGGGGAACATCTCTGACCACTCATCCCTGAAGCTGAGGACGAAGGGCGCCTGCGTCCCTCCTGGTGGAATTCAGCAGGGACTTGGCCAGCGTCGTCTGAACAGACGTGTTCAGGACCCTGGGCCCTAGGCCTGTCCTCGCATGGCGCCGCCTCAGCTCCCACCTGTCCTCGGACAGCCACAGGAAAAGCATGAATGTGCTACGAGAAGGGCGGTCACTACACGGCCTCAACCTGAGAACAGATCTGCTCTGGGGCTGGACAGAGCCCACTCCAAGAGACTGTGTTCCTGTCCAGCAAGGTCCCCGCCCACTCAGAACACGGCGGCCGTTAAATCCACGGGAGCACGGCCATGGACTTGTGCCAGCTGACCAGCTCCTCTCTCTCGCTACCCCAGACGCTGCAAGGACCCTGCGCACAGACGCCAGCTGCAGCCCACCCTCTGGTCACACTGGCCTATTCTTTGGTCATGCCAATCAGTCACGCTTGGAACCTTCACTTTGGAGGCTGTCCCCCAAATGCACATGCAGCAAATTGCCTCCCCCGGAAGGTTAGCGCCAGCTGAGGTTTCAGACCACCACAGTCGTGTGGTTTCCCCAGAGCCCCGTCAGGAGCCAGGGCTGCCCCCAGCACGCAGATGGACACGTCTGCCCAGCAGGCTCTGCCTGCCCCAGCCTCTGTCTCTAGGACCCCTGCTCCCAATGCCCCTGCTGTGCTGACAGCGCTTCCTTCCGGAGGGTGGGGCAGCAGACATCTCTTGGTGTGGGCTCAAGTTGCTACTGGGGTGCTTATCTCCAATTTTCTGGACCAGCCCGATTCCAAGGTTTGTCCTGCTCTTGCACCGGCTTTCCGTTGGGGCGACGCGGCCCGGGCTCTGTGGGCAGGCTGCGCTCGGCGAGGGCCGGAGGACAGGAGGGGCGGCTGGAGGCTGCAGCCTTGGCCCTTCCTGGAGCCCAGTCTCCCTTCACAGAAGAGAAGGAGCCAGTCGACTCCCGTGAGGAACCTCCAGCCTGGCCCTGCCCAGGCCTGAGAGAGCAGCCCCCCCAGCAAGCTGTTAATGCCCGGGCACGAGACAGGGCTGGGGTGTTAGTCACGATGACACAGGCGGCCCCAGAGCCTGACAGCACACGGGTGGGAGGGTCGTTCAGTACCTAGAGTGAGGCTGTGACTGAAGGGGGCTCTTGGCTTCGGGGCTCTTTGCCACAGACGGGGTTCTACAGCAATGAACGAAACAGATGTGTAACCCAGGGGTGGCGTCTGCCTGCCACGCTCGGCGGCTCAGCCCTTGCGGGCGGCTCACCTGGACAACAGCGAGGACACGGGCTTCTCCACCGAGTTGCTCCGCTCCCAGGGCTTCCGGCCGGCCTCTGTGAATTCATTTCACCAATCAGAGGCTCAGGGTCCCGCTCCCTGGACCCTCGGGCTCAGGGCTCAGGACCCCTGGCGGGAAGGTCTGTTGAGAGTGGACCAGCTGCCTTCCGACCTCAGTCCCCCTGGAGCCAGGGAACCCCTGGGGGTTCTAGGAGCCTCTCCCTCCTCCCCCTCTGCTCCTGTTCCCTTGACTGACCTCCTGACCTCGGACCAGGAACCATGGCTGCTAGGGACCGAACTGGCAGGGGACGCTTCTCCCTCAGGGCTCCCTCTGAAGTCTTACCTGCCCTTTGCTCTGGGGTGGCCAGGCTTTCTGGGGTCCCATGCACGCTTCTGGGGACTAGTCTTCCTCACTCACTGTCTGGCTCGCTTCCTTCCTGTTTTGTAAACTGTTTTCCCTTTTCTTTTCTTGCGTGCGTGTGTGCGCGTGTGCAGGCACGAACACAGGAGGGCACCTGCGTGTGGGCCTTGCAGTGCGCTTCCTTACTTCCTTGCTTCGGGTTTCCCAGGATCAGAATTGCAGGCCACTGCCGTATCTGCCTGACTTTTTTTTTTTTTTTTTTAAATGTGGGGTCCAAACTCAGGTCTCTTTGCTTGTGAAGCAAAGACTTTAACGTTCACTTGGCCATCTCCATAGCTCCTGTCTTATCTTTTCAAAGTTAAGTGGTGTAAGTGGAGTGCTGCTTATCTGAATGCTTGGAACTAAAATACTTCAGATTAAAAAAAAAGGTGTTTTTTTTGGGGTGGGGGGACATTTGCACAACTTTATCTGAAACATGCTGAGGAAGTTTTAGACTTTGAAGCATTCTGGATTTGGGGAGTGGGATGCTCAACCTATTACCAAGGTCACACTTCATTCTATAGGTCATGGAGAAGATGCTGGGCTGAGAATTGGGGGGATGGGCACAGGCTGAAGACAAACCCCTAGGGCAGAGACTGCCCTGCCGTAGGCTGAGCCCTTCAGATCAAGCCTAGGTCTGAAGGGGCAGCATCAGGTCGGCAGGAACAAGACCCAGGACCGCAGGGTGTGACTTCGAGCAGAGCACTTAACCACTGGGAGCTTCTACTGCTAACTGCGCAATGTCCCCAGGACAGGCATAAGCAAACAAGGTCAGCGAGACTGACCGCGAATCTACACATCTGGGCTGCAGCACGTCAGGCAGAGCCCTAGATGAAGGAGGCAGACGCACCAGCATCTGGTGTAGGAGTCCAGATGGCAAAGCCTCTGCCTGCCTCTCATCGGCCACAAGCCCAGGTCTGCCATGAAATGGATACTGAGCAAGTGTTTGTTGAATGACTGAATAACTAGCCCTGGGGTCTTCCAGAGACTAAACCCCTTCACATTCCCTCTGCCACAGCTGACTGGAGTGACCAGGAACAAAGGTTTTGGTAGAGCAAGTGGTGGCCTGTGAGCCACCAGTCTAGTTGGCTTTACCTTGGAGACACAAATTCTAGCATTAAATACGTTTGGGCCGGGGTGTGGCTCAGTGGTCCTGGTAGACTGTCATGTGCTAAGGTTCTGGACTTGATCTCCAACACAGCAGACCCCACCACAGCAGAACCTCCTGAGCAAGCGAAGCGGCCCAGTCCCTGCCTGGACCCTACATCGGACTCTTTGCTGAGTGGATCGGGGTCCGGGGGAGAGCTGGTTCGGCAGTGGTGCCCTCCGGTCAGCTTACTCCAGCTGGCTGTGTGGACTCCTGGACGTGGGCACCCTGAGGAGCTGGCATGGGAGCAGGTTCGCTGCTCATACACAGGACGAAGTGGCCAACCAGCCGGCTTCCGACTCCCTCTTCTGCTCTAAGACCCCGCTGGCCAGGCCCCTTCTTACCTGCGGAGTTAGGAGGCTGGCCGGAGGCGCGGGCTCCTGGGGATGGGGAGGTGCTGGGGTCTTCCTAAACAAGGGGGACAAAGGCTCTCCTGTTAGTCTGCCAGGGAAGCTGCATGGGCGGGCACCTCTGGGTCAGGACCTTTCACAGCAGCTGCTTTCCCAATGCCCCCAAGGAGCACGACCAGAAGCCGCGCAGCATTCGAGAGAAAGGCCCCACCGGTCTGTGCACAGGGGGAAGGAGGGGACTCCAGGGGGGTCTCTGCCTCGTGGTGCAGAGCTTCCTGCTGGCCCAGGCGCTCTGCCAGGCCCCTGTTCCTGGAGCACCCTGGGCAGTTGTTGGTTCACTGCACAAGCACCCGCTCTGAGACATGAAGGCCTTCTGTCTCGCTGTGCCCTCCTGCCCCTCTGAGGCTGCGAGGCGGTGGAGGCAGCCGGATGGTTCTCCAAGGTACAGGGCAGCTTGGGCCTGCTCCGCCAAGGGCTCTGGGTGGTTCCGTCATGGCTATGTCCAAATCAAGTGCCCTACAGGCTTCCTGGCAGGTTGCTTGCCCTGCGTGGGGAGGAGGGCAGACAGGAGAGGTGGGCGGGGCGGCACCTACCGTTTGGCTCTCATCTTCCTTCCTGTCTGCGGGCTTGTCTGTCTGGGACGCTGCTTTTCTCCTGGACACGGGGAGGAAAAAGACCATCAGTTTCCTGAGCGCTCACAGGGCCCAGGACCCCAGGACCATGCCGTGCCCTGCGGGCTCTGCAGTGAGGGCTGTCTGCTGCCGTGAAGGAGCCACGGGCACATGCAGTCCTGTTCAGGAACCTCAGGCCTCCTGGGCTCACCCCAGACCCTGCCTCAAAACTCGCCTGGGCAGGAAGGAGAGGTTTGGGGTGTTCCCCTCTCTTTTTGGCTCAACTTGGGATGATCATAGCTCCCGAGGGAGAAGAAACTGACTGCACCCTGTCCAGGTATCCCAGGGGCCAGGGTTGAGCTGAGGGGCAGTTACACTTCAAAGATAATTAAGTCTAGCGCCCTGACCACAGCCTGTTTCTCCTGGTCAGGCCTGTGGAGGCGTCCGGCGCAGGCCGGCAGCGGGAAGACCCTTCTTCCCTAGTCCACCTCCGTCTTGGCCTCGGTTGAGCAGCCACAGCCTTGCTGGTCTACAGCACCGAGAACCTGCCTGGGCCTGGGCCAGCTCTGCACTAGCTCAGGGGACTTCCTCAAAGCGTGAATTCCCAAGAACGTGCTCTGAGAAGCTTCCAGAGCATTCGCGTCTCAGACACTAAGGTGAGCCGGTAGTGCTGGGCCTGGTGTGTGGCGAGGGGCTGCCCCGGTCGCCAGTGGCCAGCAGAGATCACCAGTGGTCTCCTTATCTTGGAAGGACACAGTCTGTCTACCTGGTCATTCGCCTAGAGGCCGGAACTTGTCCTACACAGTAGCTTCCGGGGACAGTCAGCCTGTCGATTCTACCTCCGCGTTCCGCCCTGACTGCTTCTGCACCATCCCCTCTTCCTGGACCGTGGAAGCCTCCTCACTGTCCTGTCAGTCGCTCTGTCCTGTTTCAATCTATTCCTGCCGGAGCCTGCGCTTCATCTCTTAAAAAGCAGAGGTGAGATGGGGCTGGGGGTGTGGCTTGCCTGGCATGCGGAGGCCCTGGGTTCCGTCCCGCACTGTGCCAGGGGCTGGAGGCGACGCTTGTCAAGGCGCTGACTGCACGCTGCCCACGGCGTGCTCACGCCTGCTGGGCGCCTGCCACGCGCGCACAGGAGACAAGGGCTCTGATCGCCCGGAAGGCGGCGCCTCAGGTTCTGCACGGCACGTCCCGGTGGAGCCCAAGAGCAGCACCCCGAGCTTGCGGGGGTGCTGCTGCAGGACCTTGTCTCACACCAGCACCTGCGTCTCTGCTCCTGGCGACCTGACCTTCTCTATTCTCAGAGACAGTGTGACGTGCGCGTCCCGTTTATGCGCAGCCAAGTTGAAGGTGGGAACGTTTTCTGCTCTTGTCTCATCACCTCTTGGCATGCTCTGAGGTGGTCGCCCTGGGCACGGTAGGGGGCTCTCTTTCAGCCACGACTCTGGCCCACTTTCGGGTACAGTGGGTGCGCGGCTTCCTCGGGTCCTGGAACACGGCTTGGCCCCTCGCTGTCCGGCACGGAGCCGCCTCGGCCTGGGCTCTGTCGTAGGCGGTGATGAGCTGCTGACAGCCTGACTCCCGTCTGGATGACCACGTCCGCCACGTCCAGTGCAAGGCTGGGAGAGGCCTCTATGGACACCCGGCACCCCTGACTCTGGTGGTCCCCGTGTCCCCGTGTGGTCTCTGCTGCAAGCGTGGAGGAACCCAGGTTCTGTGTGCCGCTGGGCGCCGGCCTGGCTGCCGCGTGTGTGTGTGTGGTGTGTGTGTGTGTGTGGTGTGTGTGTGTGGTGTGTGTGTGTGTGTGTGTGGTGTGTGAGTGTGTGTGTGTGTGTGGTGTGTGTGTGTGGTGTGTGTGTGTGTGTGGTGTGGTGTGTGTGTGGTGTGGTGTGTGTATGTGTGTGTGTGGCGTGTGTGTGTGTGGTGTGTGTGTGTGTGTGTGGTGTGTGTGTGGTGTGTGTGTGTGGTGTGTGTGTGTGTGGTGTGTGTGGTGTGTGTGGTGTGTGTGTGTGGTGTGAGTGTGTGTGGTGTGCGTGTGCGTGTGCGTGTGGTGTGCGTGTGTGTGTGGTGTGTGTGGTGCGTGTGTGTGTGGTGTGCGTGTGTGTATGTGTGGTGTGCGTGTGTGTGTGTGCATGTGTGTGGTGTGCGTGTGTGTGTGGTGTGCGTGGTATGTGTGTGGTGTGTGTGGTGTGTGGTGTGTGTATGAAGTGTGTGTGTGTGTGGTGTGCGTGTGTGTGGTGTGTGTGGTATGTGTGTGGTGTGTGTGGTGTGTGGTGTGTGTGTGAAGTGTGTGTGGTGTGTGGTGTGGTGTGTGTGGTGTGTGTGGTGTGTGGTGTGTGTGTGAAGTGTGTGTGTGTGTGTGTGGTGTGTGGTGTGTGGTGTGTGTGTGTGTGTGTGTGTGGTGTGTGATGTGTGTGTGTGGTGTGAAGTGTGTGTGTGTGTGTGTGTGTGCTGTGTGTGTGCGTGTGTGTGTGTGTGTGGTGTGTGTGTGTGGTGTGCGTGTGTGTGATGTGTGGTGTGTGTGTGTGTGATGTGTGGTGGTGTGGTGTGTGTGTGTGTGAGATGTGTGGTGGTGTGTGTGCGTGTGTGTGTGTGTGGTGTGGTGTGTGTGTGTGTGGTGTGATGTGTGTGTGTGTGTGGTGTGTGTGTGTGTGGTGTGTGTGTGTGTGGTGTGGTGTGTGTGTGTGGTATGTGTGGTGTGAAGTGTGTGTGTGTGTGGTGTGTGTGTGTGTGTGTGTGGTGTGCGTGTGTGTGATGTGTGGTGGTGTGTGTGTGTGTGTGTGTGTGTGTGGACATGTCTCTGTCTCAGAGCGTCCCTCTTGGGTACAAGGAGGTAAGTCAGGGCCACAGCGGGAAGGCCAGGCACAGAGCCCCACGGAAGGGAGCCAGCGGAAGGGAGCTGGGAGAGCAAACGCGTGGCACTGCGCAAGCCCCTGCCGCTGTCAGTGCCGGGCTCTTCTTAGGCATCTACCTGGTTTTCTGGGGCCCAGGTCAGCCTTGGCCTTGGCATTGCTGGCACCAGGCCACACGTGACACACTGACAGGCCGGCGGCATCGTGCAGGCTGGAGAAGGGCGTGACGAGGTGAGGGCCCGGGGCCCGGCACCACGCAGAGCTACCTGGACCCTCTGGGCTCACGCCACCTCACGGTTCCTTTCCCACCTCCTTTATAATGAGCTTGTACTCCTAAGCTTCCAGAAAGTTCTCTGAAACTCTGGCACTGCACCTTATATCTGCTGGGTTCCCAAGTGTGGGGAGCATCCCCTTTCCCTGGGAATGCGCAACAAGCTCCAGCTTAGCCTGCTCAAGACAACGATACTTGTCAAAACGAGACAGAGAGAGTCAGAGCTAGAAGGACACATCTGGGTTGACGGGGTCAGAGCTAGAAGGACACATCTGGGTTGATGGGGGGTCAGAGCTAGAAGGACACATCTGGGTTGATGTGGGGGTCAGAGCTAGAAGGACACATCTGGGTTGTGGGGGTCAGAGCTAGAAGGACACATCTGGGTTGACGGGGTCAGAGGTAGAGGGAATCATCTGGGTTGATGGGATCAGAGGTAGAAGGACACATCTGGGTTGATGGGGGGTCAGAGCTAGAAGGACACATCTGGATTGATGGGATCAGAGCTAGAGGGACACATCTGGGTTGATGGGGTCAGAGGTAGAAGGACACATCTGGGTTGATGGGGTCAGAGGTAGAAGGACACATCTGGGTTGATGGGATCAGAGCTAGAGGGACACATCTGGGTTGACGGGGTCAGAGGTAGGACACATCTGGATTGATGGGATCAGAGCTAGAGGGACACATCTGGGTTGACGGGGTCAGAGGTAGAAGGACACATCTGGGTTGATGGGGGGGTCAGAGCTAGAAGGACACATCTGGGTTGATGGGGTCAGAGGTAGAAGGACACATCTGGGTTGATGGGGTCAGAGCCAGGACCCCCTCTGTGCTGATGCCTCAGCAGCTCCTGAGCAGTGAATTTTGCAGGAACCCGTGTGCTAAACCCAGGGGTGGCAGCCGCCAGCCGCGGGTGAGTCGGGCAGGGAGACCCACCTCTTGGCCAGGAGTTTGTTCATCTCTTCCATGAGGCCGCCTCCACCCCCTCCACTGCTCGCCCGGTTGGCATCCGACTTTGAGGTCCCGCTGGGGCTGGAGCCTCCAGATGCATCTTCCGGCTGGGGGCAGGGAAGACGCGTGTGAGACGTGGCGCGGTGTCAGGAACAGCGGCGGCCTCTTTCCTGACCGAGGCAACTGCAGGTTGCAGCTTTGGCTCTTCTGCGAAGAGCTGACTTCACCCGGAGTAAGGCTGGGGGAGGTCACCCCGGTGGCTGGGCGGGACCATCCCCTGGCAGTGCCTGAGACGGAGAGGCACTGAGAGGCACTGAGAGGCAAGAGAGCAAGCGTGCTCCTCTCTCAGCAATTCTGGGACTATCTTACGGCCAATTTTCTAGGCTCCTTGCTCTGCTAAGCTGTTTGGTCATGGTATTTATTTACTTACTTTTTCTTTTTGGCCTGTGTAAATGAGGGTGTGTATGTGTGGGATGTGGAAAAGAGGGCAATGTGTGTGCCTGTGGAGGCCCAAGAGTGATGCCAGGAATCATCCTGGATTGTTCTACATCCTCATTACTTTGCTGTGAGGTTTCCCAGGCTCTGCCTGCCGGGGCTGGAAGGGCGGGTCATTACCATTCTGCCTGGCGTGTTTTACGTGTGATCTGGGCAGAGGCTTTAACCACTGAGCCATCTGACCATGTAACATCAAGGGTGCGGTGCGCGTGTATGTGTGCGTGTGTGTGTGTGTGTGTGTGTGTGTGTGTGTGCATGCGCATACGTGCGCATACGTGCGTGCGTGTGTGCGTGAATCCCAAGACCTCAGCTCGGGGCATCTAAGTTAATACCCTCAACTCCACAGGTTGAGGAAACCAGATTAGACGGTGGCGCAGGGATTGGACCAAGTCCCACAGATTAAGCACACACAGGCCTCCAGACTTGGGCCCCTGCCAGGCCTGCAGGTCGCACAGGAGGGAGGAGGGAGGTTCTTGGAGAAGGAAACCAACGCAGGCCCAGGCTGGCAATCTGTACCAAAGACTTTTTTTTATGACCACATTTCTGAGTGCAGGAGTTGGGCGGCATCCAGAGCGTGTGCCCCAGGGCAAGGAAACAGAAGCATGTTCTGCTTCTGCGTGGCTGGAATGAGGTCAACGGAAAAAGCACAGGCGGACTTGGTAGCCCCAGAGTCCAAACTGCTACATATAAACTGTGTGATCTGAACAGGTCGTTCAAAGTCACTGTGCCTCAGTTTCCTCGTTTGTAAAGAAGAGCTGGGTGTCGCGCTCATGAAGGTCACATAAGAGGACCAGCAGCTCATCTGAGGCAGCTCCCTGTCCCCACCCCTGCTCATGACCAGAGAGGCTGGCCGGCCCGGGGCGGCCCTCGTGCCCAGTGTCTCACTGGCAACAGGTGAAAGCAGGTCACAGAGACATGGACATGTGGAGGTGTCCCGTCTGCCCGCCCACCAACCCTTCCCTTACCCGCTGCACCCTCCTCAGCTTGGCCCCGGCCAGGGCAGCGGCCAGTCCCGATGCGGAGCTGTCGTCGTGGCTGGCCCCCTGCGCTCCTCCGGCTGGCAGGGGGGGTGGAGGAGGGGGCGTGGCCCCTGTGGGTGGAGGCGGGACCGGGGGTGGAGGCGGGGGTGGAGGTCCACTACACGAGAGGGTGGCGCCGGCTGCGGAGGAGGGATGCCCGGGTGGGAGGATGGGCCCTGAAACGCAATGTGGGGAGTCAGTGTCCAGCGCCTCAGAGTGGGGGCCCAGCTGTTGCTGGAGGCCGAGGGCGGGAGCAGAGCTGCTCCTCCAGGAAGACCCCGTCACGACGACTCCTGCTCGTCCCTGGGGCACCGGTGGACCCACAGCATCACACGCGCGTGGCATTCCTGGAGTGCAGTGCGACGCCTCGCTTCATCCTGTTCTCGGTGTGTGCCCTTCGCTTCTAGCACCTGGCACCCCACTAGGCACCCATGAGTGGGTCCCCCAGATATGACTGGGACTGATCCTCGGTTCTGGGAACTGCAGAGGGTAGCTGTGGGTCCCAGGGCTGACGGGGACGCGGGTCAGAGAGCAGTGCTGAATGCTGAACTCCACCGTGTCCACCCGGCTACCCTCCGCCTCATGCTGCCCGAGCCTCTGCTGCGCCCGGAGCCGGGGAAAGTGGCTCACAGTGCTCAAAGCCTACGGTGGGTGTCGACCAGTCACATGGGTGAGCGCAGAACTGGCACCGTGGCGAGCGACAGGGCAGGCCTGCCAAGAACCGGCGCATGGTGCAGTGTTAACTGCGAAGCCTGTGGGTCTTGGGAGAATCATTTATAAAGTTGCGGCCAGACAGGCCAGGAGGTGCCAAGCGGCAAGGGAAAGAATGGGGGAGCAAGGCGATGGGAGGAAGAGAAAGGAGAGGTGCTGAGTGGCTGCGAGGGAGAACACGGGGACGAGGCTGTGCCCCGGGGGGTGGGGGGCTGATGCAATGCAGTGCTGGTGTGCTGCAGGTGTGGCAGCAGGAATGCAGTGCTGGTGTGCTGCAGGTGTGGCAGCAGGAGTGCAGTGCTGATGTGCTGCAGGTGTGGCAGCAGGAATGCAGTGCTGGTGTGCTGCAGGTGTGGCAGCAGGAGTGCAGTGCTGATGTGCTGCAGGTGTGGCAGCAGGAATGCAGTACTGGTGTGCTGCAGGTGTGGCAGCAGGAGGTGCGGCTCAGAGCTGCAGCATCTGTTCAGCACAGGGTGTCTGGGGGCAGCTGGGGTGTTTTCTCATCAGTCAAAAGGACGATATTCTCCTGCTTACTGCAGAGGGCACGTGAGCAAATGAAGCAAAACGAGGACACGAAGCAGTGGCGAGCCGGTCCTGTTGCTACATGGAGCCTAGTGCCTGCCTCCCTTGGCACGCAAGACGTCTAGTGCCCGCCTCCCTTGCCATGCAAGACGTCTAGTGCCCGTCTCCTCTGGCATACAAGACGTCTAGTGCCCGTCTCCTCTGGCATGCAAGACGTCTAGCGCCCGCCTCCCTTGGCATGCAAGAAGTCTAGCGCCTGTCTCCTGAGGCAGGCAAGGAACCTAGTACCCACCTCCCGCAGCATTTGGAGTTCTAGTTGGCATCTAGGCTGAGACAGCACTCTGCTCGAGCAGTCCTCGGGCCCGAGGGCCCTGGTTCCTCTAGAGCACCCCCACTACCTTTGATCACAGTGCGCGCACGTTAGGACAGACAGGCTGGTGTCTGCTTCACTGTGTGACAGGCTCCCTGAGGCAGGGTCTGCATTGTTCGTGTGTGTACTCTGCCCCCATACCGTGCACACACCCAAGAAGTGCCCCTAATGTGGGGCTGAGTGACGGTCATGTTTGCGCCCATGTGGTTATCAGCTACTCAAGGGTCCATGTGAGTGCAGGGGCCACGTGGGGCATGCTGCGGGGGCAGTGCGGAGGAGGAGGAGGAGGAGGAGGAGCAGGAGGAGCAGGAGCAGGAGGAGGAGCAGGAGGAGAAGCAGGAGGAGCAGGAGCAGGAGCAGGAGCAGGAGGAGGAGCAGGAGGAGCAGGAGCAGGAGGAGGAGCAGGAGCAGGAGGAGCAGGAGAAGGAGCAGGAGGAGGAGTAGGAGGAGCAGCAGGAGCAGGAGGAGGAGGAGGGGGGCTCTCACCTGTGGCCGAGGTTCTCCTCTCCAGAGACTCCTGGCGGTGCTGCTGCTCCATCACTTGTCTGAAACAAGCACAACAACAGCTGCATCTCACCCTCTGCACTGCGCTCTCTCCTCAGACCCGGGGCTGCCTCTCTCGGCAAGGGGCTATGTTAGACCAGGTCCCCAGGTGGAGGAGGGCCAGCAGTCTCCTAAGCTGGGCGCTGAACAGGGAGCCCCTCACAGAAGCTCAGGTGACCCTTTGGTAGATTTGGGTTTGATCCGCTCACTGGAGCGACTGGATTTTCCCCAGACCGACAGACTTATGTGGCTTTGGGGCCTGTGGCCTCAACTGATGTAGTTAAGCTCTGGTGGGCGGTTCTCAGGAGAGATGGATACAAAGACCACGTGTCTCTGTGGCACCGGCTGCGGGTCCAGGTCCTACAGAGGGCCACCCGGTACTACGGCGCGAAGTGATGAGTACCTTGGAAGAAGCTGGGGAGTGTGGCTCGTGCCGTTAGCCCGGCAGCCTTGGTCTGCAGTGAGCTCAGGGAACTCAGTGCTGGATCACGGGCGAGCTGCTTTCCTTTCCCTAGCTAACAGGAGCAGGCCTCCACCTGCTTTAACGCTTGTCGCTCAAAGACAATGGAAATACTCCAGGGGGCATTAAAAGTTCCAGCAGTGTGTGCTGGTGTCTATATGCAAACTACCCAGACGATTACTCAAATTCCAGCCGCCTCAATTTCCACCTATCTAGAAATCCACGATGAAATGAAGACATTTGAAAAAGATCAGGTCTTGGCCTGTAGCCAAGTGGTAGAGTGCCCGCTTGGCATGGCTGTGGCTCCGTGTGGCACCACGCTGACACAGACATGCCAATCTGAAGTTAGGTGGAGAAAGTCACTTCGCTGGGTATCCTCCAGTGACACAACGGGCAGGGCTCCTGCAGTTCGCAGACCGACCACCAGAGGGCCCTCTATGGCGCAAACTGGGCAGCACAGTTTTAGTTCTGGGAGCAGAAGGTTCTGTGCAGCAGTGAACCGACTCCTATCAGCTGGAGGCTGTCTCGCTCCTCTACGTGGCACCCTGGGACCTGGCAGGGTGGCTGAAGTCAGATTTGACCACTGCTTGTTCTGTTGTGCCCTCTGACGGGGGGTGAGTATGTCTATCTGAACCTCTCCCTTGTCTGAGACAGACAACGACAAGGGTGAGCGTGAGAATTAGAACAAAACGAGGTGCGCAAAGACGTCCCTAAGCGGCAGAGTGCCATCTCCCCAGACAGAGCCAGGCCTGACTGTCATGTGGGTGAATGGACGAAAACCAAGTCTCTCGCCTGCGGGCGCTGCAGGAAGCACACATCTGTCTGCTCGAAATGGGCAGAGCTGGGGCCAGAAGTTTTTCCGACTGGCTGGAGGTCTAGACCAGAGGCCTTCCCGGCGTCACAATGACAGAGCAGAAAGGCCCTGGAAGTTGTCAGGGGCCTAGGAGAGGCCAGGGAAGAGGGAGTCAGCCAGGAGCAGGGACGGTCCTGCCTCCCGTCCAGGGCTGAGCCCCACAGCTGGAGCTGCGCTCCAGGCCCACAGAGCAGGCGGGATCTGCCCCGATGGCGCTTATCTCCCTCCAGCCCAGATTTGGGGTGTTTGTGGGTACTGTGACATCAGTATTCTCACCCAGTGGTCCTGAGCCAAGTCTTCCTCACATCACCCCTGCTTCCCAGGTGTGTGGGTTCAGCTCAGCGAGGACCAGCGCGGCAGCCCTGCCAGGCGTACGAGGGCTGCGGCAGCGGGTCAGGTGCCGTCTGCACCACGCTGGCGCCCTCGTTCAGTGCGAGGGCTGGCCAAGCTGGGCGCTGTCCTGGCGTGCGAACGGTGCCCCTGGCACTACTGGGGACAGAGGCCGTGGAGCAAAGATTACCTTCTCTGGATGTCCATCTCCTCGGGAGAGGGGCCATTCTGCGCCTGACGCTGGGTGGAGGGGCCTGTGGGCGGAAGCAGAGCGAGCAGTCAGTCAGGGGAGGGAAGGAAGGAGCGAATCACAGCGACGCCAGCCTTCTCCCCCTCCACGGTCCCTTCTGGGCACAGAAGAGACGTCCTGGCTTCTTTTAAAAGGGGCATTCACATCTATGCATCCGCCCCGCCTCGGCTCCCACCCTTTTCTCTTCATTTCTTGGGGTTCCTCCACGTCACACAGGGGACCAAAGTCTCAGCTGTCGACACCTGTCTTCCCTCCAGCATCTGTTCTTGGGCTCCCTCATTGGCCTCTGTATCCGGCCTCTTAATACTGACTATCCCAACCACACCACGAGTTCTCAATCAGCAAGCAGGATGGATCCGTCGCTCTACTCTTGGATTCAGGACTCTCGGTGGAAGCCAGATTTGAATCTGGGACTAGACACGTGTAGAGTGTCTCCCCACCACCTGCACTTTCCTGTCCCGCCACTGTTCCCTTTGCTCTGAACGTCCCAAAGGCAGGACCCCGCTCCCGAGCCTGGTGTCCACAGGGGCTGGGACTGGGGCTGGGACCTAGGTTGCAGCTCCAACCCGAAAGAGCCAGCCGTGTCTCTGTCAGCGCAGGTGTCCCTAGAGACGGCAGAGGGTGTGGGGGGGGAGGGGCCACCTGCCACCTCGGCAACAGGCTCCAACTCCCACTGCTCAGGGACCCAGCATCTCATGTCTTTTGCTCCTTGTTTTCGGAAGCCCCAAGAGCAAGGCTTCTCCCCCGTTATCAGTGGGATCTACAAGTCTCCAGGCTAACCTCATCTAGATTCAGGCTAGCCTCAAGACCCTGAGGGATTATCTTGTTTAAAAAAATATTCTAGATACGTATTCGAAGGTGCTGAAATGCCAAGGTGCGCACAGGGAAGACGTTCCGAGACTCCTCTGCTGCCTGCTTGGGCCGCGGACAGCTGAGCCCATCTCAGAGTCTGAAGTTTGTCCTTTCGGAGTCTGAATCCCCGTCCTGGCCACTCACGAAGTCCAGTCCTGATCTAGGACCCAGGCCCAGGACCTGGGCTCCACCGGCTACCTCGAGCTCCTCTGCGTGGCTGGCTGGCCACGGGCTGTGTCCTGTCCTGTGGGCAGCTGGACGGCTGCCACGCTCACAGTGATCTCGGGTGTCTCTTCTGCTCACTGGCCTGGCTTCCCCCAACACCCCAGGTCGGCAGGGACCCCAGCTCTTTCCAGCTCTAACGTACCCTTCACACATGCTTCAAAGGCAGCGGAAGAACAGGAAGCCGAGCCCTAGCTACGTGGGACTCTTCTTACCACTGGCCCGGCTGCTCCTGGCAGAGCCATCTCCAGGGGCTGGGGAAGAGGCCCCTGTCCCAGAATGGGCGCGTGTGGCAAGCAAGGGGCTGCTTCTTGGGCGTGGGCAGTGTCCACGGAAAACCTGTGGGTCACGAGCAGTAAGATGCACTGCTGTCCGGGTGCGGGGCTACCGCGGCCACCTTCCCTGGGAGCGTGAACCCAGGCCAAAGTACAGGTGCCGGCGCACCTCTTGGCTGCTACACGGGCACGGGCAGGGCGGGCGCTGGGACCCTGCTCGGCCTTCCTCAGTTGGGTCCTGAGCACAGGTGTGTCCCATACATAGGCTGCCTGGTATGTCTCTCCCGGACCCGTCCTCAGTCTATCAACAGGAGCTGTCTGCACCCCCCACTGTCCCCACCCGACACCTGACCGGTGCTTAGCAAGTCAGGTTCAAGAGCACCTAGGTCAGGTGTGGAGGCCCGCGAGCTCCGCTCTGCCCTGCACAGTGGCTGCTCCTGCACACGTGGCCATAGGCGACTTCCTGCATGTGTCCACCAAGCCCGATTCGCTCCCACTGCTACCTGCCCACCGTGCGTGCTGTGGAGCCAGCAACCTACCCGGGACACCGTCTTCTCCTGTCTGGCCCAGTTCTGTTCTCCTCATTCTCTCCCATCACTGTCTCTCTCAGGAAACCCCCAATTGTCTCACATGCTGGCCTTCAGGGAGCTGCCTCTCTTCCGCCCTGGACCCCAACTTTCTCAAGGGCAGAGAGCACATCTTTCACTGGGCTCAGCACTCACTCATGTGGGACACAGTATATTTTACTAAGCTGAACTGGAAGGTTCTAGAGAACTCACCATCACCAGTGATGGGGGAAAAGCAGAGACGAGGGGCTGGATCGAATTGGTCCGATGAAAGACCACCCAAGAGCAAGTCTCAACAACATAGGTGGGGCAGGTGCTGTGGTGTGTGTGACACCCCCAAAGTCCCGGTTGAAGTCTGACTGCCCCTTGCCCATTTATTTTGTGCTGTGATGTGATCTTTAAGGAAGGAGTTCACATGTTTCCAGACCCCCCCACCCCACCCCACCCCAAGTCTTCAGAACAGTGACCCAGAAAGTTCCTGCTCATTCTAGATGACCCAGGCTCAGGTGCTGTCAAAGATGAAGGGGGCTAAGAAAGAAGAGATCCCCGTTAGGCGGCAGCTCTAACTCCCCCCTGCCAGCACCAGATGTCCTGCTGGGGCCACAGGGCAGCATCTGCCGAGCCGGTCAACGGTGAGGCCCACATCTGAACTGCCCCTCTCCAGGGAGGGGTCGAGGAGGGCAGAGGTCTCCTGCTCCACGCAGAGCTGTCCCCTCTCCCGGGTACCCACAGCACCACTAACAGGACAATGGGAACCCACAGGAGCTGCGAGGAATAAACGGACTGCCCGGGTAGAAGAGCTGCCAACCGAGCCATCGGTAAAGCCCACGTGCCCCGCCGAGCCCCAAGCGACCCCGCCTGGCGCCTGCACACTATGGTGGCTGGGGTCACAGTTGGGTCTGCAGGAGTTTTTGGAAGGCACTTTCCATGCCCAGTGGCGGGAAGAGGGAGGCGAAGAGCCAGGGGGTTCATGAGGTGACGTGTGGAAGCTGATCTTGCCGGAGGAGGGGCCTGGCCTGCCCCTGGAGACGCCAAGGAACAAGCCTCACCTGTGCTTACCACACACAAGGGGCACAAAGTCAAGATGAAAGGCCACCGCACTGCAGACGGTGAGACCCGCAGATGCGTGAGACTGAGAGGGAAGTTCTAGGCGGACTGTCCACTGCGGAGGACAGTGGCCTCTGCTCCTGACAGACTTCCCCTCTGAGATGCTAGGGGGCAGAGGCTGAGTCCCCCCACCCCCACCCCCCCAAACCTGAACCCCAGCCGCCTGCTTCAAGTCCTGTTGGATGGAGATGTTTCTTGGGAAGGAATGACAACTGCTCTTCTGGGGGCCCCTCCTGGTCCCAGGCCACCACAACCGTGACCTCCAAGCACGTGGTGACTGGAGGAGGGGTCAGGGCAGAGGAGGTGGGGGAGGAGGGGTCAGGGCAGAGGAGGTGGAGGAGGGGTCAGGGCAGAGGAGGTGGAGGAGGGGTGGGCAGAGGAGGTGGGGGAGGGGTCAGGGCAGAGGAGGGGGAGGAGGGGTGGGGCAGAGGAGGTAGGGGAGGGGTGGGGCAGAGGAGGTGGGAGGAGGGGTGGGGGCAGAGGAGGTGGAGGAGGGGTGGGGCAGAGGAGGGGGAGGATGGTGGGGCAGAGAGGTGGGGGAGGGGTCAGGGCAGAGGAGGGGGGAGGAGGGGTGGGGCAGAGGAGGTAGGGGAGGGGTGGGGCAGAGGAGGGGGAGGAGGGGTGGGGCAGAGGAGGTGGGGAGGGGTCAGGGCAGAGGAGGGGGAGGAGGGGTGGAGCAGAGGAGGTAGGGGAGGGGTGGGGCAGAGGAGGGGGAGGAGGGGTGGGGCAGAGGAGGTGGAGGAGGGGTGGGGCAGAGGAGGTAGGGGAGGGGTGGGGCAGAGGAGGTGGAGGAGGGGTGGGGCAGAGGAGGTGGAGGAGAGGTGGCTCCAGGACGCTGAGGTGAGCGCCCACGGGCAGGGAGGCCCCAGGAGTCACTGGAGGGGCAGGGTGGTAACAGGCTCCCAGCCCAGAGCAGGGGCACTAGTGATTGCCAAGTGCCCTTCTCAGGCTGTGCTAAGGCTGAGGGAGCTTAACTTGAAACTGAGGCAAAACCTGAAAAAACAGTGCAGCTTCCCTTGCATCCCGTTGACTAATTTAGGAGAACCAAAGCTGAGCAATGGTTAATCCCCCCCACACGGCTGTGCCGCAGGTAACCTCTTAAGCGGGTCTGACGGCTGTGGCACAGGTAACCTCTTATGCGGGTCTGATGGCAACAGTCGCCTGGGTTACTTTTCAGGGACTTGAACACAGTCCTTGCAAAAGCACTGACTCTTCTGTGCAGGGCAGGTGTCCACGGATGCCTGTGTCACCAGAAGACTAAACGGTTTGCCGTAGCCACACTGCCGCCACGGGACAGTCTCATGTAGCTCATGCAGCTCGGCTGGCTGCAAGCTCCTAAGCTTCCTGCCTCCACCTCCCAAGGTGGGGTCACAGGCACGCACCGCCCACCTTTTGAGACATCGGCTTGCTATGCAACCTAGACCGGCTTTGAACTCACAGTCATCCCGCCTTGTCCCCGGAATGCTGAGATGGCAGCGTGAGCCACCTCGTCAGCTGTGCTACCATTTCCTAGAACATCTGTGAAAATGACCAAGCACGGCAGATCACGGCGACCCGTCATCTGTCCTCACACCTGAAATCATCCCGTCTTTCTTTTTCTTTCTCTCTCTCTCTTAACCTTTTCTTTTCCCTGAGAGCGTGGGGGGAGGGAGGGAACCTAGGGCCTCTATGTGCTGGAAAGCACTCCCCACCAAGGCGCTGCCCCCTCCCTTTTCCAGGTCATTCTCGTGTGTGTGTGTGTGTGTGTGTGTGTGTGTGTGTGTAGGTGCACACGCACGTGTGTGCATGAGGCTGACACTGGAAATCATCCTAGATTGCTCTTCCATCTTTTAAAAAGTATTTTATTCCTTTATTTGAGAGACAAGTGACAATGAAAATCAGAGAAAGAGTAAGAGAGAACAAGAGAGACAGAGCAAGAGCGAGTGAGAGAGAGACGGAGAGGAGAGAGAATACCTGCCAGGGTGCATGGGTGGGTTCAGAAGACAACTTGCAAAAATCAAAGTCAGGGCTCCCGGGGAAGAGCCCAGTCCCAGGGCTGGGAGCGGCGCCTCCCCTACAGGCCCTTCCGCCCTTTCTCCTGAGCCTGGGTCTCTAATGAAACCCAGGCTCCTCGTGCTGGTCCGGGCAGCCGCTTGCTCTGGGGTGGCCCAGGGACCCTTGTGGGCTGGACCTCCGATGGGCAGCCACACCCGCCCGGCGTCTCATGGGGGTCTGGGGGACACACTCAGGCTCGTCTGCTTGTGCGGCAAGAGCTTTAACTGCCGAGCATCTCCCAGCTCATTCTGCTTCTTGATCCTTCAGATGTCCCCAAGGCTTGTCCCGGGGACTCTGACGTCCACGCTTGGCCGCACTGTGGGTAAACGCTTGTTCAGTGACTGGCGCAGGGCGGCCCTGGCTTGGCCACACTCCTGTGTTGCCCCTGCAGGGGCTTCTGCAGCACCCGTACTTGCTCCGTGCCGTTCTGAGCAGGGCGACTATGGCTTCGGGACCCCCGCCCGTGTAGGGTCAGAGAGGCAGGGGCAGCAGAAGAGAACTGGGGTTCAGCCTCAAGATGCAGGTGACACTCCTCCCATGCCCCACACCCTCGCGCCTGGTCACGGTGCCAAGACACGGACAATCACGACGGTCAGGTCATGAGTGACCCAGGAGCACAGGCCAGTGGAGGGCTGTGTCGTCTGTGGAATCCAGAGACAGGAAGGACACAGGCACAAGATAGCTGGCGGCGCTCGGCAAGTCTCTGGCACCTTCGTAATCCCAGCGGCACAGTTGGCACACGAGCAGCCATTAACACTCACGGATAAAGGCTGACAAACAGCCAGGACCTCTGGCCACAAATTCTTAGAAACAACAAAAGCCTAACCAGAGTCCCCCGAGGGGCCGAGCCAAGGCTCCAGCCTCATAAACTTCAAGAAGGTGTCACCCCCCCCATGAGTGCTCTGGGCCACCCACAATGGCGGCCCTAGGAAACACAAGGGCTCGGGTCCAGGAGGGAGGTATCGACACGCTGTGCACGGATGCCACGCACACGCTCAAGCGGTGCGTCACGTGACCCTCAGGTGCATTCTGGGAGAAGCCTGGGAAGCTGGAGATGGAGTATGGCCCCTCGGCCGGTCAAGAACTCAAGAAGGAAGATGGGGGTGAGGACCCTAAAGTCAGTGTCCTGCACAGAGCAGTGGGAAGGAGGGAACGTCAGAGCTGGTGGCACCGAGAGAAACACCCGGCAGCCCTCAGCCCCTGCTGACCCCCAGTGCCTGCTCCTGTGGGACCCTCCAGAGCTGTACAGAGTTCGGGGCCACCGGGTCTGATCATGTCGCCGGGAGGTGCCTGTGCTGGGCCCCGTACCAGGAACGGGGCTGTCCACGCACCCCTCGACCCTCCCTTCTAACCCTTCCCAGGCTGCTGAAGTTTATTATTTTTTTTCTTTTTGAAATAGGGTCTCGCTATTGTACTTAGCTCAGGCTGCCTTCAAACCCGGCCTTCTCCGTCTCAGTCTCCTGAGCCCACCCTCTTGGAGTTCTGTCACAGTGATTAAGTGCTCAGCGAGCGGCGAGTGCACCCCCACCAGTCCTCAGTGTCTCACACATTGGAAGGACGGAACCCAGGGGCTTGCGCCAGTCAGACAAGTGCCGCTCTACCACCGAAACAGACCCAGCACCCAAAGCTCTACGGTCCAAAAAGACAAATGAAACAACATACCAAACCACTAATAATGACATCTTGGGGTGGAGGGGTTTCCCCTCATTTTGAATTTTCAAAGCATGCACAAGTAGCGGGTACCCCCTTTTAGATAACTGCAAGTGGAGACAAGCCCCTCCAGAGCCCACGCGTCCCGTGGGTCTCCTGTGAGGTGCAGCGCGTTGATTCACGCAGCCTGAGTAGGCAGGTGAAACAAGGCCGGCACTGGCTTGTAACAAAGGCCTTCCACGTGCCCATCCCCACGCGCTGATGGGGGCTGTGGGACAGCTACCCCCAGCTCCTCTGGGACGGGGACGGGCTAAGTTTCCAGCTCGCCTCTACAGGATCTCCTGCTTCCTGGAAGGCTGGAACCTGAGATCCCAGGTGTGCCCGAGACAAAAGATCCGGCACCTGCTCCGTGACGCCTGATGGGATTTCTGGCCAGCGAACAACGGCCACCTGGCTGGAGCTGGGCAGAGTCCCAAGTCCTCCCGAGCTGGCCTCCCCTCTCCTCCGTCTCTGGTTGCTGCCTTTTCCTCTTCCCACTTCACTTGGAGACTGGGTGAAGCCTTCTGGGACGGGGGCCCAGCAAGCCTTTCCCTCTCGCTCCAAGGCCCTGCCTTCCTCACGCCTTCCTACTGCATGATAAGTGTCCACATGGGACTGTGGCCCGGGTCTGGTCGCTGTCCTGCCCGGCCCTGGCCATAGCCACACAGGGGTTGGCAGCTGGGGCCAACGCCTCCCAGAGCAGGGCTCTGTTCCGACACTGATGCTCACTCCTGGCTAAACAAACACTGCATGGTGCTCAAAGAGGGCAGCTAGTGTCCCAACCGTCCACGCTCAGCTCAGGAGTGGACAAAGGCCTGACCACCACCTCTATATGTCCATACATACAGCTGCCCGCTTACGGGAACACAGTATGAACTCTCCAGTCTTTTCTCCTAGTCCTTACGATAGGAATTTCAGCTCACAGTAAGCTATCCCGCCCGGACCACCAGGACCAGGTGATCTGACACCCCTCACCCGAGCCCTGGCCTGGGCAGTTACAGCAGGTGTGAGGAAGCCCTGCAGGCGTGGAGGCTGCTTCGGAGGGCCGCTGCCCGCCACTTTCCCTTGCTGCCCCTCCCGGAGGGGAAGGGCTTTTCTCATTTTGGCAAGCAACGGCTTGATGCCTGGGGCCGAGCTGGTACCAGTAAGCACCCTTTCCTGGTGCCCATGCTCTCTCACGGGCTGTGAGGCAAGGGACAGGGCAGGCAGGTAGTCCACACCATGGGTGACGGGGCCAACAGCCACCTCCGGCTCCCGGGCCAGAGCACCCGCCTGGTCGGGCCGGTTGCTGCCGTAGGTGAGCTGCTTTCCTCCTGACACTATTCTCTCCTGTTTTTCCTAACGCGCTATAACGCGCTCCGTCAGGGCGTAGCAAGCATCCTGAATCTAAGTGGAATGAACCACGCTAACACTACCTTGCCACTACGAACTAACACAGCACACTCCATCAGTTTTGGGGATCAATCTGTCCAATCTTCCAGGGTAGTAAGTAGAAGCTCTGCTTGATAAGTGGGAGGCTGAGGCTTGAGTTGGAAAGGTGGGAGGAGCCCAGGCCCCCTCATGCCACCTCTACTCACTTCTGCGAGAAGCCTGCTGCCATCTCTGCGGGGGGCACAGAGAGACACTGTCCCCACACCCCCGCCCGGCCCAGGAGCAGTGGGAAGGACAGGAGAGGCCGGGAAGATCAGGAAGGAGGGAGGCGCTCGGTCACCTACAGGTCACTCTGCAAAGCACGGTGCAGTCACAGTGGCAGAAGCAGAAGCAGTGGAGGGTCCACTCCCTGCTGACCATTACCGGCAGGGCTCCTTGGCGCCGTCCACGAGGCGCCTCTCGCATCCTGGACACTTACCTCCTCTCGCTCAGCTCCTGACTGGTGCAGTGGTAACCGATATGCCGTCCCTCCGGCAAGTGGGCTTCACGCCGTCAATCTTTAATGAAGCTTCCCGGCTAACCTATCAGAACCTTGTTGGCTACCTGACTCCAGCCAGCCCTGGGCCCCGAGGGACTGGGCAGACCCCACGGAGGGATCTGCCACGGGTCTCAGCAACAGCAGGAGGCTCTCTCACCCTGACGGGCCAGGGGCGCTAAGCAGCGCGCAGATGACCAGGCGGAGGAATCCAGGACGGCGGCAGCCTTGCCACCGGCCCGCCCCTGGCCCTCCCCAGGTCTGTGGGTCCTCGTCTCCTCACCGATCTGCCCTCTCTCCTTGGCCATCCTGCTTTCTGACCAGCTCCAACCTGCCAACAAGCGCGCACGTCTCCCACAGAGCTGCCACCTTCCCTCCGGTCCGGCGAGACTCCGTCCAGGGTCCAAGTGAAGCGGAGGGAGGAAAGGTGGAACCCTGTCCAGTCCCAAACAGGTGGTTTTTGTTCACTGATGGCAAATCCTGTCAAGCGTCCCCGTGGGCACCGCGATGACACGGGCCTCGGTGCTGCAGGGCCTCGTGGGTATAGTGATGCGTTTTCTGTGCGGAGGGCTGGTGTGCAAGTCTTGGCAATGTCCTGGTATTTATGGAGCTTGGGATCCACAGCTGCTGCAGTGAACCCACTCCTGTGCACGCGTGTGCACGCGTGCGCGAGTGTGTGACATGACCGTGGCCGTTCCGAAGCAGATGTCCTGATGGGGGCTAAGGGAACAGTCACGGGACTGTCGCTTCCTCTAGCAGGGGCGCGGACACCAGCCCTCACTGGAAATGCCCCGGCGTGCATGCTCTGGGGCGCTAGAGGCCATGAGGTAGGTCACCCGCAGGTGGGACTCACCATGGGGCTCTTCTGAGGCGTCGCCTAGGCTGGATGGGCCTTGGGGTGCTGCAGCTGCCTGAGTCAGCCGCGCTCTGTAGTAACCCAACAAGCCACTGGCCCACCGAGTTGGACGTGGATGGAGCTGCTTTTTGGTCAGTCAGGCAGACAGCCGTTGCCACATGTGGGAAACAACTCAACAGCTGCTCTCCACTCTGGGGCGCTTCCTCCCTCCTCAGATGACAGTGCTAACTGCGTCCTCTTCTTTCCGTCCCCACTGTGGGATTCTGGGTGTGGCGACATCAGTGCTTGCCACTAACACTGGGAATTTCTGCCCGAGCAACCCTCTCTGAACACAAGCACCCCAGAACCGTGCGCCAGACTTTATGGGAAACCCGCGTCGGCCCTGCTCACAAAGCGGGGTCCATCCCCGCCCTGCCAGGTTTCTCCCACTCTTGGCCTTACTCATCCCCAACCACACTCATCTCTTCACAGTGGTCTCCGGACCATCCTCTTCCATCTGTCCACATCCAAATCTCCCGGGCTCATGCCTGGGGGACTTTTCAACAGCTTCTCGCTGGCCTCTGATCCAGGCTCTTCCAGTCAGCCCTGTGCTCACAGATTAAACATTAGCTGGCTGTGGCGCTGGTAGAACATGTGGGCAGGATAAACTGAGGTGGGCACACGAGAGTCGTGAGTTCAAGGCTGGCTGCACTGCCCCTTATGGGGCTGGAGACACAGCTCAACAGTTCCAGGGCTGGCTGTGCAAGCAAGAATCCTGGACTTTGGATCCCAAGACACACGTAAATGCTGGGTGGTGTGGCAACCTGCCTGTAATTCCAGCACCAAAGGCAGAGACTGGGGACTGCCTAGGCAAGATGGCTAGTCGGATTAGCCATCGTGATAAACTCTGGGTTTCATGGAGAGACTCAGCCTCGAGTAACAAGGTGGAAGAGGGATCGAAGACGATTCCCAACAGCAACCTTGGATCTCCACTTGCACTCGTCTACCCCGCACGCAGTGTGTCTATGCACGCATGCACACATCCACACACGCGCCATGTATACATATACATAAAACACGAGACGGCACAGTCCTTTCCCGCCTTATTGGCCAGGGACTGAGAGGCTGCCCAGCGGTTCAGACGGGACCCGAGGCGTCCTAACTCCAGGGGCCTGGCCCAGCTCCTCGCTGCCCGTTAGTAACTCTGCTTGGCTCAAGCAGCGACAGGCGCCACCGCAAGGACTCCCCTGGATTCCTTCTGTTTCCCTCGAGTAAAATACAACAGGTGCCATTTTTTACAAGAGTTTGACCTTCAGCTTGAGCTTTCCCTGTTTCAGCCTCTGGTGTCCCGAGTGTTGGGATTAGACGCCACCATCGAGCAAAAACACTTGGACTTTGAGAGGTCCACGCTGGATAGCACAGCCGCAAGCCTGGTTAGTCCTGCTGCTCGGGGAGGCGTTTCTGTCACTCTTCGAGGTGGAACACGTACATGCTGCCTGCCCAGCTGCCTAGCTCAGTCCCTCCTTGCAGACTGACAGATGGTCCAACTGGTCTTGTGCCCTCAGGACAGACAGCTTTGAGGGCGAAGGAGAAGCGACAGCAGCCTGTGCTTCGTGTGACCGCTACCTGTCGGCGCTGCTCTGAGCATGTGGACTCCAGCCCTGGGGGCTGAGCCTGAGTCCTGGCCCATCAGGCGCTCTCTGACCTTCCTCCCAGCTAAGTCTGGAGTACGGGCTTGAGTCTGCTTTCCAAGTCTGGCCCTGCCGTCTCGTCAAAGGTCACCTACTCTGCCACGATGGACAGGACCGCAGTCTGTGCATGGGGCTGCAACCTGGCTTCTTTCTCCCACTCTAACTGGCAGACTCACGCATACCCTTTAAGACCTACGTCACACAAGGGGCTGTGGTGTGGGGTACACAGGGACCCTCTACTGGCTCATGCGCAGAAGGCTTGATAGGGCTTCTGACAGGTGCCAATCAAAGTGCAAAACTCATCAATGGGTGCCAGTAGGTAAATCACTGATGAAATCATAGCTGAACAGCTACTAGGAGGCGGGACTTAGATGGAGGAAGTAGTCGGGGGGTGGGGCTTTGCAGGGTGATCTTGCGGACCCTTCCTCTCTCTTGCCCCCTTTGCTTCCTGGTTGCACTGGTGAGCTGCACCCCAGGACCTGAATCTTGCATGCGAGTGGCTGTGGACAGAGACCTCTATTCTCCCTCTAAGCTTCCCAGTATTTTTCACAGTGCCTTCAGGGCTGGGGGCGGGGCTTGGCAAGAGGCTTCGTCTTCTCCCAGATGTGACCTGCAGTGAGACAGTTACTTAAAGGAGGGTGTGCCACAGCGAGGTGCTGGCGGGATCAGAAACCAGACGCACATACATCTACATGCACCTGGACACCCCTTCCAGCCCCTCCTGCTCTCCTCTCAGGGAGCGCTCCCTAGGGAGTGGTGCTGGTGAGTTTATAAAAAAGAGGCATCTGAAGTTGCGCTGGTGGTTCGCAGGTGGCAAAGCAATCGCTCATGATGGCCGTGAGACCCACTGGACAGACGCAAGAGTCTTGGATCAGCGATGAGGCGCGAGCAAGGGCTGGGGCCCAGACCTGTGCGGGCCACGTTCAGAGCTCCTTGGGTGGCACGGTCCTTCCACGGGTGTGCTCCTTCGTTTTGGGGTGCTGCTTAGCAGGCCAAGGTGACGGGTGCGATTTCTGTGTGAGACAATTCCATTGACCATGTCCCTCAATCACAGATAGCACCCCTCACCTTGAGCCCAGTTTCATGGCTGGCAAGGCGGCGCTGCTGGTTCACGAACTCCGTCTTGGTCTTCGGAGGGGGGTGTGGAGTGTGGCTGTGTGAGGCTGCAGAATGACATGGGGACATAAGGAGAGCTTGCTCCCTCATTCACACACCCCACTCACCTCCCTCTCTCTCTCCTTCAGGACACAGCGAGATACAGACATGGAAAGAAAACCCCCTGCCCTGGGAGCTCACGGTCTACATCAGCCCACTATAGATCCTGCCCTCGGGAGCTCACAGGCTACATCAGCCCACTATAGATCCTGCCCCCTGGGAGCTCACAGGCTACATCAGCCCACTATAGATCCTGCCCCCTGGGAGCTCACAGGCTACATCAGCCCACTATAGATCCTGCCCTGGGAGCTTACAGGCTACATCAGCCCATCTGGATCCCGGACATCAGGACACCAGCAGTGTGCCCCCAGGGTGTCCCCAGCTGTGGAAGGGAACCCGAGTACCCAGGGCACTGGGAATGCCTTGACAGACACAGCAGCACAAAAGACAAGCAGAAGACAGGCTGCCAGGAGGCAAGCCAAGCAGCTACCCGTTTACCCATGGACAGGAGGGTGGCATCATGCCAGGACAAGTGCAAACTAAGTGGGGACAGAGCCTACTGTGGAGGCCAGGCAGACTGGCCACCTAGAACGAGCAGCAGTGTTATCGAGGCCAGACGAAATGGACACAGACTGACGCAGGAAGTGAAAGCTGGCTCCTTAGGCCAGGCCCAGCACTTCGGGAGAAGGATGATGCAACAAAATACCTGACCCAAGCAACTTAGTGTGGAAAAGGTCTAACTGGCTCATGATTCCACATTACAGTCTGTCCCAGGCAGGGAAGTCACAGTAGCAGGCACCTGACGGAACTGGTCAGATCATAGTGGTCCCCACATCTACCACACAGTCAAGACGATGGTCCCCCGACATCCACCACACAGTCAAGACGACGGTCCCCACATCCACCACACAGTCAAGACGATGGTCCCCCCACATCAACCATGCAGTCAAGACGATGGTCCCCCAACATCCACCACGCAGTCAAGATGATGGTCCCCCCACATCAACCATGCAGTCAAGACAATGGTCCCCCAACATCAACCACGCAGTCAAGACAATGGTCCCCCCACATCCACCACGCAGTCAAGACGATGGTTATCCCACTATGGGCTGGGTCTTCCCACCTCAATTATGCAATCGAGACAATCCCTCACAGGCACACCCAGAGACCAACCGTAACCTAGAGAATCCATCTCAGGGGGCCCAAAGGCCCACCTCCTAGGTGCCTGGGTGATGAGCAATGTCAACCACCACACAGGGGTGAAGGTGTGGGGTCGAAGGAGCTGTGATGCAGCCCAGACGTCCCAAGACTCAACACAGAGCACAGCTCCGTCCTCCGCCAGCACAGCTCCCTCCTCCCCCCAGCACAGCTCCCTCCTCCCCCAGCACAGCTCCCTCCTCCCTCCTCCCCCCAGCACAGCTCCCGCCTCCCTCCTCCCCCCAGCACAGCTCCCTCCTCCCTCCTCCCCCCAGCACAGCTCCCTCCTCCCTCCTCCCCCCAGCACAGCTCCCTCCTCCCTCCTCCCCCCAGCACAGCTCCCTCCTCCCTCCTCCCCCCAGCACAGCTCCCTCCTCCCTCCTCCCCCCAGCACAGCTCCCTCCTCCCTCCTCCCCCCAGCACAGCTCCCTCCTTCCTCCTCCACACAGCTCAGCTCCCTCCTCTCTCCTCCCCCCAGCACAGCTCCCTCCTCCCTCCTCCACACAGCTCAGCTCCCTCCTTCCTCCTCCCCCCAGCACAGCTCCCTCCTCTCTCCTCCCCCCAGCACAGCTCCCTCCTCCCTCCTCCACACAGCTCAGCTCCCTCCTCCCTCCTCCCCCCAGCACAGCTCCCTCCTCCCTCCTCCCCCCAGCACAGCTCCCTCCTCCCTCCTCCCCCCAGCACAGCTCCCTCCTCCCTCCTCCCCCCAGCACAGCTCCCTCCTCTCTCCTCCCCCCAGCACAGCCTCCATCTTCAGACACAACCCAGACACCTGACACGCTGTTGGGACCCGGGCAGAGAGTTAGTGAAAGAGCTTCAGTCTTCTGTGACCTAAGGTCTCACTCAGCCTGCTCCCTCAGCCGGGGGAGATGTAGGGGTCCTTTGAAAACTGACATCTGACATCATGCTGGATTTTGGGGCTCCTGAGCTAAAGAGGATCCTTTCTGAATTTCCAAGCTGACTGGGCTCATGTGCTGGCAACACCGCCGTGCCAGGTGGTGCTTTCTGCTTGGCCACAGCCAAAGCTAAGTGCTGACAGGACTGTGAGGGTGAGAGGGCAGTGGTGGGGGGAGACGAGGGCTTGAGGGGACGAGGGCCAGGCCATGAAGGGTGCAGAAGAGCCGAGAACACGGTCAGCTGGCTAGTGGGGGGGAAGGTCAGCTGGCTAGAGGGTGGGGGGAAGGTCAGCTGGCTAGTGTGTGTGTGTGTGTGTGTGTGTGTGTGTGGTCAAGGTCAGTCAGCTAGTGGGAGAAAGAGGTCAGCCGGCTAGTGGGGGGAGGTCAGCCGGCTAGTGGGGGGGAGAGGTCAGCCGGCTAGTGGGGGGAAAGAGGTCAGCCAGCTAGTGGGGGGGAGAGGTCAGCCGGCTAGTGGGGGGAGAGGTCAGCCGGCTAGTGGGGGAGAGGTCAGCCGGCTAGTGGGGAGAGGTCAGCCGGCTAGTGGGGGGAGAGGTCAGCCGGCTAGTGGGGGAGAGGTCAGCCGGCTAGTGGGGAGCGAGGTCAGCCGGCTAGTGGGGAGCGAGGTCAGCCGGCTGGCGTGGCTGACAGGCACACAGCTGGGTTGACGTCCAGGATGTGGCCCCTAGAGGGCAGCGCAGACCCGATGAAGCAGGGGGCCAGGCCTGAAGGCCCGGGAGGCTGAGACCCCTGCGGGCTCAGCGCCTGGCGGGGGTGTGTGTGTGTGTGTGTGTGTGTGTGTGTGTGTGTGTGTGTGACCGGCTGGGGCTTGCTTTTCTCGGGGGGAAGGTCGGCAGCTGCGATGTGCAGCACATCAGGCTGACCCGAGTACCCCGAGGTTCAGCGCTGTTGCTCCTTCAGGTGGATCTGGACTCTCTGACAAAGGTCTGTCTGTGCGGCTCCTCTGTGGGGTCCTCTCCTGGCTGCCAGTGAGCAACAGTCAGCTGTCCACTGGGCGCTGAGGGAGGGTCTGGCCGGGGGCTTGAAACCCTGACAAACGTTTAGTTGTCCATCAGCACCAGGCAGGCACAGCCACACAGAGCCAACGTTTCCCAGCAGGCTGAGTGCGAAAGACGATGTCGCCCTGGCAACTGAGGCTCTAGCTCTGGCACAGTTGTGAAGAACGAGTAGTTTAGCCCTGAGCAGGCCTGCAGGAGAGTGTCTATTGACAGCCTGGTGGGTGGGATCTTCCCTGGGCAGGTGGATAAGACGGAGGGGCTGGCTCAGGGAGTTGTAGCATTTCCTGTACTAACCGGAAGTGAAATCAGGAATTATGTAACTGTTCTACACCATCTACGCCTTCCCGTTGCAGAAAGGAGATGGAGAAGCCGTCTATCGGCTACACTGTGCGTAAGAGGTCAGACACTACTGCAGGAGACAAGCAGGGACCAGCCACATCTGCCCCCAGACTGACTGGGGTCGGTTTGCCCAGGAGCCGTCTGAACCACTGAGGCATCACAGCCAGATGCGGACATGGGCTCCCCAGAGGCCAACTCTTAGCAAAGTTACACACAGAGCCATCATTTCTTTTGATATATGCTATGGTTACCGTTCTAGAAAGGTCAGCAAAGTGTTAAAATAACAACTGTTAAGAAGTCATTTTTAGGTTGGAGAGATGGCTCAGGAGTTGAGCCTCTGCCTTGCAAACAGGAGGTACTGAGCTTGGATCTGGGATCCTAGATTTAAAAAATGCCAGGCAGAAATGGAGGGGGCTGCACTTCTACCTGGAAGGCGGAGCTTCGGAGATCCCAGAGTGAAGCAATAAGGAGGTAGAGCGATCCAGGATAATTTCCAAAAATCACCCTTGGACCTCCACAGGGACACACAGTGCCCCCCCAAAAAAAAACTGGGCCCGAGGCCAGCATCCTTGGTCATCCCCTTGTGAGGGACTGGAAGACTGCTGTGAGCCACAGTCACTGCAGAATTCTGGCTGTGAGAAGCCAGCCTGCTGCTGGGCACGGGGGAGCCGAGAGCAGGACGCCTGCCTTTCGCTGGTCCCGGAGGCAGACAGAGGCACTTCAAGCCAGCAGGCGGGGACATGCATCTCCCTCCTCTGGGAACTGGGTTCCCGTTTGGGTCAGCGTGGGCCACGCAGCTGGCTGCTCTTAGGGCTTAGAGGGTAAGGCCTGCCTGTGGGGCTTCTGGACAGCGAGGGTCAGTGCAGAAGGGAACTGGGACGAGGCGTGTGGAACAGTACCAGGGAAAGTCAAAAGCGCAGGCGCTGAAGGGAAAGCCGAGATACTACTGTTGCTACCAGTCCTTAGCATCCCCTGGAAAGCAGGGCTGCGTGGTCCACACAGGAGGCCGCATAGCAGCCACCCCACTGCCGCAGTGCTGTGTCCACCAGTGGGGGCCTCCGCGTCACCCTACGTGTGGAGCTGCTCCCTCAGAAGATGGCAGTTCCTTCCACCCAAGGTTCCTAATTCTCTTTTATGACTTTGGGTCGGGCCTAAAATTGAGGAACTGGTACAAAAACTCAGTGCAATAAGTAGCGCCACCTACAGGACGTGTGAGCACGTCGGCAAGACAGGTCCTCCAAGGCCAGTGCTGGGGACGCCCTCCGACACGCCTGGCATCGGCTCCAGGACCCAGGGCCACAAACCAGCCAGCGGCACGGACCCCCACACTGCGGCACGGACCCCCGCACCGCGGCACTGAGGTACAGACCCCTCACACTGCGGCATGGTCTCTGTAGCACATGGTGAGTTCTAGGTTCGAGTTCTAGCTACGGCTCGGGAGTTCAGGGAACAGGTCGGTGTTTGTGCTGAGTCAGCCACGAACCTGCGGACACAAAGGCAGGGTCTGGTGGCACGAGGGGCAGGTGCGGCTTACTTTCGGGTGTGGCATCTAGGTGGCCTTTGCTCGCAGGCATGGAAGTCCACACCGGTGTCTGTCCATATTGGGAGGAACAGGAAATACCAGGCAAGACTCACCTGAGGAGGGCGGCGTGTGTGGAGGGGTCTACACCAACTCCAGAAACCACATCCCTGTCTCAGGAGAATGGGGAGTCAGGGGTACAGCTGAGGGTTTATGAGGCGCCAGGCACCCCAGCTCCTAAATCCTCTAGGACTTTGATAAGTGGGACTCAGGATGTCATGTCAGAAGCAACTTTTAAGAAAATAATTAATGGGGGGAAGGAAAGGGGAAAGTGTATACACGGCGCACAAGTAGAGGGCAGAGGACAGCGTCACATATCGGTTCTCTCCTCCCACCACGTGGGCTTCTGGGGATTGAGCTCAGTCTCCAGGTTTGTGAGCAGGAACCTTATCTCTGAGGGGTCTCCCCAGCTCCACGCTGCAGCAACATATAAACGGTGTGACCACACGGCACTGAGAACCGCCACGCGAAGTGCAGCTTGGGGCCGCCCGAGCCTTGCTGTGGGTCAGGTGCGGGAGGGGACACACATGAACGTGGCAAAGCCACCGGCTGTAGATGTGTGCACACCGCTGCGGACAGGCTTAATGCTCAGCACCTCTGCCGACCATCAGTGTGACGGTCGCACTGCACCTGCACCCCCGAAGCCGGCGGCCCCCACTTCCTCCCCGCAGGAGATGCATTCCGTCCACAAGTGCTTGGGGGCACTTGGTGCTTGTGCTGCCCTCAGCGCAGCTGCGGCCGAGAAGCTTCTCTGCTCACACCCTGCGCCGCAGGCAGGAAGCCCACAGCTGAGTCCTCGCAGGACAGGACAGCCTCGGTCCTCGCTCTGCACACGGCCCATGGACGCCCACTCGACACAGCTTTATCACCTCACAGAATCTCTCCTGGGGTTTACACTGAGCCCCGAGTGCCGACGCGTAAGGCTCGTCAGGCCTCACACGCCATCTCCCTCCTGCACCAGGTGCACACTGCTCCCCACTTCTCAGATCTGGTGGTGGCGGCGGTGGCTGGACTGTTGTGAGCGCCGTGCTCCGCTGAGGTGTGATCCCCACTGTGGGCTCCTGTCTGAGGCTGTCACAACACCCCGACTTCCGAGCGGCCTCGGTGAGACCCACGCTGCTCCCCCATAGCTGCTGAACCCGCCCCAGGGCCTTGGGGTCAGGCCTGGATCTTTCCATTCACTTCCGGCCTCCTGCCTGCTGCACTGGGCTCTGTCCAGGGTGTGCACGTTGTCACGCCCTCTACCCCTGCCTCACTCAGCCTCAGCTCAGATGCCTCCCTTGGCAGCCAAGACCAGCAGAGGAACCTCTTTCCTTTCCGGGTTCCCCAAGTCCCTTGAGATACCTTTGCTATAGCGCTCACTGCGGCAGGTCAGCTGCCTGGGAATCTGCACTCAGAGCACACAGGGCCCTGAGGGTAGGATGGAAACTGTTGACTGTTCTCTCCGGCTTGCCGACGGTGTGTTCTAGAACACAGAAGCTCGATGCCCATCACGAAACAGATGTGGACACAGCTTCTGAGCATGTCTGAACAAACACGTGTCTCCCACAGAGACAACGCGCTCTTCCCTCCTCCTCATCACGAATCACATCTCCAAAGCTCACATCAGGCAGCAGGTTTCTGAGGACCCACATAATGCCACCGAGGAGACCAGACAGTCAACACAGGAGGAAGAGGAGGAGGTTCCACACCGAGCGGAACAGGCGCTTACCTCCTTCTTGAGAGTTCATGATGTTCAGGGCAAACAGCATGGCGTTGGAGAACGCAGTCGCCTCTTCCTTGCTTGCAAAGTTTAAGCCATAGACCTGCCGGGCATCTCTCCACTGGTGGAAGGTGGGTGTCGCCTGATTGTACTTCAGCCCTTTCACGATTGAATAATTAATCACAACCTGCCAGAGAAAAGAGAAATGGGTGTAGGTAAATAAAACGTAAGTGAGCCCGAGGGAGCTTTTGTGGGGCAAAGACATGTGTCCCTCAAGCAACAGGGGGTCAGGACGGGGCTCAAGGAAGGGGCGGGAACCGTCAGGTGCAGTTAGGCCCATAACTGCAGAAGAGCGAGGCTCACACAACGCGTCACTTCCCGTCAGCAGCAACGCTGAGCTTCACAACCTCCGACCAGAAGCCCGGGCTGGGGTCAGGTCCCGGGTTCCAGCTCAGGTCTCAGCAATGCCACTCAAGGCAGTCACTACACGTCCCCGGGGCTCGGTTTCCCCAGGGACGACATGGACATACATGGCCCTTACTGATCTCACCGACATTACTGAAGGCTCACCTTGAGACACCTAGCCCATCTGGACTTTCATACCATAAACAGAAGTTCTCAAAGTGTTTTATAATTCAAACCTTTGCCGCCCATACTCCAGTGTATAGTGTCTAACGCTTGAAAGTTCTAATGCATAAGTCGTTAGTTAAAAGGATAACTTGGAAGAGTTGATGTGCTATGCAACCAGATATTTCTAGTATCTTTGTTACTAATCCATCAGAGAACACGAACCAGACTGTCAGGTCAATGCCAGGCCAGGCAGGGATAAGAAAGACACGAAGCAGCTAGTCAGAGGTCCACGGCTGCCAGAGACTCGACGGCAGGTCTGTTTGGCCTCTGAACTTCTGCTCTTCTAACGTGTGAAATGGGAGACTACATTGCTGCTACGGTGCGGTACTCTCCCACTGTGCTCTCAAGTGTGACAGCTTAAGATCGTACAGGTGTAGGGGCTGGAGAGGTGGCTCAGGGGTTAAGCCTCTGCCTTGCAGGCGGAAGGTCCTGAGTTCGGATCCTAGACCCCATGTATAGACGCTGGGCGGAAGCGGGGCGGCCTGCATTTCTGGTCCTGGTGGGCGGAGCCTGTGAATCCCGGGGCAGAGTAAACAAGGAGGAGGTGGAGGCGTCCATGGTGGTTCCCAAATTCACCCGTGGTTCTACACACCCACACATACATACACGTGTGCACACAAGCATACACACACAATTTAATAAATAATAATAAAAAAATAAAAAAAGATTGTATAGGTGTAGAACGCAGGCAGATTCTGGAGGAGGCTGAGTGCGCTAGGGGCAGCGGCAGGAGGGGAAAGGGAGGAGGGATGACCAGCTATTGGGGGTTATGGAAAAGAAGTAAGAGGCATTTCTTGGATCTTGCTTGGCTCTGGGTTCAAGGTTCTGTCATCTGAGGTGGGGACTGTCCCCTCTACTGTGTTTCCAGCCCCCATCAGGACGCTAAGCTCAGGATGAGATCTGGGGTCATGGGCAAGACACCCTGCTAGCCAGGGGGCTCTGGTTTGCTCCTTCGTTGCTCTCGTGGCTGGCTAGCTGGGGTACGGAACCAGAAAGGCAGAAGGAGGATGCAGACACATCCAGACAACGTCATTCCGAGTCTCTGTCAGTGCAAGTGGGCTTGAGTCTTTCAATGGAGCGTGGACACGAGGCGGGCACCAGCACACGCTCACTAGGTAGCTGAAGAGCAGTGTCTCACAACCTGTCACCACTAGCAGCAGGCATTCGGCTGCCCGCGCTTGGAGCGCAGATTTCCACACACGCACTGAGGAGCCAGCAAGGACCAAGCGGGGACAGACCGGGTTTAGTTTTCACCCATCAGAAAGAAGTCTGAGCTTGTGTGGAGCAGAACTGCAAAGTGACTGTGGCCAAGCAGCCTTTGAGGTTTGAGAGCACAACAGTGTCCAGAAGCCCGGATGTCATAGTTAAGCGCAGGTGTCAACTTGACTGTTGAGGGTTTGTGCTCTGGGCAAATTTGTAGAGAATTAATGATTGAATTAAGCCCAGAGCAAACCTGCAGGAGATTGTCTAGCTGAGGGGAAGGCCCAGCCAATGGTGGGTGGGATTAGGCCCTGGAATAAATCATGGAGAGCTGGTTGAGAGAGTTGGCATCCTTGTGTACACTTGGCCAGACATGCTGGTCTGGCAAATAAGAATTGTCCATCTCTCAGCTGTTATGTGGTGATGATGTGGCCAGTTCCCTCGGCCTTGGTGTTGGTGTGAGCTCTCCTGTCAAGCTGGACTGAGAACTACAACCAGGAGAGAATAAATCCTTGTTCTCTTAAGCCATTTGATGGTCATTTATCAGCAACTATGCAGGCGAACTGCAACACCAGAGAAGGGAACCTGCTTCATCCTGCCTTGGTCGGTTCTTGGGAAGCTCTCTATGCCTAAGTGGACATTAAGAAACTGGAAAAAGCTAAAGGACAAAGTTTTGACGGGAAGAAGGTCTGAAATCCATATGCCATCAAGATCAGCCGAGAGATGATGACATACCCAGCAAGATAAAGAAAGGCTCTGGTGCATCCAGGCGGCGGTCTCCAGCTATCAGAGGGTGTGCTCTATGGCGGTGAGACGGTCCTGTGATGGGAGCCCGGGCTGGCTACAGGCTCAGAGGAGATTGGGAAGAAGGCAGCTAAGTCCCATGCTAGAAAGAGGGGGCTAAGCACTTCAGGGAGTATTTCTCCTTCTATGATTGGGAAATCAAAGTGCAGGGAAAAACGAGTCATGTACAAAGTTACACAGCAAATTAACAGAGGACAAGCTATAGACTAGAGGAATTACAAAGAATAAATCTACATAGGTCAAAGGACTCAGGAAGGATATGTATAGAACTACAAGCCAATGAATAATAAATTTCCAAAATGGGATTAGAAAAACCTTGAATAGAGATTTCTCAGGAAAGCAAGAGAACCAAAGAAATAGCTCATACACACGTGGTAGGTACCCATCAGCGCGTGGCAGCCGCTCGCTCCTTGTTCGCAAGTAAATACAAATGAAGCTATGTGAAGACGGCCCTCTGTTGAAGTTAAAAGTTGGCAATGCCAGGGGCTGGTATGGGGCTCTCATTATTGCTCCAGGGAGTAGAAATTGGTAGAGCCACTCCCAAAAATTGTTTCACCAAACCTACCAAAAATAAACACACGGAGGCCATGCAACTCCCTGCTGGGTATATACCCAAAGAAATAAGGTCCTATGTCCACCTCAAAAGGTGGACATGTTCATAGCAGTTTTATTCGTAACAGCCAAGGGCCAGGAATTACCCAGATGCCTATCAGCATGAGCCCGAGGAAGTGATTTGCAGGTGAAAGTGGAAAGCAAAGCCAGAAGGGGTGGTGTCTGCCTGTAATCCCACCACTGGGGAGGCAGAGGCGAGGAGGATCATGAATTCTGTCTGGGCTACATAGCAAGTTCCAACCAGCTGTCTCAAAACAATCAACAGGGCGGAGAGATGGCTCAGTGGTTAAGAGTATCTGCTACACCGCCATGAAGACCCGAGGTCGGATCCAGTCCTATGCAGCAAGCCAGGTCTTGCATGTCTCTGCACAACCATGAAGACCCGAGGTCGGATCCAGTCCTATGCAGCAAGCCAGGTCTTGCATGTCCCTGCACAACCATGAAGACCCGAGGTCGGATCCAGTCCTATGCAGCAAGCCAGGTCTTGCATGTCCCTGCACAACCATGAAGACCCGAGGTCGGATCCAGTCCTATGCAGCAAGCCAGGTCTTGCATGTCCCTGCACAACCATGAAGACCCGAGGTCGGATCCAGTCCTATGCAGCAAGCCAGGTCTTGCATGTCCCTGCACAACCATGAAGACCTTAGGTCGGATCCAGCCCTATGCAGCAAGCCAGGTGCACTCTCGCACGTCCCTGTGACCCAGCACTGTGTGGGTTGGGGACAGGAAGATCGCTCGGGCGGTCTGGCTGCCGGCCTCACCCAAAAATTCCTCCTGCATGTCTGTGTGTAGAAGAGGCCCGAGTGTGCGCTGTGGAGGCCCAAGGATGATCCCGATGTCATCCTGTATCACTTCACCTCCTTACTGCTTTGCGCCGGGGTCTCTCAGGCTCTTCCCTCCAGGGCTGCCATTTCTGCCTGGTGTTTTTCATGTAGGATCTGGAATCTGAACTCAGGTCCTTTCGCTTGCAAGGAAAAGGCTTCGACTCCTGTGCCATCCGTCAGCCCCAAGATTCAATTCTTCGGTAGATCCAGAACTACTGAGATTTTCTATTTACTCATGTCAGTTTAGGCAAAATACTTTCCAAAAAATGTGTCCATTTCACGTAAGACACCTGCTCTCCTGGGACGCTTGCTGTTCCTGCTGGTGGCCGGACGGCAGTGATGTGCGCTTTCCTCCTCAATCGACCGTGTCTTCTCCCAGATTGCTCTTACTCTGGCCGATTACCTTCCAAGAATCCATTGTTTCACTGCTTTCACACATCTGCTTTCTGTCTCGTTAGTTTTTGTCTTTATTCTTTTCTTCCCTCATCTGGCGTCGTGTTTTTTTTCCTTCCTAGCTTCCTGAGATAAAAATGAAGACCACCATTTCCAACGCCTCTTTGGATGTGCCCTGCATTCAGAGCAGAGATCCTATGGCTTCTGCCGGCCAAGCTCCCAGGCCTTGCTATACTATATCATTCTTCCACACAGAAGAGTTTCCGTCTGCGTGTATGATTCAGTGCTATTTAAATAAGCACTTGGAGACTTTTTTTAATTCTTCTGTTACTGATTCTGGCTTGATTCCTTTGTGGTAAAAGAATATGTTCTGTATGACTTTACTCCCTTTCAATCTGGCTTGCTTTCTATGCAGTCTACTTTGGCAAATGCTGGGGGTATATCTGATGAGGCTGTACAGCTGTTGGTTGCAGTTTCTAAAATATAAATTAGGTCAGGCTGGTTAACAGTGTTATTCAAAACTGTGATTATCTGATTGTTCAGGCTGATATTGAAGGAATGATTAGAATCTATGAGTACGCTTTTGAGTTTGCCTATTTCTCATAACCTTTAGATTGGTCCATTTCTGCTTTACATATTTAGAGCATACAGCATTAGATGCAAATTTAGGGCTGTTATAACTTCCCTTTTGATTGACCCCTTATTACTACACAGGTCAGTCTCTTGTAATGTGTTCCTTAGGGTTTACTGTACCCAGCACTAACATAGCCATTCAGCCTCTCTCTTGGTTAGAGTTTATAAGATTTACAGATTTTTAATCTTTTACTTTCAACCTCTTAGATCAGGTTTATTTAAAAAGTAATTCTTCGAAATTTGGCAGGACTGATTTAGATACGTCTGAAGGATGAACTTTTAAATGTCACACTTTCTGGATAGCCCATAATCACAGAGTGTGTGCGTTTTATTCTGGGGAGTGTGGGAGTACATGGGCGTGACTTTCCTATCTTTTAAAGGAAACCTTTGCAGCTCCAAATACTGTCTAGTGTGTTTTTTGAGCCTCTTGTGCAAAAATAATCCAGGAGGCCTTCGCAAAGAAAGAAACTTGCTAGTGGGCAATGGTCTCCCTGTGATTCTGGAATCTATAGTTCAGTAAAGACGTTGAAGCTGGGGGTCTCTACCCAGGGTCAAGATGAGCTTGGAATCCTAGCAGAAAGCAGCTGATCCCATGGGCATCACACAGTAGCTTTCAATAGCAAGCTTGTGTGATTGTCCATTTCTTGTTATTATAGTGAAATACTGACAGCAGACCAGCTTTATAAAGAAGAATTCTATGCAATTCACAGTTCTGGAGGTTTCTAGGTTCCGAAAGAAGTGAAGGGAATGGAAAACTTGCCACACTAGAAGCAACTGGTGAGGGGACTACAACTGTAGCTCAGTATGGAGTGTTTGCCTAGCATACATGAGGCTCTCAGTTCGATTCCTAGCTTCAGCTCCAGAGGAAAGAAAAGTAATCGCATAGGTAGCTACTATGATTCAGAAACTGTTCCAGGTACTGGGTTTCACGTCAAAGAAGGTTTGCAGAAGAATCCTGATATCATTTGGTCTTGTCAACAAGGGAAAGGGGCACTTCTGGGAGCAGCAAGAATTCAGTGAGATAGGCGTCTGAGGTGGGTTTGTCCCTTTCAGACGCAGAATCTGGAACTGCACAGGGCTGTTCTGACCACAGTTAAAATAAGCAACACACTAAATACAGAAATTCAGAGTTTCTCTTTTCGTTGCTGCTTGCTGATGGCCCCTGCTTCTCTCTCAGCTGACACGTCGCGAGGCCGTCAGAAGATGAGGTTGAAGAGTTTCACAAACACAGACCCGGAGGTCCTCTAACGTCACTGCCGAAGATGCCTGGTGAACCGGCGCTCGCTAAGGTCACGGTGGTTAGGCAGCCAGCCATGTCCCCACAGGCCATTATAGTCTGTGTCAACCAGACCATCTTACCTTGGTTAGGTGAGGCGTCTGGACGTGGTCATCGTACTTGCACAGGTATTTACCAGGAGTACCACACATTTCCTGGGCTGACTGGCACAGGCGTAGGCTGGACAGAGGTGACCTAGGTTCTCCGATCATCTAGGTGTTCTTCCCAAAGTCAGATTGGGGGGGGTAGCGGTGATAAATCAAATGTTTTTTCATTTATTTTTTACTTTTATTCTTTGACAATTTCATGTACAAACACGATGACTTTAATTCATTTTTGTATTCCCTTTCATGTCTTTTTGTGTGTGTGGTCCACTAAGTTTCACCAGGGCTGCCTGCATTAGCACGTGTCAGGCACGGATGACATGCGTGTGTGTTCTACTGAAGAAAGCAGTGCGTTAGCATGTGCCAGCACTTGCTGGTGCACGGATGACATGCACGGAAGAAAACATTGCATCCACTCAAGAAAGCAGCTTCCCTTCCCACGGCAATTCTACAACAAATAGGGAAATCTAGAGGAGACCAGACCACTTCAACCACACTTTCCAAATCCTTTTACGTGTATCTTACTCTCATTTGATGATAACACAGTGAGGTTGCAGGACGGAGGTCTCTGTTGCATGTGTGGTGTGAGAAGTGCAGCTCAGAAAGACGCTCTGGAGGATGAAGCTAGAATGAGAACCCAGGACTGGCGCTTTCCCTCTCCCTCACCCCCCTCCTCCCGGCACGTGCTGGCAGCACTCACCTGCTGGTCCTGTAGCTTGACCCCCACGACTCTGAAGGTGTTGCTGGCAGTGTTGTGGTAGATGTTGATCCGGCTGAACCCCTGCTGGCCAGGCTTGATGGGCATCCACTTCTTACTGGTATCATCATAGACCATCACAGAAGCCCGCGCTTGGCAGATACTCTGTTCGCTGCGGGGAGAGAAGCCACAGGGTGAGCCTACGCGACGGCAGGTGACGCGGCTCGGCTCTTTCCTGCAGGGGTGACCAAAGGCGACCCGACACAGGAAACCTGTCTAACTGTCAGTCCAACTCTCCACAGCAGGCTCTCCTGGGAAGGGCGAGTTTATTTTCCAAAGGCCACACAGAGCGGACAGGAGGGTCTGCCCAAAGCAAGTGCTTGGGAGACTCTGCCCTGGTCGGTGGGTGTAGTGCACACGAATGAGAGGAATCATTACGACCGTCTGGGGCTGTCGTATCTCGGCAGTGCGTGAAGCATCCACGCCTCATGACTCAGGAGCACCTGACTTCTTACCTTTCTCCTGCGGAAAAAGAGCGACTTAAGAGACTGGAAAAGCTTTCACGAGTTCACACAGGTGTCCAGTGGTGAAATCCAGATTTTCAGCTGGCGCTAACTTTAGAGCCCATCACACAGAGAAATTTCTTTTTTTTCATTACAAGTATTATGTGTACGTGTGTGTATGTTGAGGATGGTGTGATAGGGGCTTGTGTGTGCTGGGACTGGCCTCTCCACGGCGTGCCTGTGGAGCTGGTTCTGTCCCTCCACCTTCACGCGGGTTCTGGATGGACCTCAGGTCATCAGGCTTGTGTGGCCACTGGTCACAAATGTCAACTTGATTGTTGGGAACTGAGCCTTTGGGCACACCTGCCATGAGTTATCTAGTTGAGGCAAGCCTCTGAAGCAGTCTGTAGGAGACTGACTAACTGACGTGGGAATATCCAGCCCACAGTGGACGGGCCATTGGTGTTGACAGACGGGCATACTGGAAAGTGTGCCTCTCTCTCTGGGCGGTCACGTGGCTGTGGCTGGCTTTTCCCTCAGCCTCTGATTCTGGTATAAGCTCTCCTGCCACCCCAATGGGCTGTAACCAAAAATGTGGGTGTGACTAAGTCCCTTATTCCCCTAAATTGTATGAGTCATGTATTCATTATCAGCAACTGAAGAGTAATTGACAGGCCCACTGGGCTAGCCTGCCCGTCCCCACGCTGACCCACTGAGCCAGCCTGCCCGTCCCCACGCTGACCCACTCAGCCAGCCTGCCCGTCCCCATGCTGACCCATTCAGCCAGCCTGCTGGCTCCCACACACAAAATTTCTTTGCAGTATCTGCAAAATGCTCAATAGTATCACAACAAAACAGCGTTGGATGGGCCGAATAGACACTGCAGTACACAGTGAGCTAAGGGACACGCAGACATTGCAGTGCACAGTGAGATAAGGGATGTGCAGACACTGCAGTGCATGGTGAGCTAAGGAACACGCAGACACTGCAGTGCATGGTGAGCTAAGGGACGCGCGGACGCTGCGGTGGGCTAAGGGACGTGCGCGGACGCTGCGGTGGGCTAAGGGACGCGCGGACGCTGCGGTGGGCTAAGGGACGCGCGGACGCTGCGGTGGGCTAAGGGACGCGCGGACGCTGCGGTGGGCTAAGGGACGCGCGGACGCTGCGGTGGGCTAAGGGACGCGCGGACGCTGCGGTGGGCTAAGGGACGCGCGGACGCTGCGGTGGGCTAAGGGACGCGCGGACGCTGTGGTGGGCTGAGGGACGCAGCAACAGACACAACAGGCCCAGGTGCCTGTACCACGCTCTGCCCATCAAGACCCCTTCATCTGCTCAGAACATAACAGAACACAAGGACAGGGCAGAGGCAGCTACTGGGAGCTTAGTGTCACCACGGATGCTCAGGGACACCTCCAGCGTGCTTGGAGGCAGTTTCTCAGGGTCAGCTGGCTCTTCACTTACATGTAAACCCAAGAATCTGAATGCAGTTTCAGTCAGTAACACAGGAGGATTCCCGAACTGAAAAATGAGGATGTGACTGAGCAGAGTGAAGCGTACCAGAAGCTTCTCCCTGTCCCTTGGTTACACCAACAATTCACTTTTATCCAGTCAGATTCACCACATTCTCCTCTAGAGTCTGGGCCCTAACTCTGCACAGATGCCAATGAGCCTACAGCGACCCCAGGAAATCAGATAGTTATAAACCTTATTTGGCTCCTAGGAGGCTTTGCAGCCTCAGGGAAACTTTCTGAAGGAAAGGTGGTGTCACAGTTTGCATGGTGGCTGATAAATGACCATCAAATGGCTTAAGGGAACAAGGGTTTATTCTCTTACTATTCCTGGTTACAGTTCTTAGTCCAGCTTGACGGGAGAGCACGCACCAACACCAGGGCTGAGGGAACTGGCCACACCATCTCTACACAACAGCTGAGAGAGGGACAATCCTTACTTGCCAGACCAGCATGTCTGGCCAAGTGAACAGAAGGATGCCAACTCTCTCAACCAGCTCTCTGTGGTTTATTCCAGGGCCTAATCCCACCCACCATAGGCTGGGCCTTCCCCATCAGCCAGACAATCTCCTGCAGGTTTGCTCTGGGCTTAACTCAACCACTAATTCTCTACAAATGTGCCCAGAGCTCAAACCCTCAACTGTCAAGTTGACACCTGTGCCTAACTAGGACAGGCAGTTTAGGCTTAAAGATGACGGCACTCAGGGCTGAGAGATGGCTCAGTGGTCAAAGCGCTTGCCACGTAAGCCAAAGGACCAGAATTCGGATGTCTAGTTTCTATATAATTCCAGCAGTCAAATCAGAGTCTAGAAAGTTGGCTAGTGAGTTTCTTGGTGAGGTTTAGTTTTTAGAGTTATAGTTTGTAAAGGTTTAGTTTGTTCGAAAGAATAAAGAGATGAGCAACTGAGGATGACTGCCAACATCCACCTCGGATCTACACAGACACACGCACGCACGCACGCACGCATACACACACACACATACACATTCACTCGTGCATACAAACATTCCACACACGTGAAAAATAAGAGAGAGAGAGAAAAGTGTGAAGTGGGTGCTGCGTTAGGTGAAGACAGGCGGCCCAGACAGAGGTAGAGGCGAGAGCCATGTGGTATCCGGGGAGTTGCAGGTTCCTAAGGGGGTGCAGCGCTCTGGGGCCAGGGCACACGCTACTCAGGGCTTTAGCAGTTTGGTCACTGGGTGGTCGCCAGCTACATTCTTCAGCACCGCTGGTATTTTTTCTCACTGAAATTAAAGCCACCCGCCTCCGCCAGCTGTTGTTTTTAACACTTAAGTTCACATTAAACTTGTGGTTAACCAGAAACAGTGTCTTTTTTTTAATCTCTGCTAACTGAATGATGTTCGCTCTCTTTGCATTTTATTGCCACTAGCGAAGACTAAAAGAGAAAAAATACACATTTATTCTGCTTGTAATTTATCTTGTAACTTGGACTTTTTCGAATAAGCGGTCCAATCCCATTGCGGGCGTTTGCTCAGGTGTGTGTGGCTGTAGCGTGTGCATCAAAACACAAGCACAGGAGGCTTCGAACTGCATTTCTGTGCCTTGGGGGACAAGCAGCACTACTCTCGGCCTCAGTCTCCACATCTGCACCTGGTGGATGGCCTCTGACCTCAGACGCCCTCCACACAAGTGGGGTGTACTCACTGAACTGTGCCTGTGGCCCAGTGCCAACGCACGTGAAAGGCACGGAGAGGGAAGGCGCAGGCCGCCTTGCGGTGCCTGCACACCACAGACGGCTTTCAGTGTCTTGAAGAAGGTCTTTCAGGCGGAAGCCTGGTCATGGGCCATCTTGACCTTGTGTAAGAAATCTCCGGTGCGTTTAGTAATAAAATAACGTCCGGTCCCTCGGCAGTGACGACAGCCTCGTCATACTCTGTCAGATCCTTCTGAAGAGTGTACCCCCCCCCGGCCCCCAGCTCCGGCTCGCTCCCTGTGCTGCGTGTTCAGGAACCAGCCTTCCATTCTCACGGCTCACGGGGATCCTCTCCTCTGCTTTTTCCCGCACACATCCCTTCCTTACTGAGAAGCATCTTTCCAGCCGTTTGCAACAAGGGTGAACTCATCCAGCGAAGACCAACGGCCTTTACAACGTTGCAAGAAGCTCCCTGGGGACGTGCTGGGGAAATGAACGGGGCTTGGGGCTGTCCCACGAGGGGTTGCCCCTGCTTCCATCGCAGTGTCCACCTCTCTGTGTCTGTGCCCCGGACGGCAAGACCTCGAGGCAGCCCAGCCCGACACGGTGTACACACTCACAATCACTGACGGATGACTCTCGGACTCCGGGGTACCCTTGTGTGTCAGTAGGAACCTTCCACATGCCCTTCTCCCCACTTGCTGAGACAGACAGAGAGCAGGCAGGGGGTTCACGACATCTCTCTCGGGTCACAGAGAGGCTCTGTCTGCCAGGGGTGGCAGTCAGGGAACCACACCTGTCAGCCCGGCCTCTGCCGTCACTGTTTCTAAAGCTCTTGGGTCTGCCCAGCCCAAGGCGAGGCTCTCGCGGCAAAGGCGGCCACACTCACCTAGAGGCTTCCAGGAGAGCACAGGCTGTCCCTCGCCCGAAGGGGCAGCCGAGAGCCGCCTGACTCTGTCATGGGCAGCTGCTCCTGGGGAGAGGACCAGGACCTCTTCCCGAGGGGTCTATGGGGCGCGCATGCTCAGGGCCTGGCTGGTGGCTCTGCCACCAAAACAGCTTGCCACGCGTTCTCGGAGGTTCGACGCCTCTCCCGACCAGCCCATGACTCAGAGGCAGAAACTGACAGTCCCGGGCACACGGGCACGAGGCGGTCACCCCACTGGGGTCTCTGCACAGTAACGACCTGTGGGCCACCATGAGCCAGATGCCGAGTGGCTCTCCTCCCCCTTTCTTCCCGCAAGCTGCTGCCCTCTTTCCCCACCTCCTCGCATGCACCCCCAGCCCGCGCTGGGTCTGCCGTCTGTCCCCTGACGCACGATCGCCTGACCAGAGACTCGTCCTGCTGACCGGCTGCTGTGAAAACCTTGCTCGGCCCCTCTCCCGGCTCGCCACGGTTCTCCAGTGATGCTTCCCAGCTGCCTGTGCAGGCGGAGTCCACACACCTCTCCTATCAAGGGTTCTTAAGATGAGCCGAAGAAAGGCTTGAAGGGCCCGAGACTGAGTCGCCTGGGAGTGAGCAGCGCGCTTCGAGCAGGTCTTTCCCATCTCTCAAAAGTGTTCCTACTCCAAGCGTGATTCTAAAGGAGCCTGAATGGCCATGTTTCTCAACTGTGAACTACCTGAATTTTTCCCTCGCTGTTTGCTCGTGGGTCTTATGACTGAGCGTTAAGAGTCATCCAGGCATCAGTACAAAGAAGCTCTTGGTTCTCTCTGAGGAGGCTGATTCTGTGTTGGAAGGGGGGGCTCTCTATTAATATATTCTTGCTGACTATGGTAGTCTCTGAAGTCAATTCTTCCTGGCTTTCATCCGTAGCCAGGTTTATCAGGATCAGCAACACAGCGACAATCCTGGCTGCTGAATCTCCGGTCCCAAGAATTCCAACTGTGGGGCGTATCTAAGAGTCCTCAGAAATCAGCACCTCAAACATGGACCCTTGGCTCACTCTGCTCCCCGTTTCAAGGAGTGAATCCAGCCCTTCCACCTTCCTTCCGTGGGCCTCACCTTCTGGGGCCCGCAGACGGGCCGGTGGGCTTTTTGTTAAACGTACTCCCCATCTGTTCCCCTCTCTCCTGTCTCCAGAGTCGAGCCTTGTCATTGTCCTCCGGATCATCGCAGTGGCTTCCTGGCTGTTTTTTCCTGCCCTGGGTTCCTGGCTCTGAAGCCAACATACCTGTCTCAAGGCCACAGAGGGACCTTCCTTGGCAAGTCAGCTCCCCCCACCCCCGCCCTGGTCCCCCAGGCTCTGCCACTTCTGACACCTGGACAGAGGATTTCTCTGCTCCTCTCCCCTTCTCTGCTTCTCCCCTTCTCGCCTTTCTCTGTCGCAGTTCCCTCCTTGTCTCCCTGGGCTGTTGTTTGGGGGAGCGAAGGTGGACTCGCGCCAGCATGGGGGCGTCATCACCCCAATCCTCGAGAGCCCTCAGAACCCTTTGCATTTCCACCTTCCCCACTGACTCTGGGCTTCTTGTGGACAGTTTAGATGTTAGACATTAGATGGTCCTTCTTTGGGCACTAGGACCGTATCCCGTGCTGACCACCGACAACAGCGCTTCCCAAAGGTACTCCATCAAGAGTCTACTTCAGGTTCTGCTGCGGGATGACGGATGCTCGGGACGGGCTCTCCCGAGGAGTGACCGAAAGGGTGAAGGCTGCAGTTGGCTTCCCACCTCTGGAGGTCCAAGACAATAGGCAGACCTTTGGGCACGAACTTCCATTCTTGCTCTCTCAGGGCTGACGGTGTCCACACCCTGGCCGCACTTCATGAGGAAGGCTGGGCTGCCTGGTAGCGAAGCAGCTTTGGCAGCAAGAGCCTCCCCGCGACGTACAAGTGGATTGAAAGGACGTCACTGTGTTACCCAAGGCATTGGGAAGACTGTTGCCTAAGGCGTCTTCTTGTTTCAACGGAGGTCTGACGTTCACTGGAGGCTCAGAGGAAACATCTCAGCCTTCATTCACCCCATTCATTCGGCGACTGCCGAGAGCGAGGTACCTGCTCTGAACGTGACCCGGGGAAAGAACAGGACGAAACAGAATGGCGCACGGCGTGCCGGGGGAGGGAGGAGTTCTCGGCTGTAGACTGGAGCTTACAGTCTCCAGAGCTGGTCCGCAGTGACTAACGCACGGACGGTGCCAGGCCCCCTGCCCCCACCAGCCCCACGGGCTTCTGATCACCTTGGGATTTTTATGCAAGCTATGCAGAGCTTATGTGCCGGACACCGTGAACTTCTGGGGGGTCAGGATATACTTACTCCACATCCTCCTGACATAGCCTTGGAATTGATGGGGGTCTGGAGACACGTGTCCCAAGCCAAGCGGAAACAGGACCGGCCCTGAGGCAGTAAAGCTCTGCTTGCGCCCAGCACTAAGAGGGAACCCCGAAAGTTTCCAAAACCATCATTAAGGAGCCCCCAAGGCTGGGAGAGAGGCAGCTCCTGGCCAGCAGGCTCCCGCAGGCCTGTCTGGTGGCTCTGGGCTTAGGATCACCTGCGCAGCGCGTCTCAAACGAGGAGCTGGGGGGGGGGGAGCAAGCAGGAGGCTCTTTGCTGGACCCCAGCCTTTCTCAGAAGCACAGGGCCTGTCTGGTAGCTCCGGCGTGTCAAAATGACACGATTCAGTGGGCGCTCAGGGCTCCCCACGAGGTTGTTAGTCCAACTGTTCCCAGTGCACACGAAGTGACTTGGCCAAGCCCCTCAGGAGAGCCGCCTGCTGGAGACCTGTGCTCGCCCCTCGGAATCCCCCCCTTGCCTGCCCCGTCCCCACCAGTCAACTCCAGCTGCCTCTTCCAATCTCTCGGACTTGCCCTTCCTTACCCCTATGGCTCTTTCCCACACAGAGAGGAGAAGTGGTAAGAGAAGAAGTGGGAGGAGACAGGAGGGGAGAGGAAGAAGAGTCGGTTGAGGAGGAAAAGGAAGGAGGGAGGAGCAGAGGAGAATATGAACAAACAAATATTAGGGAAAGTCTGGCTGGGACCAGAAAGCAGGCCTAGGCCAGTGACCTCTCACTTTCGCCACACCAAGACAGAGGAGGAACAGAACAGCAAGAAACTGCAAGACGTCAAGGAGGGGAAGGCAGGCCTTCGCTTGACCTTCTGGACATACATTTTCTTTTTAAAAATGATTTTTTATGACTATGAGATTTTTTTCACTTTATCAATTCATTCATTCATTCATTGTATGTGGTATCAGAGGGCACATGTGTCCCTGTGGAGGACCAAGGATGACTTCAGGAATCATCCTGGATTACTTTACTCTGGGATTTCTCAGGCTCTGCCCACCAGAGCCAGAGTACAGGCCACCCCTATTTCTGCCTGGCTTTTTTTTTTTAAATGTGGGACCTGGGATCCGAACTCAGGACCTTCTGCTTGTGAGGCAGAGTCTTAACTTCTGAGCCATCTCTCCAGCCCCAATTTTCCTCTTTATAAGTTAATTGTCTCAAGTATTTTATTGTGGTAATGTGACGCTGTATAATGAACACTGCTTTTTTTTTAAAAGAAAAATTTCTTAAAACACAACAATATATAAACATACACTTCATTTGCTACCACAGAAATGTCAACACCCTTCCCTGTAGCCCTGCAAACTTCCATGGTGACCGCATGAGGCAGGAGTAATGAAGGGAAATGATGCGACTGAGCACCATTGCAAATACAGTGCTAAGAACCTCAAAAGGTGGATGTTCTGCCCACGTGCAGAGCTGTGACGTGGCAGCAATGAGGCGTGAGCAAGACCCACACGGCAAACGGCAGAAGCAGACTGAGCCTAGTTCCCGTGTGTGTCAAGTAGGCTCTGGAAGCAAAGCCCAACTCCCGTCCAAAGATCAGAAATCTTTTCTTCCACTCGAATCAGCTGGAGGATCCGACTGCATTGCAGCAATCCAGATGTTTGCCTTTTCTCCCGAGGCCACCAGCCCAGATGCCGCACAGATCTAGACAGACAGCTTGACAGGGCAGCAGACGCCTGTCTCTCGAGGCAGAGCAGTGTGGAAGGACAGAGGCCACAGGAATAGCAATGCATTAGGAGGTTCCGCTTATAATCTTAATTTGGGCACATTTCTTTTTAAATTTTTTTATTATTATTTATTCAATTGTGCGTGTATGCGTGTATGTATGTGTGTGTGTGTGTGTAGAACCTTGGGCGAATTCGGGAACCACCATGGACAGCCTCCACCTCCTCGTTTACTTGCCCTGGGATTCACAGGCTCCGCCCTACCAGGACCAGAAACGCAGGCCGCCCCCGCTTCTGTTGGGGTCTAGGATCCGAACTCAGGACCTTCTGTCTGCAAGGCAGAGGCTTAAGCCCTGAGCCACCTCTCCAGCCCCAATTTGGGCTCACGTATCTAAGCCCACGCGATACCAGTGTGAATTGGAAAAGACCTTAACTTTGCTGCTCTGCTTGAGGGGCAGAGACGCACCTGGGAGGACGAGGGCTTCATCTAACTGTCAGAGTGCGTGACACGGCACTCAGGGGCAGCTGAAGGATCCAGGGGCGTGAGCTGCTGGCCGTGACCAGGTGGCACCTTTTGTCCGCCTGGCACCCGAGGAAGGGAGCGTGTCGCGAGTGTTTCCTGCAGGGCGAGGGGGATCGCCGTGGGTGGATGGAGGCAGAAGGCAGCAGCTCTGAGGGACGTGGCAACAAGTCTCTGGGGATCGTGCGCTGGGAGTAACTGATGATGTGACCTTTGGGGTCTTGGTGGGTCACGAGCCTCTGGCACAAATGACTCCTCAAAGGAAACCCCAGGGATTCTCTGAGACTCTGAGTGTGGAGGAGACCCTGCTGGCAGCACAAGGGTCCACGACACCTCACTGCCCGACAGTGAGTGCCAAGGCTGGATCTCTGGGTTTGTCTCTGACACGCACCCTGCAGGAAGCTGTGTGGGGCCCGACATTCCAGCACCGCCTGTCCAAAGGAGCTAACTCGACTCAGCGACTCAGTAAGTGCGTGTCTCCACGCGGTGCCACGGACTTTAGGGGAACTGCAGTGAACCACAAGTCCCTGCCTTGGAACTTACATTCTAGACGTTGGAGGTAGAGATGGAAAAGGAACGGCAGAAACAGTACGAAAATAAATGCCCAAACGCGTGTGGTACTCAGGTGAAGAACGCTCCAGGAAAGGTCCCTTCATGAAGACAGGAGGGAGACTGGGGAGAGTGTGGGAGGAGGGGCTCCCTGTGACGGGCCGGGCCAATCAGCCAGCCGCTCACACGTCTTCCCAGGGTACAGCTGGTCCCTGCTCTGGTCGGACTTGTACAACCGGCACTCATGGGGCTGCTCTGTATGGGGTCGAGCCCCGCAGCGCTCCACCTGCCCTGCTCCTCCTGGAAAAGGGAGCCGCCACCCACCGAGTCACGCAGCCTCCCGGGCCTCTGCACACCCAGTGGGACCCAACAGGAAGTCCTCCAGGCTCATGCGACTCTCCCAAGTCCTCCTGCAGGGGGCTGCCTCTCTCCGCCCTGCTTCTGCTTCTCCGCCCTGTCTGATTTGGATAGCAGGGACACCCTCCCGAGAGGTCTCTCTGCCCCGTTCTTGTCACACTGCCAACTACGACCCACATGGTGGCCAGAGTGATGTTCCCAGGCTTCTATCAGAAATACACCTCCCTTTGCTTAGCGCCTTCCCCCACAAGCTTTGCATAATTCTGTGAGCACAACTCACCCTTGACTCCTGCAGCCTCCGTTTCCCCATTTTCTGACCCTGGCCTACACATCTCCCTCATCTCAGGGCAGGCCCTTTGCTGCTCCCCTCGTTTCTGCACGGCAGCCTCGTGTCGCCAGTGGGGTTGTAAAGAAAACATTCCCGCTATGGGACAGCTGGGGCGGGCTGGGGTGCGTGCGCTACCATGTGCTGTCTGACCTTGCTCTAGCTTGCTCACAAGTTCTCCATCGTCCCTGCCCCACCCTGGCTCCTAGTGCACTCTGAGGACCAGACTGCCCATCAGGCCCAGTCTGGTTCTAACCCTCGCCTTATTCTCCCCCAAGAATGTACACATGCCAGGCTGCCCACACTTCTACAGCCGGGACCTCACTGTCCTGCAAGACTGTCCTGCCCTTCTCTCAAGGAAGCACAGGGTCCTCAGTCAGGAGACCCGCACTGCAGGGTCCAGTCAGGAGACCCGCACTGCAGGCCTGGCCCGACAGCTCACTGGCTGCGTCTCTGCTCAAGCCTTTCTCCTTTGCCTTGGTTTCTTCCCACACGAAGGCAAATGGGCACAGCAGAGGAACCCAGAGGCTGCCTGTCCTTTCTGAGGGGGAGGGATGTGAGGAGGGGGAGGGATGTGAGGAGGGGGAGGGATGTGAGGAGGGGGAGGGATGTGAGGAGGGGGAGGGGATGTGAGGAGGGGGAGGGGATGTGAGGAGGGGGAGGGGATGTGAGGAGGGGGAGGGGATGTGAGGAGGGGGAGGGGATGTGAGGAGGGGGAGGGGATGTGAGGAGGGGGAGGGATGTGAGGAGGGGGAGGGGATGTGAGGAGGGGGAGGGGATGTGAGGAGGGGGAGGGGATGTGAGGAGGGGGAGGGGATGTGAGGGAAGCGGGGAGAAGACAGGATTCTGAAGGAGGAGTGGCCCGAGCTGAGGGCGGGCTGCCACTTTACATTCTAGTCCTTCTGGGGCGTAGGGAATGTCCCTGTTGGGGTGCAGTTGGCCACAGGTGTCAGCTCCCGGCACCTCTGAGGCGCGGATGAGTCAAACCCTGACGGCTGCAGGAGACTGACTGATGACAGGGAGGCCCAGCCGTGGCGGGCGGGTCCGCTGGGCAGGTGGGTAAGCGGCAAGGAGCTGGCTAAGGAAGCTGGCACCTGCTGGCATATTTGGACAGCATGCTGTCTGGCGAGTGAGGCCTGCCCTTCTCTCAGAAGTCCTGTGGACTCGTGTGCCCCGGTCCCTTGGTTCCTGGTGTGTGAGCTCCCGCCGAGCTAAGAACTGCACCCCAAGTCGCGTGAGAGTAGAAAACCCGTTGTTTCCCTGAGCATGCGCGCAGCACGCAGAGCAACCGCGGCAGCTGGATTTTCCCTGCGGGGTCTCCGTCAGTGGACAGGTGTCGGGGTGAGCCCTCTCACACCTCTGCTGTCCCCACAGCAGTGTGGCTGGCTGCATTCGTTATTTCCCGGGCTCCTTGCAAGCACTGCCTGTCCTACTGCCAGGGAAACTTCGTGATGAGGAGAAGGTGGCAGCGCCTTTGCCTCAGTTTACCCTTAGCTCACTGCAGACAAGTCCATCCACCTCCAGGCCTCCGGGGCTGGAATGGACGAGCAGTGGTCAGGCTTCAAAACCATCACCACAGAGAAACTCAAGGGGGACGCAAAAGATGGAGACAGCTATTCCGGCTGAAGGGAGGGTGAGGGGCCTCGAGTCCTGCTGTCCCAGAACACGGACTATGACTGTCTCGAGGTCCTCTCCAGACAGGACTTCTCCAATTTCCACTGTTGAGAGACTTTTGAAAAACCTGCTGTGCCTCTTCCCTATTCACTTCCGACACTATTTTCTGCCACTGTCTACAGACAGACAGCAGTCTGTCTAAATTCCTCACAGTATAATTCACAGCTGAAAACCACACCTTTGAAGGAAAGCATTCGTTTTCACGGGTCTCCCCACAAACCCCTGACCAACAGGAAAGCGGTCAGATGACAGCACGCTGGCTGCGAAGGTGCAGAACAAACTGCACAGACTCAAGCTACAAAACCAGCACGTTCCCGTGGCCAGCTTGGGTCTGGGCTGCAGCAGAGAACTGCAGTCAACTAGCAGAAGCTGCTGGAAATCCCCACTGAGATCCCTGCTAGATCCTGACTGAGACCTCTCCCGGCAGAGCTTCTGCCCTGCCCAGGAGTAGACCCATTTGCTATGCATTCATCTCAGTAGCTCAAGGCAAAAAGCCTGGGTGGATTCTGGAAAACCTTTGGGTGAGGTGCCTGGGGTAAACTCTTGCCCTAATCCCTCCTCGGGGAGGCGGCTGTCTTGGTGAGACCCCAGCTTTGCAGAGCCTGGGCATCCTCAGCTGCAGGCAGGAGCAGCAACATCCTGTACCCATCCAAGAGAGGGAAGACAGCTGGTAAAAGGATTTTTAAAGTGAAGATTATCATTCTATGTGAAGACGCAAGTGATAAAGAGTCGCGGGGATAAACTCTGCCCCATCAAGATCTTTCATGGAGTCGCATCAGGTGACCGTCACAGCGACACCTTTAGGAAGAGTGAGCATGCTCACAACACTCTATGGACCAGAGGCCGAAGGGGGCAAGTCTCTCCACAGATCCCACCTCAGTGCGAAAGGAACTCAGTTCTCCCATCCTGGTCCACACTCTCGCAAACGGGCTGCTCCAGGCTATTCCCAAGAGGACAGCCTGGGCTGGCTGCCCACGCTTCTGAACAAAAGGTCTCTCCCCTGTCCAAGGCAGACGGCTAACTTCTAAGCAAGTGCTCTTACATCAGCAGCTGTCCAAAGACTGTGGCATTAGCAGTCAGAGGCCTGGGGCCAGAAAGACCAGGCAGAGTGAGGTGTCGCTTGCTGGATGAGCCTGGGCACGTCCCTTGCCCTCTGACCTGACTCCCCATCATGGACTGGCACGGAAGGGGACATGGGGTGGCCTCTATGGAACTGTCAACGTTTAGAGTCTAGGTTTCCTCTGGGCACCCCATCCACACCCTCTGGGTCCCAGTACTCACCCCGGGGCCATGGCTGAAGGGCTGCCACAAGGAGAACGGAGGACGTGAGTCCTGGCCTCTACCAGGCTACGAGGTCAGAGGACCACAGACCCTCCCAGACAGCAGCGATTTCAGACTCTACTTAAAACCAAACAGGAAAAGGAAGCTGAACCAGAGACAAAGGGGAAACAAACCCAAGTTAAAAATTGAAACCTAGGTAGAAAATAGAGAAACCAGGAGGGGCAGGGCCCCAGCAGTGTGGGTGCTGGGAACGTGGCCTAGCCCGAAACCCCGAGACTGGCAACCTCAAGCCTCTAAGAGCTTCCTGTACGGGGGCGAGGCTGCGCTCTGTATCCACCGGTGACCAGCAGCTCCACCTAGATCACCCTTGGGGTCTGGGTCTCGATTTCCACTTGGCACAGCAAGTGAATGACAGGTGGCAGAAGGGTGGGAAGCTGATTCTGGAGTGATGTTGCATTTTCTCTAATAGGAAGATTCCAGTCAGCAGGTCGGAGCCCGAAAGGAACAAATGAATTACATGGGAAACTCCGCCTTATCACCTGCGTGTGAACACGTGGCCTCAGTTTCCTTGATTGTGAACAGGGTTGGTAATTCCTTTGCCCAGCCTTGTGGGATTCATGGAGATAAAGTCGACTTCTCAGTTTTCCTTTGACATCCACGGAATACTCAGAGTCATATGCCATGCCAGAAATCAGAAACGAGAGCTTCAGAGGGCTGGGGAAATGGCTCAGGGGTTAAATCCTTTGCCTCGCATGCAAAAGGACCCGGGTTCAGACCCCAGATCCTCCATAAAAATGTTGGGCAGAAATGGCAGCGGTCGGGCTGGAGAGGTGGTTCAGGGGTTAAGCCTCCGCCTTGCAGGCGGAAGGTCCCGAGTTCGGATCCCAGATCCCACGTATAGACGCCAGGCGGAAGTGGGGGCGGCCTGCGCTTCTGGTCCTGGTAGGGCGGAGCCTGTGAATCCCAGGGCAGAAGGAGGTAGAGGCGTCCATGGTGGTTCGTGAATTCGTCCGTGGTTCTACACATACACAGATACACACATACACACACACACAGACAGACACGCGCGGCGCGCACATACACACAGTTGAATAAATAATAATAATAATTAAAAAAATTACAAAAAAAAAAGAAATGGCAGCGGTCTGTAATTCTGACCCTGGAAGGCAGAGCCTGGAAACCTCAGAGCAAAGCAATAAGGAGGTAGAGCAGCCCAGGACGGTTCCCAAAGTGACCCTTGGGCCTCCACAGGCACATATAGTGCCCTTTGATGAACACACACACACACACGTACATACACGTACACACACGTACACACACACATACACACACACACACACACACACACACAGAAAACAGAAAACTGGAGGAAGTGGCAGGACTGTCCCAGGGGCTTTCAGTTGAGAGAGAAGGGGGGGAAGAGGGGGCGAGGGAGAGAGAGATAGAGAGAGCACCATGGGTGATGGGGTGGGCAGGGGCCAGGGTTGGGGGCAATGGTGCACCTGCAGCCCTCACAGGGAGGAGGAAGAGGCGGCAGGTGGAATTTGAGCCAGTCTGGGACACGCAAATGACACCGTGAAGAAAGTGGAGGGTGAAGGGACAGAGGTAGATGGTCACATCGACAAGCAGATGTGGGGCAAGGTGGCCGAAATGCTAGCGAGAGCTGCATGAGCAGAGATTCCTGCTTTACTGGATGGAAGACACAAGGCCAGAAGTGCACCCGAAAGCCTCCGAAGACACATTTCCTGCCGAGCACGGCATCAGCTGCAAGCCACATTCCGACACGTGGTTTTTATTTACTTATTTATTTTGCTGGTTAAATTATTTGCAATTTGCCCTTGTGAATTTTTTTTATTCGTGGGTTATTTGGGGAGATGTTTTGCTATTTCATTTTGTTTAATTTAAAACACTGCTATTCATTTCTTACTAGCTCTCCTGTGGTCAGAGCACGTTCAGAACTTTTGTCATCCCCGTGTAAGCACAATCCCCTTACATTTGCAGGCCCGCATGCTAGGGCCCAGCACGTAGCCTTCCGTGAAGAATGTACCAGGACCACCAGGAAAGAAATGTGCTTTCAAACCACACAGTGTCCTAAAAGCTCAATTAGACCAAGCATCCCTACCCGTGTCCAGCACTACTGGGTTTAGTACCCCTGTGTCCAGCACTACTGGGTTTAATACCCCTGTTCCAGCACTACTGGGTTTAGTACCCCTGTGTTGAGTACCCCTGTGTCCAGCACTACTGGGTTTAGTACCCGTGTCAAGCACTAGTATGTTGGGTTTCTAAGCCTTTAGTGCTTTTGTCTAATTGTTTTATCAGTAGCAGACAGAAAGGACTTGAAGTCTTCCCTATAGCTGTGGACTGATTTTGCTCTTTAGTTCTGCTAATTTGTATTTCATATGTTTCCATCCTGCATTCTTTCTTGTCGTAATTACTAATGACCACAACCCTAGCAGCTCAAGGCAAAAGAAATGATCTTGCTGTTTGGTAAGATGACAGTGGTGTGAGTCAGTTCTCATGAGGCTACATTACGGCGGTGGGAGCGCTGTGCTCTGTTCTCCAGACTACAGAACAGAGTTTCGTCCGGCCTCTCCCAGCGCCTGCCACTACCTGCATTTGTTGGTCTGTGCTTTGCTCTCATCTTTGGTTGCAGGACAGAAGGAAACAGAGCTTGGCCAAGGAAAGTTCTCCTGGTGGCTAGCCTAGTCTCCATAGTTCCACAGGGCACTCCGCAGGCTGCAGGAGGAGGAAAGATGTCAGAGGTCTGATATCTGATATGAGAGCTGGACCCTGCATGCTACAGGACCCATCTGCAGACAGGAAGTGCCCACTGGCACACCACTGGCAAGGATGTTACCGATGTAACCAACAGCTTTCAGCTTGGACTGGAGGGGGAAGGGGGGTCTACTACTGTTGTTTTGCTAAACACAATGTTGTCAAACTGCCTTCTACATACTAGTCTAGATCCACAGGCAAGCGCTGCTGTCAGCCCTGGCCAGAGAAGCTTCTTTCTGCAGTGAGCAGTGGTTAACGCAGACATTCAGAACGGGTCAAAGTGCCAAGAATAAGTGAATATTGCATATCTGACCTTAAATGGTCCTTTATCTCTCTTTTTAAAAGAATTACAGCTGTTATTATTAGTGTGTGTGGACGTGTGCACGGGTGTGTGCACGGGTGTGTGCACAGGCGTGTGCGTGTATTTTATAATTGCTATTATCGGTGTGTGTGGACGTGTGCACAGGGGTGCACGTGTATTTTATAATTGCTATTATTGGTGTGTATGGACATGTCCATGGGCGTGTGCGTGTATTTTATAATTACTATTATCGGTGTGTGTGGACGTGTGCACGGGCGCGCGTGTATTTTATAATTACTATTATCGGTGTGTGTGGACGTGTGCACGGGCGCGCGTGTATTTTATAATTACTATTATCGGTGTGTGTGGACGTGTGCACGGGCGCGCGTGTATTTTATAATTACTATTATCGGTGTGTGTGGACGTGTGCACGGGCGCGCGTGTATTTTATAATTACTATTATCGGTGTGTGTGGACGTGTGCACGGGCGCGCGTGTATTTATAATTACTATTATCGGTGTGTGGACGTGTGCGGTGTGTGTGGACGTGTGCACGGGCGCGCGTGTATTTTATAATTACTATTATCGGTGTGTGTGGACGTGTGCACGGGCGCGCGTGTATTTTATAATTACTATTATCGGTGTGTGTGGACGTGTGCACGGGCGCGTGTGTATTTTATAATTACTATTATCGGTGTGTGTGGACGTGTGCACGGGCGCGCGTGTATTTTATAATTACTATTATCGGTGTGTGTGGACGTGTGCACGGGCGCGCGTGTATTTTCGTGCACGTGGAGGCCAGAGGCTGGCACCAGTCCCTTCCTCTATCGCTCTGCATTTTATTTTTGAGACAGAGCTGTCAGCTCACAGGGTCTGGTGCCTATTCGCTGAGTTCGGCTGGTCGGCCAATGAATTCCAGGGACTGGCCTGTTTCCATCCTCCATTCATCATCGTGCCTGGCTTCATATGGGTACTGGGGATCTGAACCCAGGCCCTCAACTTGTGGAGCAAACACTCCGCTGACCGAGCCATGTCTCCAGCCCCACATTTCTAAAGCACTCTGGTGCTCAGAATTCACATCAGACACTCAAGTAAGCTCTAATTACAGTAGTCTAGGGCTTCTATAGCCCACAGCTCTGAAATCTGCCATACTCCTCCACGAAGCAGCTCCAAGGACTACGAACCGCACCATGACACATCACACCTCATACTATTCCACACATCACACTACACCACCACACATCACACCACACTACACACCATACATCACATTACACCACACTACACACCATACACGACATCACACCATACACTACATCACACATCACAACACACACACCATATATCACACCACACACTACACCACACCACATCACACACTACACCACACATCACATCACACCACACATCACACCACTCACTACACCATACATCACATCACACACACTATACATCACACCACACACTACACCACACCACATCACACACTACACCACACATCACATCACACCACACATCACACCACTCACTACACCATACATCACATCACACACTACACCACACATCACACCACACACTACACCACACATCACAACACACACTACACCACACATGACATCACACCACACACTACACCACACATCACATCACACCACACCACATCACAACACACACTACATCACATCACACATGACATCACACCACACACTACACTACACCACATCATACCACACACTACACCACACCACATCACATCACACCACGTCACATCACACCACAGAAATGGCCCAACTGCACACTAAAGGCTTCACCACTCTTCACTGCTGTGACAAGGTATCTGACAAGAGCGGCTGGACAGAAAGGAGGGCAGGCAGGAAGGAGGGCCAAGGATAGAAACCCGCCAGGCCAGTCTTCCATGACTCACCCCCTTGAGCCAGGCCCCCACCTCCTCAAGGTCCCAAAACAGCCCTGCAACTGGGGACCAAACGCCCAAACATGGGGCATTTCGCAGGCACACCACAGATCAGGTTCAGGGGGAGCCCGCAGTACCAGGACCGTGGGCCAAGCATCAGTGAGTGCCCCGCCCTGCGGTGGGCAGTCTGTGCGAGGCTGCCTGAGAGCCCTGTCCTGCACTGCACAGCGGCCCCCACCAGCACCGCCAAGCGAAACCTTCCAGAGACTTCTGCTGCCCTACCCAGCCACATGCTTCCTCCTTCTCCAGTTCCTCTGCCGTGCCCTGGAACACAGAACTGAACAGAGGACAAAAGCCCAGGACTCTGCAGAATTTATCAATGTTTCTTCTCTGAAGAATCAGCATCCGACGCTAACTGCTCGATGTCTAAGTAAGCAGGAATTTAGCATTTCGTTCATTTTCATCCCCCTCCAGGAAGTAAGGCACTGCCATTACTTTGTCATGGTCACAGGCAGAAGTTGGTTATGGTTATTAAAGTACCTGAGGTCATTTTCTTTTTTCCATTTCCTGAGGACGGTGCCCCTGTGTAAACATCTGGTGAGAAACGCCTTTCGGTTTTTCCCTTCGCTTCCTTCGTCCTTCATGTGGTGAAGCAGGTAGCAGGAGAGAACTTTCTGGGTAGCCGCCTTTCAGCTCTACTGTTCAGCTTAACACCGCACTTAGGTGGCCCCGCGAGAAAGCAAGGAAGGAGGGGCTTCTGGCGGGGGGTTGCTGAGCCACGGACGCAGCCCTTGCTTTGTGTAGCACGACCCTGCCGACCATGCCCACCTCAGCCCTGACTCCTCATCTGATCGCAGGAAGGAACGGCCTGGTAAACGATCCACGCGTCCCAGGGCCTAAGTCAAGCATGTCGCGGCAACTGCAAATGCTGGACGAATCAGGCAGAGCCATTGGCACCGGAGAAGCAGTTTAGCAAAGAGGAAACGGGTCCCGTTTAATGTGATTCCATGAACTGCTCTCAGGGACGGAACAACGCTAAGGATGGAAGTCTTGAATAAATGGTGATTGCACAAATGAACATACAAATCAATGAACGAATGAAGAGGAAACGCACCAAAATGTATGAGGACATTAGATCCTGGGGTCTTTGGTTCTGGCTCCCGAGCAGGGTAAATGCAGCACTGAGTTCACAGAGGCACACACGCCTGACTCCTACACCAAGCCGAGCGAGCCACGCCCTGTAACGGTTTATCGCTGGGGCGCACGGCAGACACAGGGTACATGCGACTGCAGAGATTCGGCTCAGCTTCTGGGGATCTGCCGAGACGAGAAGTCCTGTTCTCTGGGCCTTTGGTGAGATTAGTGATCCGCAATGGCAAATAGATGGTAGAGTCAACTCCTTAGAGCTTGAGTCAGGATGCCAACGGGACGACCGGGGTCCTGCCGCACCTTTCAGGCCATGCCTCCAATGACCTAATGACCTCCTGATGCTCCTACTCTCAAAGCCTCCCCCTCCCAGCAGCCACACCTGGAAGGTCAGGCTTTCCACACACGGACTTTTGGGACCAGCAAGCAGAAGAGGGACTTTGACTAGGAAACGTGGAGCCTAAGGATGCTGGAACGGAACTAACATTTCATGGGAACTGGTAGGAGAAAGGACACATGCTCTGAACAGACATCTCTTGTGTCCTGGCAGCAGAGAGAATGGTAGAGAAACGGCCTCGTGGGACTCATGACCACGACTGCGTCCTGTGAGGCTGCAGGAGCAATGCTCGCCAGGCCTTTCATGTGTTATCTGCTCGTGCCGTCCCTCCCTGAGTCTTACAGCCTCAGCTACGACCCCAAAGACCCAAGTGGAGAACGGATTTGTGTGTCCAGCCGGTGCTCTGGGGCTTCTACACGGCGTACACGCCAAGATCCCGGCTACTAGCAAGGTGCAGAGCTCAGTCGCTGCGGGGCTGCGTGTGCCCTGCTCTGCGGACCCCCCGCACCAGTCAGCAGAGCACGGCAGAAGCAGCAAACTCCCCGTCCACGGCCCGCCGCCCGCCACTGCCCTCGCGCTGCGCTCTCCTCCCGGTGCAGAGCTTGCAGAGGACGTGTAAGTGATCGACGAGGACGCCGGCCCTCACCTGGCCAGCTCGGCAGCAGATGCAGCGTTCTCACTGACCTCGGGGACCTCCAACTTGCCCTGACTTGGGGGTCCCAGGGGCACTGCCATAATCTTTCTTCATCACACCTTCATCGTCCAGTGAGCTGCGGTCACGGGAGAACAGAAGGGTGGGATGAGCTTCCTGTTTCAGAGGGGGAGCCACAGGGACAGTTACTTGGGTCTGGGGCGCCCATATGGCCAACTCTAACGACTGCCGCTCCAGGGGCCTTGCGGCGGGAACGGCCTGCTTTGACTCTGACTTTGCTGTCAAGGATGATCCAGCAACTCTAGTTTGACCAACTGACTGCTGGGCTAATGGCCTCGCAAAAGCCTCGCACACAGACTGAGGCCATCATGTGAAAGAAGAGACGCAGCCCAGGTAAAATGGTGTTTGCACACTGAGTTTGGACCAAAGTTCGGCGCCTTCCTCTTACCAATCAGTATCCCTTCCTGTTACTGGTCAGTATCTCTCAGCAGCACCTCGCTGCTGAAGAATGCTGGGTGACTCAGAGATAAGCTGTCTCCTGGATTCCTCCCTGCTTGGGTTTCCAGTCTTCACCCCGATACCCACTGTCTCAGAGGCCTTTGTAGAGAAAGGAATCTGCTAATTCCCAGCGTTCAATCACAGAAAGCAGCGGAGAGGGGGTTCAAACCAAACAGGTCTCTTTTGAAGACTACTTCTGTTTTGGGCTGCTTTGCAGGACCTGCTGCTTTAATCAAGCCTGGCTGCGTGAGACTCAGGCTGGGGCTGGAGGAAAAAGGCGACAGGACCACTCAAGACCACCGGGGCCACAGCCTCGCGATACTCCGAGAATTCACTGGTTCATTCCATAATCCATTCTTCCAGCAAAGCACTAACAGATGCCCAGGAAAAACACATCCATTACCCATCCCATTTAGTTTTGCTCATTCACCTGGGGCAGGACAGAGATCAGAAATAAGAACGCCGACTCTTACTTACACAGGAGTGTGACCAACCTGCGACCTCCGGTTTCCCCTCTGTGAACGTGTGTTCACCACTGGATGGGAAAGCCATCAGGGAGAGTTCTGGGGAGGATCAAGTGAGCCAACAGGTATGAAAAGGGCTTTGCCAACCAGGCAGAGCTTCCCCCTGCACAGAAGATGCCGCATTCCGATGCATCCACTCCAGGCACTTACTAAGTGACATGCTGCAAACTGAACGGATGTCAAGCCAAGCAAACAGTGCAACCTCTCAGGAGGACAATCAGATGTTCTAGCGAGGCCAGAAGAGGTTGAGGAAGCAGAGGGCACTGTGAGGGCGTGGGCGATCTGCCCTCGTCAGACAGCGGGAAAGATGGCTGTAGTGAGAAGGGGCAGAGGAGCGAGGCAGGAGAGGAGTGGTGGACTAGCTTCTAGAAGTGTTGCACTTTATTGCTTAGCATGCAAAACAATCCCGCCAAGTAGGCCCTCTTTTTTAACCTTTTCATGTTTATAAAAATATGTGAATGTTTGTGCAACACTTTATAGAGATGTTTGCAAATGTTGGGAATTTTTTTAATGTTATTTTTAGTATTTTATTTGAAAGAGACTAAGGGAGGGAGAAAAAAGAGAGAGAGCCAAAGAGAAAGGGAGAGGGAAGAAGAGAGAGGGCGAGAGACAGAGAGTAAAGACATGCATACATGGTACATGGGTGGAGGTCTGAGGAAACATTTGGCAATCAGTTCTCCCCTTCCACATATGTGCTCTGGGATCCGACGCAGGTCGCTGGGCTTGTGAGCAGGAGCCTCACCTTCGAAGCATCTCACTGGTCCTACACTCTTGTAATTATTACCCCTACTGTGTGTAAAGCGAGATTTCTCCGCAGAGACATTTGGTGTTTCTGCTTGCCACAAGGGGAGGGAGCTGCTACCAGCATCTGGTGGGCCAAGGCCACGGATACTGGTTCTGCCCCACAGTGAGCTGGAAAAGAAATCACAACTTATCCCAAATACAGCCTGGGCTGAGGTCAAGGCCTGCTGTAAGGAAAACGGAGGCCCATGGGGCGGACGCAGCTAGCAGAACAAGCTAGTGATGGCCTCCTGCAGCCCGCAGCTCAGCCGCACCCTGGTGGTCTACGCCTGCTTGGTGCTTGGCTGAAGACAGCGGAAGGATGCTGGGCTGGGCGGGGACTTGCCTAAGGCACCAGGACACCCTCAAATCCACCAAGGCTGAGAAGGAGAGTGTGAGGGAAGGACAGAGGGGAGGAGGAAGAGGAGGAGGAGGGAAGGACGCAGACACCGCCAGGGTATTTTTGACTCTCAGATGCAACACCCTCCAACGTTTAAGGAAGTTCACTGCACATCCTTTGCAATCCACCACCACAGCCACAGCTGAGCGGGAACCAGGCAAAGCTCGGCCTTCTGATGCGGAGCGACGGGCTGCTAGGTCCCCACGCTGGGCTCAGGAGGCCAGGGCTCCAGGACGAACCCCTCTTTGCAGTCCAGAGCCCCAAACAAGCCCTGAGCACATCTGTTCCGTGAGTCTCCACAGCTCAGAAGCAGCACTTGAGTCTCTGCGAAGTGCTTTCCCATGGACTCGGGAGCTGCAGGCTCACGGCCATGGCTCTTCATGGAAGCACAGGAAGGGTCCCACGGAGCAGAGGAAGGGTGGGGAAAGCAGAAGGCATCCTGGGCTCAGCTGTCTGCACCAGTGTGTGTGTGTGTGTGGGGGGCAACTTTGCACTAGTCGCCTGGCCTCGGGCATCCCTGACTCTGACACAGACACTGCTCTACGGGGGAGTCTGTTCTCTTTGAAAGCGTTCTGTTCCTGTAACCACTGACTCTGATTCTAGTGTGGCCAACTGTACCGGGGACCAGGCAGGCAGCTGACGCAGCTCATACTCACTGATAGTGAATTAATTCTCAAAAAAAAATCACTTAAGAAATTTATTCAGATTTTGTGTGTCAAGGAAAATTGCTGATGGCCGATTTTGTCACCTTCATGAATTATGGATGTGCTGTGGTACGTGGCGCGGGCCCAGAGGGGCCGCAGACAGAAGGCTCCCCTGAGCTTCCCTCCCCTTCCCTCGACGAGGGCGGCCTGGCCGGGAGGGTCTGCACACTGCCCGTCTGTCTTGGTTCCTACTCGGACAAGTGGCGCACTTCACTGGTGGAAGGGCAGTGGCTTGCTGAGCTGCTCTTTATCAACGGCGCCGACAGCCGTCTACTCTGCTCGCATCCCGGGAGGTGCTCGGTTCTCAGCGCGAAGACTCACAGGTGCCAGGAGCGATCACCGCCCTGCGCAGCGCTGCAGGCTACGGATTTATGAGACGGTGTCTGTCCTGTGGCAGAGCTGGCGACAGTTAACCTCTGACCCTGCCCAGTGACCGTATCCAGAGACAGCAGGGAGAGGTGAGCTTCATTCCATCTTGGCAGCGAATGCCACTACCTGCAGCTGTGTCTGGCTGGGGGGCTTGCTGCAGACGCAGGGGCCGCCAGCAGAGGAGAATGCAGGGGTAGCGAGGGTCGTGTGGATCTGCATGGGAGAGGAGCTCAAAAGAGAGATGATGCCCCGAGTGCATGAAGCAGGGAGCCACAGAGAGTCTACGATAGACCGGAAGTACGACCGCACAAGCACCGGGTGCCGAGCACTGCGCCGAGGTTGTCTGGGAGCCAAGTCGCAAAGCAGAACCCCCAGACGGCAACGGGAGGCGTGGCCACACTACCCCAGAAGCACAGCTGGGGAGAAGACTGTGCGTCAAGAGAAGGAAGCTGCTGACTCCCCGCAGCCGCACGCCCCCGGCAGTGCAGCGAGTCTAACTACTGCGGTTTAGTTAGAGTGACATATGGTTTGTCCAACACTTGAGGAAATCTACTTCTTTTATCCACATTGTATTGTGTATCTGAGTTATTAGACTGATTTAAGCTTTGCTTTGAGTAACTTAGTGAAGATATTCTTGATCAAAAAATAACTCACTGCCACCATAAAGGAAAAATCTAGAAAACCTGAACTAGGAAGCACGTGTTGAGGAGCCATGGCTAGGACTGTTCCTCTGCTGTGGGGTCACCATCTCCACAGCCTGACTTTGGGGATCGCCATTTGCGTCCTGATGCGCTTTCCCCTTAGGCCCTATGCTTACTTGGTGTTCTGATTAACATCTCTATTTTCTTGGTGGCACTTTTCTCTGCAGAAAGAGAAAGAAGCCAGGCCTGGGGCTGTGAACCCCCAAGGAGAAGTCTGTTTTGGGAGAAGTGGGACACATTTGAGAGGACCCAAGGGAACTCACACAGCAATCAAAACCCAGGCTTGCCACCCGACTCCTTGTCCTTACATGTAGTCCCAGCTGAAGCCTTCTCTGCAGTGCAGGGTGTGTGTGGGACACACCCTAGGACACGCAGGGTTCTAGATCATTCCTGAGGCCGTCACAGACAGCCTGGCCGTAGAGTGAGGCTGTCAGGAGGCGGCGTGTGGGAGCAGAGGCTAAGAAGCCAAAGGACGGGTGCTGAGGCAGCTGCGACAGCTGTGGCTAACAGACTCCATGCCTGCCAGCTGGGCATGGCTTCTGCTCCCTGGCATGCAGGCCAGGGCATCTGGCCCACGCTGAGAAGTCTGCCCAGCAAGGACAGTAGCTCGGCCGTCTGCTTCTTGCTGCACAGGGAGTCTCTGCATTTGACATTTCTTTATGGCACAGCCAGGGCGGACCTGTAGTAAAGTGACAGCTAACACCCCCACACCACCCCCCACATCTGCACCTGCAGCTGCAGCACCCGGCCAGGCTGGGTCCTCCCTGCCTGCGCATCCCTGCACCTCAGGCCAACGCACTGAAGAGCCTCCGAGTGCAAACCCGAAGGGAGTTCTGGTCCTGCTCTGAGGCTAGCCTGCTGACCATGACGACACTTGGATCCGCTGAGTGACTGAAAATTAATTTCTTACTGCATGTGTATGAACTAAATAATATTCTGCAAATACAGACCCCTATCTCTGTCTCCATTGTCCGACTCAGTGAGAGAAGCACCGTGATACTCCACATACCCCGCTTGGGACGCAGTGCACAGCATGTTCTCTCCTTATCCTCGGGAAGCACCTTAGGAGCTGATGCTGCTACTGGCGGAAGCAGAAAGCAAACGCCTGTCTGGAAGGGCGATTCAGAGACCCCAGCTGCTAGGTCCCACAGAGATGGTGTCGTGCTGAGGTTCTATATCCTGCCAGTGGCTTTATTTTGAAAACACCACCAAGGACCCGACATGAAGCTGGGCACCAGCCAAGCCTCAGATTCACGAGCAGCTCCTTCCAGCAGCTCTCATGCAGAAGCGGGGGCTGGCGAAGGAAGCAGTACGCATAGAAAGAGGTGGGCGCGGGGTATTCCTAGAGTGTGGAGCGCGGAGCGGAAGGGGAGGGGGCCTTGCAAGGGCCCCCAGTGGCAGGCAGGTGCCAGGAAGGTTTGCTTGGGCTGGGTGGAGCCCCTGGGTGGAGGCTTCACAGAAGGCTGGCCCTCACGTGAGGGTGGGTTCCACCACACCTGGCATCTGGCCCGCTCTGCTCTGTGTCCCCACATGGCCTGTCCTCTGTGCCAAGCGTCCTGGTGCTCTTTTCTCTTTTCACGTGCACACCAGTCTTGCTGGACTAGGGCGGCTCCATTCTCGGACAGTAGTTAACCTTATCTTTCTTTGTGTGCGCGTGTGTGTATGTGGTGTGCACAAGAGGGCAATTCTGAGTGAGTGTGCCTGAGGAGACCCAAGGATGACGTCGGGATTCATCCTGATCACTCTGTCTTCCTACTGCTTTGCTCTCGGGTTTCCCAGGCTCTACCTTCCAGAGTCTGAGGTACGGGCCACTGTCACACCTGCCAGCATGTTTTATGTGGGTTGTGGGTATCTGTACTCAGGTCCTTTTGCCCGAGAGGCAAAGGTTTTAATCCCCTAAGCCATCTCCCCAATCCTTAATTATCTTCTTTTTTTTAAATTTTTTTTTATTATTTATTCAATTGTGTGTGTGTGTGTGTGTGTGCACGCGCATGTGTGTGTGTGTGTGTGTGTAGAACCACGGACGAATTCGCAAACCACCATGGACGCCTCCACCTCCTTCTGCCCCGGGATTCACAGGCTCCGCCCTACCAGGACCAGAAGCGCAGGCCGCCCCCGCTTCCGCCTGGCATCTATACGTGGGATCTGGGATCCGAACTCAGGACCTTCTGCCTGCAAGGCAGAGGCTTAACCCCTGAGCCACCTCTCCAGCCCCTTAATTATCTTCTTAAAGGCCTAAGTGCAGGCACATTGGGGATTAAGGCCCCAATCTGTGGAACTGGGGGGTCTATAATTCAGTCCATATCAGTGTCTTAGAGTGTCCTAGCAGCTGGCAAAATGCGGGTGTGTGTTTAAAAATAACTGATGCTTAGCAGAGAAATGGGTGCGCCAAGATATTATTTCAATGCCTTAAAAAGTTCTTTTTTGTATATAACCTTGTTGGAATCACCTCAAACACACGTCTGTGTCTTTGGCCATGTGCTAAGAGCACACATGACTCAATAGCAAGGGTGCGCAACAGGCTGCACATCCTTTCCTGGCTATAAAAACAGAGCTGGCCTGCGAAATGTCAGCAGCGTCCTTCCGAGGAGCCCGAAAAGAGCCAGACTTGATCACAGAAATATCTACAGGAGTTGCGTCAACAGGATGATATACCGGAACTCTTTAACAAACATCAAAACCCAAAACCCAAACCAGGTAGCTTCATCTGAGGGAAGGACTAGAATGAAAGAGGAAGACAACAGATACCCAAGGCACTACTGAGCGAAATTCAACATTTTGGAGCTATGCAAAAAAGAAAAAAAAAAAACCTTTTTGCCAGAAATGTGTCATAAAACAAAATAAATCTGCTTAGAAATCCAAAGTGGGCACAAAAAATGAATGAGAAAACACAAGCTCTAATTTCTAATGAAGTGATTTCGTTAAGCAACCAAATATGAAGACCAAAAGCCAGCAAAACACAGCCTCCAGCAAAACACAGCCTAGAAGGAAATCCAAGCAAGAAAGTCTTGTTAAAAGAGACTGCAGTTTTCAAAGCCAGGTATAGAACCTAGAGACTCATCAGCATGCCAGGCGTCCACTCATCCACTGATAAGTGACCCCCTCTTTGGTGCTGGGATCAAGCCAGGGCCTCAGGCATAGGAGGCAGGAGCTCCATCACGGTGTTACCTCCCAAGACCCCAACTCTGACTACCCTTCCAACAGCCAACAGATGCTATGCTAGGTGCTGGCTAGGCAGCCGAAAGCACAGGTCTAGAGTCGTGATGGTCCTGAGGCCTCGAGCGGCGGCCTCACCGGCCAGCATGCAGCCAGCAGCACCCGAGCTATTTGTCCATACAGTGGGTGTAGCAGCTACGTCATGGGTGTTCACAACGCGAAGGGTCTAGCAGACTACACCTACCACAGACAAGGTTTGCAAAGTCCGAGAAGTTCTTCACTTGATTAAACATCGTATACAGTAAAAACAACTGTTCCATCTGACAGGTTTATGAATCATGGTGGGAGGCAGATCAAAAATAAACCAGTTTTGTTTTATTTTGTTTTTCTAAGTTAGAAGGCAGGTTTACATTCTAGCTTTACCGTGGTTGCAGTGTGACTCTGAGAGTCATGCCAGCTCTTCCAGCCCGAGGCACCTGGTAGGTAAAATGGTGACAGCGCACCCAGAGCATTCTGGAACCTGTGGCTTTCTGTTCATGAAACCATCATGTGATAACAAAGGTGTTGGTCTACACTGGACACCTGCACCGAGTTATCCTGTCTGCATTTGAGCACAAGAGAATCAGAAACTACGGTTAAACACACGGGACTTCTACTGGGATTGGTGGCACGTGGCATGTGGCAGATGGAGAAAGCAGGTTTGGAAGTCAAGGCCAGCCTTAGCTACACTGTGAGTTCAAGGCCAGCCTTAGCTACACCGCGAGTTCAAGGCCAGCCTTAGCTACACCGTGAGTTCAAAGCCAGCCTTACCTACACCATGAGTTCAAGGCCAGCCTTAGCTACACCATGAGTTCAAGGCCAGTCTTAGCTACACTGTGAGTTCAAGGCCAGCCTTAGCTATATCGCGAGTTCAAGGCCAGCCTCAGCTACACCGCAAATTCAAGACCAGCCTCAGCTACACTGTGAGTTCAAGGCATCCTTAGCTACACTGTGAGTTCAAGGCCAGCCTTAGCTACACTGCAAGTTCAAGGTCAGCCTCAGCTACACCGAGAGTTCAAGGCAGCCTTGGCTACACCGCAAGTTCAAGGCAGCCTCGGCTACACCGCGAGCTCAAGGGCAGCCTCGGCTACACCGCAAGTTCAAGGCCAGCCTCGGCTACACCGTGAGCTCAAGGCTAGCCTTGGCTATACTGAGTTCAAGGCCAGCCTCGGCTACACCGTGAACTCAAGGCTAGCCTTGGCTACACCGTGAGCTCAAGGGCAGCCTCGGCTATACTGTGAGTTCAAGGCCAGCCTAAGCTCGAGACACTGGCTTAAAAAAAAAGCAAGGTAAGTAGATAACTTCATATGCTGTCCAAGCCAACCTTGAATGTGTAATCCTGCCTCGGTGTCCCGAGTCATAACGGGCAGCACATCACACCTGACTTCTAAGCAGTTCTCTGGAGCACAGAGCTGAACCCTCCGGACACTAAGCTTCAGGAGAAAGAGCAGAAAGACCTTTATGTGCACTGGCAAAGGACAGCGCTCTCCGGTATAACCTGGAAAAGTCCTGTCCCCAAAGCACCAGAACCCGCTCTCATCCTCCCTGTACTTTGAAGGGTGCGGCTGTTCAGTCACAGGCAAGCACCAGCGGGTCCACCCTGTGCCCACACCAGGATCTGTCATGAATGTCCCAACGCAGAGGGTCCACCCTGTGCTCACACCAGGATCTGTCGTGAATGTCCCAACGCAGAGGGTCCACCCTGTGCTCACACCAGGATCTGTCGTGAATGTCCCAACACAGAGGGTCCACCCTGTGCTCACACTAGGATCTGTCGTGAATGTCCCAACGCAGAGGGTCCACCCTGTGCTCACACCAGGATCTGTTGTGAATGTCCCAACGCAGAGGCCAGGACCACTGCAGAGACCTTTGCCAAGGCAGCAAGTGTGCCACACATTAGAAGATGGGGGGGGGTGTCCTCCTGCTCTTGAATTTCAATGAACTATCACTTAAAAAATACCAGGCCTTGTTCCGTGGCACTGCAAGTCCCCAAGATGTGTCTGTCTATGAATGTGTCCTCTCTCCAAGAAAAGAAATTCCTAGGAGTATTTTTTAAAAAAGCTTTTTTTGTTTGGTTTCTGAGACAAGATGTCAGTCACTAAGTGGCCTTGTCTGACCCACAATTCACAGTGTAGACTAGACCGGCTTCAGATGTGTTATATCCTGTTGTCTCTACCTCCAAGTTCCCAGGTCTTGGGCATGTCTACCTTGCCTGGTATAGATACTTCTTGGCATTAGCTGGTACTGTCCTGCTCTAAAATATATCTCATCCCAAACTTTTATCCATCTCCCCCCTCACGGAGGCTCTGCGTTGACTGAGACATGGCTGTGACTGGTGACAGAGACATTAGTAACAGCCCCGGCTTCAGAAAACCAGGCAGGAGTCCTGGAAGCCCACGTTCCTGTTCTGGTTTTCCCTGGCCAGCAGCACGACCACAGGTGGTCTTCAAAGAGGAAAGGACTTGCAGGGCAGTGGATTCAGCTGGTTCCCTCGGAGCTGTGCTGCTGGGGCAGGTCATGAGATCTGCCCTGGCTCTGGGCAGGCCAAGTGGAAGCAAACAGATAGACGCGAGCTGCAGTGGTCCAAAGACTTCCTGGGGCGTAGCTGCCATGCCCAAGCTCAGAAGCCAGCCCACTGCTGTCACGCGTGCAGGCCATTCATCTACCCCCTCCTGTGCCTCGGGGCGCCACCTGAGTGCACCAGCCCTCGTCACAGACTCCATAGTGCCTGTCCTTCCCAGTGCGCTTTACAAAGCTTGGAAGTCACACTGACTCTCTGTGGCCACGGTCTGCAAATGAAGCGGCTCTGCTTTTTCGGTGTGAAAGCCAAGTCTCAACAGAGTGATTTATCTAAAACACCAGTACCGTCAGAACTGGGGTTCCTAGGTTCCCAAGATCATGTTTTTCCCATAGCTTCTAGCCTAGGGTACATCTGAATTGCCTACGAGTTGTAAAGCTTGCACCTGCCTGGGTTTTCACCTGCACATGTCTGCAGGGAGGAGGTTGGAGACGTGACCAGGACACCTGTGTTTGGACTGTGATGTCCCCCCATCCCAAGTTAAGACCCTATCCACAGGACTCTCCAGTTGAAGGTCACCCTAGAAGTTGTTCAACGGCCTCCTGCTGCCCAGGAGATTCTCCACATGGCACCTGACAAGGCTGCAGCTGGGTCTCCTCTGAACTCCCACCTCTAATGACTTTGACTGAAGAGACCTCACACGCCACCTGCCTGCAGCCCTAAAACTTCAATGGATATTTCCTTATGTGAGGCTCTGGAGGTGAGGACAGGTGATCTAGCTGTGGGGTGAGTGTGCGGATCTGCAGGCTGAGACCTTCCTCGGGGGTCTGGAAACGCTGACACTTGGTCACGGCCAGAAAACACTACAGTCCATTATCAACTGCAAGGAGCTTAATCGACCAATGAGACTAGAGAATCTACGTGCCAACCAAGGCAGAGCCAAGCTCTGACGAGTCATGCCATGCTTGTCTGACTGTCACCAACACACAGAGCAAGCAGGATTATCTCCAAGGACTGGCGTCGAGCACTCCCAGACAAGCCTGTCCAGAATGCCTCTCTTCTGACCCCTGCAGAGCTTGCTACAGGACGAGGGTCTAGGAAACGCTCTGCTGTTTTAGTAAGTGACAGGACTTAACTCGCCGAGGGTCTGCTAAGCTCTGGCACTGGTCAGACTCTCTCCGGAGGAGTCTCATCTAGCGTAGTAGCTCGTAGAGTAGCTGGCAGCGCTATTTTACAGCCAGAGAGACCAAGGCACGAAGGCCTTAAATCAAGAGTGGACTGTAAAGCACTGAGGCATGGAGCAAGGCTCATGCTGTCCACTGCAGAGGGGCGCGAACTGCCCACTGCAGATCAGGGGCACACACTGACTGCTGTGCAGCAGGGCTCATGCTGGCCACTACAGAGAGGGGCGCGAGCTGACCACTGCAAGAGAGGGGGACAAGCTGGTCACTACAGAGCAGGATGTATGCTGACCGCTGGGTGTATGCTTACCTCTGCAGAGAGGGGCATCCAAGCCGGCCACTACTGAGCGGGGTGTATGTTGACTGCTGCAGAGAGGGGCACCCAAGCCGGCCACCACAGAGTGGGGTGTATGTTGACTGCTGCAGAGAGGGGCACCCAAGCCGGCCACTACTGAGCGGGGTGTATGTTGACTACTGCAGAGAGGGGCACCCAAGCCGGCCACCATAGAGCGGGGTGTATGTTGACTGCTGCAGAGAGGGGCACCCGAGCTGGTCACAGCAGAGCAGACAGCAAGCTGACTGCTGCAGTGGGCCGTTGCCAGCCAACCAGACCGGCCATCGCTGTCCTCCAGCCCGGCTCTCCCAGCTGGCAGTATCGCCTCTGACCTCCTCGAGCGTCCAGTGTTTGTTCAGCAACTCCGGAGGACAGCCCATCAGTACGGGAGGGCGGGAGTCTGACATTGCTCTGACTTGACATGCCAGTGTCCCCCACAGGCTCACGTGCTTGAATCTTTGTTTGGGAAGGTCATTGCACCTTCAGGAGGCGGAGCCTTGCAGGGAGGCGGAGCCTTGCAGGGAGGCAGAGCCTTGCAGGGAGGCGGAGCCTTGCAGGGAGGGCGGAGCCTTGCAGAGAGGGCGGAGCCTTGCAGAGAAGGCGAAGGCGGAGCCTTGGAGAGAAGGCGGAGCCTTGCAGGGAGGGCGGAGCCTTGCAGAGAGGGCGGAGCCTTGCAGAGAAGGCGAAGGCGGAGCCTTGGAGAGAAGGCGGAGCCTTGCAGGGAGGGCGGTCGCAGGGGGCCTGGAGACTGGTGAGTCCTGGTTCAGGTAGTCTGCTCGTGCAGCTGCAGCTTTGTAGTTCTCAGCCTCCACGATGGCCAAGGACTTAACCTCTTCCCGCTTCTACCAGCCAGCCACGACTTTTCCTCCCTCTGGAACCTTAAGCTCCATAGATCAGCCTTGTCTCCCTCGAGCTGCCTGACTGATGGTGTCTCACAGCCACACAAAAGAGTAACTGGTGCAGACATCTTCAACTATGGCGTCTACTTAACAGCGTTCAGGGAACATGTGTTGAAATGTTGTCCCAAGAGCAAACGAGTCACCCTCCAAAGATCCCACCCAGAAGCACCGCTGCGACTCTAAGTCACTGAAGAGTAACTTGGGGTGCTCTGCACGTCACACGCATGTCGACAAACAGATGGAAAGAAGGCTCCGCGGGAGGGGGCAAGGTTGGGGCCGTCCTCTGCTCTCTGTAGATACTACCTGGACATGGCAGCTAGCTAGCCGGCTCTGGCCGATGCTAACATGGTAGGTGCAGTGACCAAGTGTCCCCCCTTTTCCCAGTAAGTCTGTTTCCCTTTCTTACTGATCTGAAACCAATGCCTCAGCACAGCTCAGTCTGTGCATCTAGCACTGACTTAAAGAGATCCAGGAAAGGGGACCCACGAAACAGTGGGGACCATACTGCTCCAGGTTCTCCACACTTGAGCAGGCGCTTCAGGTGCAAACCTCTTGTCGTCCCTGAAGCCCCTCATTTTAACTCATTTCAACGTTCCAAAAAGGCAGGAAATAAAACATTTCCCAAGACTAAATATAAATTTTAATAAAGCCAGTTGGAGTTAAATCTCAACTTGTGTGTGCGCGTGTGCGTGCCGTGTGTGTGTCAGAGAGCACTGTATGTTCCTGTGGAGACCCAAGGGTGGTGCGCTGTTCTACCTCCTTTTCTTTGCTCTAGGTTTCCCAGACTCCTCCTTCCAGAACTGGAATTGCAGGCCATGGCCATACTATCTGGCATTCTGACATGAGATCAGATCTGCAGATCTGAACACCAGTCCGTCTGCTTGTGAGGCAAAGGTTTTAACACCGAGCCATCTCCTGACCCTTTTCATGATAACATTTTTGCTTAAAAATAAAGTTTAATAACCAAACAGACTCAAAGTAGCAACTTCCCATGTGACTGACATATTCTAGCTGCACTAGATATGGAGTTGGTGCTCCACATTCTTCCTGGAAATAAATCAGAAGGAATCAAGTACAGTGGTTCTGAGAAAACCCTATCTATAACTTGAGCTCCATTCCTGCTTAAAGGATCATCAGAAAAACTTATGTTTAAAGTGTTCTGTTGACCGGGGAGGGAACACAGCATCTTTCTGAAACATGACAGGAGTGTTTCACAAAGTACTCCGGACAGTCCGCAGTTCAACAACAGGCAGATGTTTGCCTGATCTATCAATTCAGTAATCACGTTGTGTAAGACTGTTTTTAAGTGTAAAAATACCCCGGCATCACATAAAAACAGAGAATGAAAGAGAAGACACAAGTGACCTGTGTCGACCACAAGAGCCGGCGAGAATGACTGTGTTTTCCCTGTGTAAGATTCTGAAACAACAGTGTTACAGTCTGTGGTGGGCGAACACCCAGCTACTGGAAAATGTCAGCCCGTCTCGCTGGCTTCCAGGATCCCGTGACTCTGGACCTGGGCACAGGTGCCAGCAGGTCACTAGGCCTGGGGCACAGGTGGCAGCAGGTCACCAGAGCAGCAGCAGGCCAGCGTGAGAACGGCAGTGGACTCACACGAGGTGCGGCAGTTCTGACTCCGGAGCAGCTGATACTTGGCACCTCTGTCAGGAGCGGTCATCATTCTGCAGGCTCTTCTGATCTAGAACATGCCGTGGCTCCAATCTTAGGAGCGTGTCCTAGGCTAACCACATAGCTAGTTTGCTCTTCATTTCTTGCTAAATCCTGGTTAAAATGAATTGCGTCCAGAGCTTAGTGTGGCCTTACTGTATGTTCCAGCGGTGTTATGCGCCAAGGAGACACAAAGACTCTTAAGGAACTGCAGTCCAATAAGGAATAAATGGCACAAAAACACCTGCATCAAAATTACATACCCTTTTTTGAGTGTGGCCTCGGTGCCTTCAGTGTTGGGGTGTACAGATTCCTGTGTCCACACACGAGAAACATGTCTATACATGTGACTACAAGCATGTGTGGCCAACCCAACGGCATGGCCCCAGGTCCTCGTCCCCCTATGTGTTCGTGTAGACAGGCCCGCTAAAATTTATAAGTTTATGTTAGCCATCCCATTCCTGATGCCGTAGGGATTTCCTGGAGAAGACTCATCACCCCCAATTTTCAGCTGAGAAAATTGACACTGAAAAAGATCTGGAGATGTGCAAGCCGCACAAAGACAACATGGCAACAGCAGGGTTATAAACCAAGTCTGACATCCTCTGAATATTTCTTCCACTGCGTGGCAAGGCCGCCCCACAGCGAGGCTGCGTGCGTCCCACTGGCTTGGCCACAGTTAAGCTTCCTCATGGGCACGCCAGGCTCAGACCCACCTGCTTGTATGGTGCTTAGCCACGGGCGGCTCGTGGCTGTAATGCCAGCACGTGAAAATGGAGCAGGAGGACCAGAGTTCAAGGTCTCATCTATAGAACAGGTTTGGGACTAACCTGGGCTACAGGAGCCTCTGTCTCAAAGGCAAATAAAAATAAAAAAGGTGAAACCGTGCATCTGTACTGAACGTGGACAGGCTATTTTTCCTTACGGTTAGTCTCTGAATACTATGGGGCGACAACCACTTACGCAGCATCTGTGTAGCATGTGCTGCAGCGCAAATGGAGAGCGTGTCCGTCGCATGTAAACACTACACGATTCATGTAAGGGGCTTGAGCGACCTCCATGCACACCTCGGGAGACTGCACTTGGGCTGCTGCTTTCTGACCCCCTTTCTTCTGTGCTTCTACCTCCTGAACTTCTCGGCTGCACACGGCAAGTCTGCTCTCCCAGGCCAGTGCTCTTGAGGTTTCCCCAGACCCGCAGCATCAGCATCACCCAGGGTGCTCGACCTCCACCCCAGACCCACCGTCCCACACATTCTGGGAGCAGTGAGCCTAATGAGCTGAACTTCAGAAGCCCTCTGCGATTCTGCTGCGTGCTAAACGCTTGAGGACCATCCTGAATAAGAAAAGGCTGTTTCTCTAAGTCCCACAGATGTCTGGCCACCATCACTGCCCCATGTCCACAAAGCAGGATGAGAAGAAAGCCATCGGCACCTCGCAGCAGCTCACAGAAGCCATCGTATCTAGCAGGGTATTGGGTAGGATCCCCTGCAGCAAGCGCTAACAGACCTTCCATTCCTAGTCGACTATCCACACTGATGCCTATGAACTCAAGCCTACCTCACCAGACCCCGCCAGGATCCCCACACAGTGGGAATGGGTTCGTGGACACATACGCCTCACCCTCAACTCTGCCATGTAACGAAAGGCTGGAAAGGACAGGGGACACTGAGGTCCACTCCATCTGGAGTAAACGAGCTTCCCAAGGGTATGCCTTCCTCCGATTTACAGAACACCTCATAACTTCCAGGTCATGAGAACCCAGAACCCAGGATTCCTGGTTCATGCCCTGCGGGGGCGTCCACTCTAACTTGCCGGACAGTCAGTGCACTGTCAGCTGTCCAGTGATCTCCCTGCTAGGACGCACATCACTAGGACACGCGCCACAGGGCAAGACTTTCCTTTCTAAAGTCCACTGCATCAGAGGTAATGCAGACACCTGAAGCAAGTTTAGTGAAGGGCGGGGATGCAGGGTAAATCTGACTTTCTTTGTGGCGATCTAATCTGCTCTCTTGACTGGCTCAAGGTCTCTGGTTTTTCTCTTGTGACTAATGAGAGATGGTTCTTCTCTGGTCAAGTCAACGTCTACTGCAGTAGCGTCGGAAGGAACCAAAAAGGTCTGTTAAGATAGTGCCGCGGTCCCACACAGTCACTCTCCCTGCCCATCAACACAGTATCTGTGCTCGGTTCTAAAATACACAGAAATTCCATTCGAAAAATGAGAAGGCATCAGAGGTTAGATATGGATCTCTCTCTCTCTCTCTCTCTCTCCCATATGCTCCAAAGAGGCAGAAAAAAGACACAAGAAGGATCTGATGATGCTGTTCCGCCTCCTTGAATTTCATTTCTTAGGAACTGTCTCTGTTGGAACATGCTTCCTACATTCATACTCAGCGACCGCATCCCAGAGGAGAGGCGGAGGGGGCAGGAGGATGACATTCACAAAAGACCTAAATTGGATGGAGCGTTAATAATTACACTAGCTGAAGAGCTCACAGAAGCCAAGGGACCAGCGGACATACCGTTGCGAGGGCACTTCCCAGAAAGCACCAGCCGAGGATTACTTTCGCCAAGATGAAAAACCAGAGCCCAAATCAGATCCCAGCCGTGCAGACAGACTCACAACCTGCCGCTGCTACTGCTGCAATTCCCATTTTTCTTTCTTTCTTTCTTTCTTTAGTAAGGAGCAGCAGACTGCATTAGTTTGACAAAGGAAGAAACAAAAGAGCAAGAGCCGCATTCTGGATAAACACTTGCTATTCTGTATTCACAACTCTCCACCCGCTACAGCCGCGAAGGTGGGGTCCTCGGCAGACTCACACGCGATCAAGCCAATTATCCACGCTGCATTCCCCCTTGCAGCTAACACCGGAACACCCTTTCGGATACCACCTCTGCACCTCCCATGCCCATGGCCGAGATAAACCCCGCTGAATGGAGATGAGAGCCCCTTTGTGTGCAGAACCAGCGGAGCCCAAGCGTCTTACACAGCAAAAACCTTACAAGAACAAAAACCCAGCAGCAGAGCAGCAGAGGGAACCAGCACCTACCTGAATTCTTCAAACGCAAACATGACCTAGTCAGAGCCGGTTTCCTTTGATGGTACGGGAGCCTTTTTGGAATGGAGGCCAACCATTTAGTCAGTCAGAAGGAGCGAAGTGCAGAGGAAAGAGGCGAGGCTTCCACACCCCCCAGTATTCGGAAGTAAAAGGCTTTCTGCAGACGGGGCCTGCAGCTTCCAGCTCGCCAGCTGCTGACAAGCGGCAGCTAAGAGGGGAGGCAGCTAGAAACCATGTGATCATTCCAGCAAGCCTGATTAATGCAGTGTACGCTTAGACTCTAGGCTGGGCGCTGGATTAGTTTAGAGAAATGAGTCGAACCCAGGCCACGCCTGGGATCCTGGGTAAATCACAGAACACGCCCCCACCCTCCATTAGAATTCTGCAGGGTGGGCCAGGAGGGAGAACCCGACCTGTTCCACTGTGAGCTGCTTAATGACCTCATCTTCTGTGGCTGCGGCTCCAGCAATCAGCCATGACCTGTGTTGTAAATTAGCATCGTGTACGGTGACAGCCGGGCTGCTTTCACACACAGCCAGAGGGCTGAAGACCTTCCAAATCCAGCATGGCACATCCCACTAGACCACGTACACATGCGTAAGCTGTTTCGGGGTCGCAAGTCAGAGTCCACGTGACCTGGTAGGTAAACTGCGATATCACTTAGATGAATATTCATTTATTGGGCGCATAATATGTATCAGGATGCCATCAATTCCTAGAGAGCAAAAGTTGCTGTAACCATTTCATAAAGAAAAAAAGGAGGGGATGGAGAGGTGGCTCAGGGGTTAAGCCTCTGCCTTGCAGGTGGAAGGTTCTGAGTTCGGATCCTAGACCCCACGTATAGACGCCAGGCGGAAGTAGGGGCGGCCTGCGTTTCTGGTCCCGGTAGGGCAGAGCCTGTGAATCCCGGGGCAGAGTAAACAAGGAGGAAGTGGAGGCGTCCATGGTGGTTCCCGAATTCATCCGTGGTTCTACACAGACACATACACATATACATACACACACACGCACACACACACAATTGAATAAATAATAAAGAATAAAGAAAGTTTAAAAAAAGAAAAAAAGGAAACGATGTCAGTCAAAAAGAGACATGTGTACCCACTTGCAAGGTTTGGCAAGTAAACGGAGGCCATCCCGACACTGGACAATCTTTGCAAATCTTTATTAAAATACGGGACAACGATCTCATCTAATAAAACTTGTGCGTCACCTGGGGAAGGACCCCTTGGGATCGACCCTTGTCCTTCACCACTTGCTTCTGCTCAGTACCTGGTTCTCCTCATCCCTCCTGCGCTAAAAACCTACCAGAGCCATCTTTCCACATCTGATTTTTGGTGCCACCCTATTTTCACCTTGCATGTGTGCCTCAGTGCCCAGGGGGTGAGTAGAAACACGTGGGTCTCATTCAAGGAGCCTGACTGCCCCCTCCTGCCCTCCATTAACTCTTCACACTCTAAACCTCAGTGGACACTTTCAGTTCCCCCGGTGGCAGGGCCGCCTTCCGTGGGCCAGTGGGGCCGCTGCCTGCTCAGCCCACTGCTCTGTGCGTGCCTGGCCGCCGCATCTCCCGAGCCACCCCAGACAGCCAGTGGCCTCTGCGTGGACCGTGGGCATCAGCATTGAGCACGCTTCTCTCCCACACAGCCGCCACACACAGCCGCCACGGTTTCCTGGAAGCTCTGGGACTGAACAGTTACTGCCCCAAGCCTTCTCCACACATCTGGGACGGAGACCCCTGGTGGCAGGGCCGTCCACGTGCAGTCTACCTCTGGTCCCAGTGCCTGGTAAGCACTTCACAGGAAGGAGTCGCTCAAAAGAGGTTTGCAGCAGGACCCCCTTGGCCTCAACGCTGCACTTCCAGAATAAAGGAGACTCAGTGCTCCAGCTGAGGCCGTGCTCCTCCAGCTGAGGCCGTGCTCCTCCAGCTGAGGCCGTGCTCCTCCAGGTGAGGCCGTGCTCCTCCGGCTGAGGCTGTGCTCCTCCAGGTGAGGCCATCCTCCTCCAGGTGAGGCCGTCCTCCTCCAGGTGAGGCCGTGCTCCTCGGGCTGAGGCCGTGCTCCTCGGGCTGAGGCCGTGCTCCTCGGGCTGAGGCCGTGCTCCTCCAGGTGAGGCCGTGCTCCTCCAGGTGAGGCCGTGCTCCTCCAGGTGAGGCCGTGCTCCTCGGTGAGGCCGTGCTCCTCGGGCTGAGGCCGTGCTCCTCCAGGTGAGGCCGTGCTCCTCCAGCTGAGGCCTTCCTCCTCCAGGTGAGGCCGTCCTCCTCCAGGTGAGGCCGTGCTCCTCGGGCTGAGGCCGTGCTCCTCGGGCTGAGGCCGTGCTCCTCCAGGTGAGGCCGTGCTCCTCGGTGAGGCCGTGCTCCTCCGGCTGAAGCCGTCCTCTTCCGGCTGAGGCTGTCTTCCTCCAACTATCTTTGTCTCTCAGACAGGAGAGTCCACAGGAAATGAAGCAGGACAGTCGGGAAGGGCAGTGGATGAGAGGAGAGGGTCTGTGGGACCCTGCGGTCCCCTGAACCAGTCACCAAGGTGCTGACCCCAGCACCTTCCTCCCCAATGTTCCCGATCCGCGCAAGCGTCCTCACTGGTCTCTGTGGCACGCGCTGGTCAGAGGCTTCTTGCAAGAATACGTACAGCAGAGTCGGTAAGCGACACGGCTGTGGGTTCCAGAACCGCTGCTTTTAGCTACTGACCACAAGCTAGTGACACTGTGAGTCTTGATTCCTTGCCGGGAGCACCACAGAGCCGGGAGCACCGTAGAGCCGGGAGCACTGCAGAGCTCTCTCAAAGGAGCTGGCAAGACAAGGGAGTCCAAGTTCTCATCAAACATACAAATTTTTTTTTATTCAATTGCGCGTGTTTGTGTGTGTGCATGTGTGTATGTGTGTGTGTATGTGTGTGTAGAACCACGGACGAATTTGGGAACCACCATGGACGCCTCCACCTCCTCCTCTGCCCCGGGATTCACAGGCTCTGCCCTACCAGGACCAGAAACGCAGATTGCCCCCGCTTCAGCCTGGCGTCTATTCGTGGGGTCTAGGATTCGAACTCAGGACCCTCCACCTGCAAGGCAGAGGCTTAACTCCTGAGCCACCTCTCCAGCCCCCAAACATACAAAATTAAATCAACTTTTTCACCATCTTTTTGCCTCAGAAGATGGTTTCTTACTGGACAACTCAGACCACCGAAGGGCAGACGTCTTCATGGGAGGCCACTCTCTTCAGAAGCGACTTGTCTGCTGGCTGGTAGCTCATTACTTTAGGGTCAAACACCAGGAAGTTATGTCCCGTGACTTTCAGATCAAGAGCTATACACTTATTTGCCCCTCTGTATCTGAGAAATGGGGTCTTATAGACCCTGACATCTTCACACACTCAAGTCTCTTGGTAAAATGACGTAGCATATGCCCGGATACCTCCTCCCACATGCTTTAAGTAATCTCTAGACAACTGATGCTACCTAATGCTGAGCAACAATATGAGCAACAGTAAATGGCTGTTACTCTGTGTTAATTAGGAAACAGATGAAGAAAAGAAGAGGCCAGGGATGGAGACCTCTAAGCCTGGACTCTCCTGTCACTCCCAGTTTTCCTCTTGAGCGCTGCTTTTACCTGTCAGGGCTACTCCTGCATCTGGCATGGTAAAAGGCCAATCCACCACCAAGGGTATTTTGGATGCAATTTTACCAGATCCCTTAATTAACTAATAAGGAAACAAGGGCTGGCGTAGGGACGCGATGGCTCAGGGCACAGCTGTTAAGTGAACAGCGAAGGCGCAGACCCAGGCGTCCAGCTCCAGCGCACGGCTGTGTCTTGACACCCAGCACCGGTCCAGCGAGCTGAGGGGCCTCCAAAAGAGGACTTGCTCTTCAACAGTTAGCAGCCAGTGACCCTAAAACACGTGCCACAGTTTGGATGTGAACCGTCCCCACATCTCGAGTTTGAATGCTTGGTCCCGGCTGGTGGCACTGCCTCGGGAGAAGGCGGAACCCGTGGGGTGTGAGGCCCCTAGGGGAAGTAGGTTGCTAGGAGGTGAACCTTGAGGTTTACAATCTGACTCTGCTTCCCACCCTGTTTCTAGAAACATTTCCACCAAGACCTAGGAGGGAGGGTGCTCTGCTAGGAGTGAGAAGTCCCGGTGCCATTCCACCTTGTGCCACTGCCTGCCGCCGGCTCCCTCAGCCACAAAGGACCGGATGCCGCAACATAAGCCCTTGCTCCTGTGAGTTGTCAGACACTCACCGATTGAGCAAGGGATGCCACGGCGCCACAGAGGGAGCTGTCCTTGGCTCGTGAGGGATGCCACGGCGCCACGGAGCTGTCTTCAGCTCGTGAGGGATGCCACGGCACCACGGAGGGAGCTGTCCTCGGCTTGTGAGGGATGCCACAGTGCCACGGAGCTGTCTTTAGCTCGTGAGGGATGCCACGGCGCCACGGAGGGAGCTGTCCTCGGCTCGTGAGGGATGACACGGCGCCACGGAGCTGTCTTCAGCTTGTAAGGAATGCCACGGCGCCACGGAGGGAGCTGTCCTCGGCTCGTGAGGGATGCCACGGCACCACGGACTTGTCCTCGGCTCGTGAGGCACAGATTTCACAACCAGGCAACAGTTCAAATGCCCAGGAAGGGGCAAAAAACTGAGCTGGCACTGGGACCGATGGGAAGAGGGATCGACTTGGAAGGCCAGGCAGACCCTGACCACATGACAAGTGACACCACCCAAGAGTCAGGAACAAGAAGCGGAGGCCCAACTCATCTTCCCTGGAACAGAACTGAAGGGGACTTCTGTGGCCTCTACATGTCAAATAGTAAGATCAGTCTTTCCCAGGTCACCCACTGGAGACTCCCGTCTCAGACAAAGCACGCGCCTACTCTGGGACTTACTGTTCCTTTGCACATGACGGAACAGCCAGATATTAACTTTTTAATCATTTTTTAACTAGCATCTCACTGGAACCCAAGTTTAAAAGAACTGATACGGAAGGAGAACGTTCTGGCAGTAGAGGTGGACGGGCACTAGAGTCCCTCTTGGTGGCTTTCTCTCCCTCCAAGGACAATCCCCCACCTGGCCTTGCAGCCGTTGGCCTCGGCACTGCTGCCTGGCTCTCCACAGGCTCTCGAGCTGCAAGCGTCCTTCCAGTGAGTCTGGATTCCTGCTGCTTCTAGCCCGCTGCTAAGACCAGTCCCTTCGTCATGGCGAAGCCTCCTGTCACTGCGCTGCTCCAGACAAGGAGGGCTGTGTGGACGTGGGCACCAACAGGAAATGTGCCCAGCAACACGCAACCTCAGTGTAACACATGCTCCTTAGTGTTAGCAACGTGTCTTCTATGCAAAATAACCAACTTGCAAAAACAAGTTGTTAGTGTTCTATCTCAGGCATTCCTTAGTACGGCAGACTGAAAAGAGAATTTCAAAGCTGGTCCGACCTGGCAACCGTTTTCTCTTACACATTTTCATGTTGGGGGCTCTCAGCCATGATGCACGTGCCACAAAATATGACCTGAGCACATGCACCAATCAAGCAAAAGAAGAACTCCTTCCTGACGTTACAACACACACATTCACGGCTCTGTGCAGAGACGCAACAGGAGACGTAGGCGGAGTCAGTTGCCGCCACGAATGAAGTTCTACTTTTTTCTCATGGTCCAATCAAGGGCTTTTCCAAGTAGGAACGAGTGTCAGAAGCAGTTGCTGGTGTCCCGCCAGGTCCGCTTCTAGTCTCCTGTCCATCATTCTGAGACCTCCCTGTGCCCGGATCTCCTGGCCTTTCTTGCTCCCTTCTTGTACACAGTCGGCAGCCCAGCACTTGGTGGGACTCTTCACTGTGCAGACCGTGGCCTCAGCTCTGTGGCCGGCACTCAGCCACTCTGTGTGTCACTGTCCACGCTTTCCAACCTGGACCCTTTGGCTCCGCCCCTAATTCCCGCACATCCACTTCACACCGCTTCCCCTTCCTCCGCAGAGTACAGCACGGACGCTCCTGGGTCCCCATCTCTGTCCTTACTTGAAACTCCTAGGGCACATCCTTACAGGCTGGTTTTGGGGCTCCACATACTGAAGTGGGCATGATAGCACAGATGTTTGAAGAGGCAACACGTGGCCGCAGCAGCCCCAATCTCTGGTAGACGATGTCAGTACACATGCTTCAAACTCTGAGCACCCCTCCTGGCTAACGCCGGCCCCCAGTGATCTCGGCACTCCAGAACTGCTATGAAAATTAATCAACCTTTTGACAATTCTGGTACATGCCCTGGCCTCCACTGGGTAAAGACCTGGTGAAGCTGGCTCCACAAGCCTCTCCAGATACTGGAGCCCACCCGAGAAATGTACATGTGACCTAAAACATGATAGCATGCCTGCCACGTAACTTCAGGAGACAGCCATTTCAGTTCTGTACCACAAACCTCAAATTTTCCTATTATGAAGTTAAGACCGTCTAAGCTTCCAGGAGGTTGAACATTCCTAAGCATATTTAGACAATCTTTGATTAAAAATATGTTGAATTCACTAAGTAGCCTTGAATTAATTTTTCTAGATGGTTAAAAAATCAAACTCTTCTTGAATTGATTAAGAAATGTATGAATTCTACAAAGTGAACCCAGTCCGTCTCGTATTACACAATTCAAATGAACTTTTGGTGATATTTAAGTTTAAAATAAAATTCTTCCTTACCTCTATTTTGAGAAATACATTTAAACTAAACTCCCAAAAGGAAGTGTTCTGCCATGAAGCACACACAATTACAATTTTTAATCTGCTTTTGCTCAGAAGCTTCTTGGTAATAATTTCTGCATTCCTGCCTACAATAATCTCATCCATGAAGTAACCATGCTCTAAGCACCTTCCAGACGCGATGGAACCTTTTCTTTACTCACTTGACACACAAATACTTGACGGTGGAATTGGAGACATGGCTCAGTGGGCAAAGGGTCTGCGGTGCAAGCACGAGGGAAGGCCTGAGTCAGAGCAGAAACATGCTAAGGCTCAGCCTGAGAGTGTGAGTGCAGCCACTGGTGGGATGCTGGGAGCAGGAGGGGCTCTGGGGCTCACTGGCCAGCCAGCCAGCCAAGTAGTGAGCTCCAGGGTCCCACAGAAATAAGGTGGGGAGTGTATGAGGAAGACACCGGTACCAACCTCTGGCTTCCCCATGTATACACACATGCATGCCTGCACACGCACATGCATGCCTGCACACACGCATGCTCCCACACATGCATGCGTCCTCATGCACAGAGCGCAGGCGTTTCACAGAGAGAGCAGTGAACATGCTCAGTCTCCCAGTTTTCATGATTACTTTTTTTTTAAACTTTTGTGTGTGTGTGTGTGTGTGTGTGTGTGTGTGTGTGTGATCCGAACTTAGGACCTTCTGTTTGCAAGGCAGAGTCTTAACCCCTGAGCCATCTCTCCAGCCCCCAGGGTTCCTTTTTTATTGTTGGTTTTTGAGTCTGGGTCTCACTACGTGGAGGATTCAACTCAAGCTCAGCCTCTGGAGTGCTGGGCTTCCCGTGTGCGCTACCATCTGGAAGTCAGAGAGGATAAACGAGGAGAAAAAGCAATACGGAGTGATGTCGTAGACTGTGAGGGGGAGGAAGGTGCAGGAACAGAGAATGGGTCGTAAAAACAGGCATCTTAGGTGAGATTTGAGTGGCCCACTGTGCCCTGAGCTCCCGACGCAGGGAGAGGAGACAAGGCGGCATCTCTCGTGGATCAGGAGAAACAGATGCTGAACCGGGGAGCCCAGGGAGAAGACAGGAAGGCAAGCAGGCTCTGTGGGCCGAGGAGGCCGCCCAGGAGTTTCAGAAGGGGGGGAAGCACGTGACCTGACTTCCCTTTGAAAAGAGAAATGGGCGCAGGGGGACCAGTGACAGGGCAGTGCAGAAGGCCACAAAAAACATGGAGCTTGGATCGTAAAACTCACATGGAAACACCAAAGACCCCAGATACCCAAAGCAACTCTGAGCTTTGAGTACTGCTGAAGGCATCGCGCAACTGCCACCAAGCACGGCAATAAGGGCAGCACAGTACTGGCACGAAAGATCTGCACTTCAGTTGAACAGAACAGAGGACCCGGATAAAAACACGCCGCAACAGCCACCAGGTTTTTAAACAAAGATGCTGAAAATACACATCAGAGAAAAGTCAGTTCTTCCCATACGCGGTGCTTGGAGAATTCAGTATCTGCGTGTAGAGGAGGAAACTAGGCCCCATCGCTCACCCTGCAAAAATCAACTCCAAATCCATCATTACTCTGCTGTCGGCAGTGTAATGAAGTGTCAGAGAAGTTTCTTTGGCCACAGATGGTGAGGAGAGCAACAAGCAAATGCTTAGCCATAAACTGCACATTTGCGTCATTTCGGGGACATCATAGAAGAGGCAGAAAGGATGTAAGTGTCCAAGGAAGAGGAGGGAGCGGTCAGGACGCAGCTGTTAGGAGAGACATGCTCCCTCGCTCCTGAACGCAGCGCAGCTGCAGGTTGAGCTGCTCATTCCCCTGCGAACGACCCTCACCTGCGCTGCTGTCAGCAACCTAATGGAACTCACCAAGTCATCAAAAGCCAGGGAAAGCACTCAGGGGACTAGTGGAAGGGGATCAGCCAGAGTGGGAGGGAGCTAAGAGGCTAACAGGAATGGATATGATTAGAATATCACACACACACCACACACACCACACACACACACAACACTCCACACAAACACTCAACACACACACAACACACCACACATATGCACATCACAAACACACCACATACACATCCATGCCACATACCACACACACACACCACACACATACACCACACACAAGCATATACACCACACACATATACACATCACAAACACACACACCACATGCACATCCATGCCACATACCACACACACACACCACACACATACACCACACACAAGCATATACACCACACACATATACACATCACAAACACACACACCACATGCACATCCATGCCACACAAACATCATACACACAGGCATCACACAAACACCACACACATACATGCACACCACACACACACACCCCACACATACACATCACATACTACACAAGAACACATACACACGAACACTCCACAGACAAGCACATACACCACACATACCCATGCACACCACCCACAAACATAACACACATACACCAAACACACATGCATGCCACACACATACCATACCATACACACATGCACACACACAATGCCATCATGAAACCCCTGCACACAATCAACACACTAAAAGATGATGGAGTTTGGCCTCAGTTCGCGTCAGCAAAGACAGGTGGACTCCACGCACGTATTGGGAGATGATCTTTCTTGTCATTCAGCTGTTTTCATGTGGTTCTTGGATTTCTAATGAAGTAGAGCAAAGATTGAAAATGTTTTTAAATATCCTTAGGAAAACTGAGAATACTGCTGGCCCCGTCGGCCACAGAAAGTGTGAGCTCCGCAGAGGAAGGAACCGGCCCCCTCTGTCCCGTTCTGCCAGGGCTGCACGTTCACTCCTCTGGCGAGTGCATCGGCCAACACTTGGTCGTAGGCGAGATCACAAAGATTCGGTTGTGCTGTCAGCAGTTTTCTTTCTGGTTCACGCGCCCATCAAACAGGTCAGCTTTTCCTTATGAACGAGCAAGTGGAGCTTCCCATATCACCCTGCTGTACTGAAATTTGTCACCGCACAAAGTCTTTCCAGGAATAGAAGGAAAACCAAGAGGATGAAGCGTGCAAGCAAACCCACATCATCAGCGGCTGTGAGGCCAGCACTGCTGGGAGGAGATGGAGTCGTGATCCACAGCAGATACCAGGGGCTCTGAACTCCAGGCCTGGCGGTGGTGTCTTTACGACTGTCTGGTTTGAATGTGAAATGTCCCCCGCAAGTATGGAGTTTGAGCACTGTCCCCAGGCGGCAAAGCTGTTTGAGACCTTCATAAGGTACAGTCTTACTGGAAGGGGGTTATTGGGGTGGACCCTGAGATATTTTGGGTTTTGTTTTGTTTTGGTTTTTTGGTATGTGTGTATGTGTGTGTGTCAGAGGGCACTGTGTGTCCCTGTGGAGGACCAAGGGTGACTTTAGGAATTGTCCTGGGTTGCTTCTACCTCCTTTGTTTCATTCTGGGATTTCCCAGGCTCCACCCACCAGGCCCAAAAGCGTACGCTGCCTTGTTTAGGTCTAGTATTTTTTTTTTTTAAATCCTTTATTCAGTTGTGTGTGTGTGCGTGTGTCTGTGTGTGTAGAACCACAGACGATTTTGGGTAACGCAGGCCACCCCCGCTTCCATCCGGTGTCTATACGTGGGGGAAACGCAGGCCACCCCCGCTTCCACCCGGTGTCTATATGTGGGGTCTAGGATCCGAACTCAGGACCTTCCACCTGCAAGGCGGAGGCTTAACCCCTGAGCCACCTCTCCAGCCCCAGGTCTAGTATTTTTATGTGGGACCTGGGATCTGAACTCAGTACCTTCTGTTTGCAAGGCAGTCTTAACCCTGAGCCATCTCTCTAGCCTGCCCCCCCCTTTTTTTAAAAAGGTAATTTCCACAAAAAACAAGGGCTTTAACACCGCATTCTGAAGCCACTGAGGCCCAGGGAGGCCGGCAGGGCCAGTAAAAGCTGTCGCTGTCCACCTCTCGCTCCCTCCCCCTCCCTGCATGTGCGGCCTCTTCAGCAGAGGGGTCGGTTCTCGGTGAATGTGCCCTGGACCACCGCTTTCCCAGCAGTGAGGCAAACCGACACCTCAGCACTGTGAAGCCACAGCCCGCCCTCCGAGCGCAGCTGCCCCACCTCGACAGTTGGTTCCCAAGTGGGTCACATAAGTTCTGTCATTTTCTCCACGAGCCATGTGAGTAAAGACTAGAGAATGCATCGGAAAAAAAGAGTGATTTCCCATTTCTGTTAAGAGTAGAGAAGGACTTCCGATGGATTCTTCTGTAAAGTCACCAAGCGCACCAGTTAGACAGGCTAAATTTCAAAACAAGAACCTTCCAAAGCCTTCTGATGGCTGTCAGGACAGGAGCTGACTAGTTAAAACTGAAGAGCGGGCCAAGGACTAGCCCGGCTGCTAAGGGCTTGCTCTGAGTTTGAGCCCCAGAACCCGCTGGACACGTGGCCCATTTATAATCCCAACCGTGGAGTGGCTGGTCAGCCAGCCAATCAGGAGCCTGTCATACCATACAAGAGCAGATGAACGGTACGAAGGGAAGGACATCCCAGACTCCTCCAGCCCTCTTAGGCATGTGCACACACACCTGCGCATGCACCACACACACCTGCGCGTGCACCACACACACCTGCACGTGCACCACACACACCTGCGCGTGCACCACACACACCTGCACGTGCACCATACACATCTGCACGTGTACCACACACACCTGCACGTATACCACATACACCTGCACGTGTACCACACACACCTGCGCGTGCATCACACACCTTGAGAGAGAGAGAGAGAGACAGCAGGACCCCCAAGAGGCCAATGGGCGAAGCTGCTTTTTGCCTGAGCGCATCTGCTGCTCTTAGGGTCAAGGTGACTCCCTCCTCACAGGCCCTTCCAGCCCTGACAGACGTCTCTGCAGAGGCAATTCATGACGTCAAGAGAATCCGATCGTGAGCAGATCACCCAGTCTGGGCTCCAGGTGCACCCACCATGCGCCAGCCACTGCTGACGTCGCACAGGTGTTGGCTGCTTTCACTTGGGCGCAGCAAAGAATTGGGATCAGCTGCTCTTTATTTAACAGAAGAGAAGCTGAGGTTCAGGGAGATGCAGAAACTGAGCCGAGATCTCACAGCTGAGAGGCAGAACAGACGCCTCTTGAACTTCGCTTCATGACTCAGGCTCTGCACTCTGAACCGCGGCCGAGTAAGTCAAAGCCCAAAGCCACAAAGGTGTTCACTCCAGCCTAGTTCATACAGCGAAAAGCGCCGTCACCAAGGACCAACATGCAGAACGAGGCAACAGGAGCTCCAAAGGTCTCAAAGGTAAGTTACAAATCTGCCTTAGTGCTGTCGACATATCATTAAGGCTTTTAATTGATTAGAAATCACATAGGAAGTATTTCCACAGGATGGAAGATTATACACAGGATGTTCTCAGTGGTGGCAATATTATAGAAGATCACACAGGACATTCTCAATGACAACCATTCACACATACTCTGCACACGGTTTTACATCTGGAGACTTACCATTACTTTACCAGAGAGGTGAACAACCTAACAGTTCCGAGCACATGTTTCTTTCTGAGCAGAAGGGACAAACATTATCCATCTCATAGAGTTTTTCTGTGTGAGAGAATAAAATGATATAATGCACATGAGGCTGCACGGCCCAAGTTGGCACACCAGAGCCAGTAAAACAGATGTTCATTATGCATTTGTGTGCAGATACATGATCACTACATAAAGAGATATTCGGCGACACATTAATAAAATGCTAAAATGGCTCATCTCTGGGATGTTCGGTGATTTGGTATTTATTTTGCATATGTGTGTGTGTATGTATGTACATATAGGGGTGTGTGTGTGTGTGTGTGTGTGTGTGTGTGTGTATTCCTGTGGAGGTCCAAGGCTGAATTTGGGAATCATTGTAGAGTGCTTCTACCTCCTTTTTGCTTTGCTCTGGGATTTCCCAGGCTCCACCTTCCAGAGTCAGAAACACATGTTACAACATTTCTGCCTGATGTTTTTCCTCGGGATCTGGGATTTGAATGCAAGTCCTTCTGCTTTAGTAGCAGAGTCTTAGTCCCTGAGCCATCTCTCTAGCCCCTGCTCTTTATTTTTAGTGCCTAGATGTATTAGAAACTTTATAAGGAACAGAGACTTTTATAACCATTAGCCTCAGTTTGCAGATTCATGTATGCGCACACCTTCTCCCAACACATCCACAGGACATGTATGGACTGTGCACATGCTTTATTCCAGCATCAGGAAAGCACCGTAACACACGCCATGTCAGTTTGAGACCCTAAGAAACAGAAGCAGCGAATGAGGTGGGGGTGAGCCTAGACCTGGACCACTGCCAGGCACATATCAAGATGTTTAAAGAAACGAAGGAACAAATAAATCGAGGAGTGCAGTAGGGCAGCATTAATTTCAGAACCAAACATAGCAGCATCTACACACCCTCTGCAGCGTTCCTGCTGTCGATCCAGAGCAATGTACCTCTAACTGCTCTGATCCTGTTTCCTTAACATACGGAGATCGTCATTCATAAAACTGCTGCACGGATCGGGTGTGACAGGAAATGTGAAAGCAATACACACTTGTGAAAATTCAATGAAATCTCCCTCCTACCGCACTCCCAAGTTTGCTAAGGACAAAGCAGACGACAAGCTGCCTGTCTGAGTTTCAGTTTTACTGTGTGTAAAGTGATAACCTCTACTCCCTTTGGTACTGTGGTCACTAAGTAAAAGTTTTGTGTAGAAGTTTCTACACAACAGGGAGGATTACTATGATTATTGTGGAGTTTTTTTTTTTTTTTATGTCAGCCTCACTTGTAAAAGTCTCTTGGATCCAATAAAGTAAGTTCATCTTTAAAATCTACCAAATGTGGGGCTAAGGATAGATCAGTATTTATTTATTTAAATTTGTTTATTCATTTTTGTGTGTGCCTCTGTGTCAGAGGGCACTGTGTGTCCCTGTGAGGACCAAGGGTGACTTCAGGAGTCATCCTGGACTGCTTTTGCTTTGCTCTGGGGTTTCTCAGGCTCTGCCCACCAGGACCAGAGGTGCAGGCTGAGATGGTTAAATATTTAAAGTCTTTGCCTCATAAGCAAAGGGACTTAAGTTTGGATCCCAAGATTCCCACATAAAAATGCCAGGCAGATGATGGTAGCGGCCTGCAATTCCAGCCCTGGAAGGCAGCATGCGGGAATCCTCAGAGCAAAGCAATAAGGAGAAAGAGCGAGCCAGGATGATTATTAATGGATCTCCACAGACACACACACTCAAGTGCCCCTTTACACACACACACACACACACACACACACGTATATACATGGAAAGAAACAATATACAACATGAGATTCTAGTAAGCAGCAGTAACCGGGTGCACGTCCTGAGCGCCTGGAAGAGCTCAGGTCTGCACAGCATGCTGTGTGGGTGAGGCCCACGCAACAAAGGCCATCAGGGTGGAGGAGCCCTCAGACGGAGCTCAGTCCTCTCCCACACAGACAGAAAGTAAGAAGAGACTCAGGGAACGAAAATGATTGATCGTCGCCCAGAAATCCTGGCCCAACTCAGCCCACTGCTCCCACCGTCTGGGACAGAAGCTGACTGACCCAGTAGGTGGGCACTGGCTGGCCGCAACCTCGGTTTTACTATCCTGGTGATGGTGGTGGGAACCTGCCCTGTTTTACGATGAGAAACTATGGACCCAAGAGACTCGATCAATCGGGGTGTGTCTGGCCTGACAACCGGAAGGGCCACCCATGGTCCTTCTCTTCAGAGAGGTGAGGTAATGGAGGAAAAATAAACCTGTACCCTCAGCCTTACTTAGTCAACAGTCAGGCTGGAGGCCGAATCCAGAAAGCAGAGTTTAGATTCTTTGTATCAGGACCCCAGTCTCAAATGCAAGCCACAACAGCGGCAGCAAAAGGAAGTATTTGTATTCACTGTCTCGCTAGGTTCTGTAGAGCACCTTGTAAGGGCTCTCTTCTACAGCCACCCTCAGGCCTCCACAGAGACACAGCGCGCACACACACACACACACACACACACACACACACACACCATCACAGAGGCAGTCTACCAACTGAGCTACATCCTTAGCCCTGACTTGAAAGGTCTTAAAGTGCTTTCTCAGCGCTTCCCGCCTGCCGGGTGCTGGGGGTGGGGAGAGCAGGTCTTCCCACCTGCCCTGCAGCTGCAATAGGATTCATCGGAATCCACTTCCACTGTAGACAGAATAACCAGAAAGATCCCTAAGGAAAACCGACTGGGCCAAACAGACATGTGCACAACGCGGGACCGAAGAGCGGCACACAAAGGCTTTTCCAAGCGGCCTGGGCCTGATCTGGTTGTGCTCCTGTTCTTGCCTACGGTCAAGAAAAACCTCAGAATGTGCTGGCAGGGCAAGCGCCTGTCAAAAGAGGTGCGCAGCCTGGGCACGGCTGTAAGTCCACCCCAGAAGATGTCCCTCAATGTTCTACCTGGGCAAATTCTGTCGCCCCCAGTGTGAGCTTAGTATGGTGACTCATGCGTACATGACAGCACTTGGGAGGTGAGGCAGCAGGACTGGAAATAGTGAGATCAGGCAGGGATGCGATGAGTTCTAGGCCAGCCTGGGCTGCTTGGTGAATTCTAGGCCAGCCTGGGCTGCTTGGTGAGTTCTAGGCCGGCCTGGGCTGCTTGGTGAGTTCTAGGCCGGCCTGGGCTGCTTGGTGAGTTCTAGGCCGGCCTGGGCTGCTTGGTGAGTTCTAGGCCAGCCTGGGCTGCAGCGTCAGTCAGTCAACCAAAGTTTGCTTCTTTCTGGGCGCCTCCACTGTGCAGAGGCGAGACCACCTGCCCCAGCAGCGTCCCTGAGCCCTTGCGGCAGAATCCCAAGCTCTTTCCCGAGTCTGCTGCCTCTAACCAGAGCTGGAAGCAGTGCAGAGAATCTGCTCGACACAGCTGGCAACACGCTCTTCTCAAGGGCACACAGGGCTTGAAGACAGCTGCCTTCAGGCCGCAGAACAAGCTGAGTTCCAGAACCTACAGTCATACGTCTGTCTTCTGTACATAGGGGCGACCAAGCCAGAACTCCACCGAAGAGAGACAAGAGGAAAATCCACATGTACTCGACATTAGGCATTCACTCTCAACAATCCACTGGGTCAAGGAAAACAAACCGAAAGGAAATTGAAAAAAAAATCTGGAGATCCAAAAAAAAAAAAAAATAGAGACACAGCCCCAGGAGGAAGGTTACATGGAAAAGGAAGACATGAAGCAAGCAGCCAACACCGTGCCTCCAGGAACGAGAGCAAGAACAAACTAAGAACTGATGGGGACTAAGTCAACACGGACACAGACGAAGATGTGGACAGAGAAGCATCTGGAAGCATCTGAAATCCAGCTGACACCCAGCTGGTGTGCGGTGTATACCTGTCACTACAGACTCAGCAGGCCCAGGCAGACGAGTTCAAGGCCAGCCGAGGCTCTGTGGTGAGTCAAAAGCCAGTCCATGCTATGTAGACAGACATTGTCAAGCAAGGAAGAGAGAGAGAGAGAGAGAGAGAGAGAGAGAGAGAGGCATCAACAAAGCCAAGAGTTGTTCAATAAAATGACGTTTTTACTGAGATTAAGGAAAGAGAAAATTCAAATATTAGAATTAGAAACACCAGGGCACAGGTCGCAATAAGCCTGAGAGTCTGCTATGAACATGGCGAGCTGGACAGATCAGAGGAACAGAACCCTAGAAATAAGCCACTTACTAAGAGAGTCTATAAAGTTAAAAATCAAATGGGCAATCAATAGGCAGGTCGAAGTAGCCACAACGATAACTTTAACACTCCCAACCAAGAGCAGGGCTCAGCAGGCGGCACCCCTGGAAAGAAGAATTTCCAACGGGTAGCTGGGCGCCCAGTGCCAGGCAAGAGGACACAGGAGGATCGTGGGCTCATGGCCAGCACCTGCCTAGCCAACTGGTGGGAGATCCCGTCTCAGAGGGCACAACGCAAGTGAGGAAGGCACCCAGCATCAACCTCTGGGCTCCACGCGCACTCATGTGCACACTCCCTACACGTGCACACATGCATGAGCGTGTGCACACAGTGGTAGTTTATCAACATACATCGGTGAGTAACTGAACACTGCTCTGGATGCTGAGCGTTACTTTGGGGGTGCACGAATTAAAACGTGGGTTCCAGAAAGAGGTGATGCCCTGGGCTCTGCACCGTGTCCTATCTGGACTCAACACCTGCAGGAATCACTGACAGACCAGAGCCCACCGCTCCACTGTTGGAGGACACGCGGGCAGTGTCCAGCAGAGTGGTGGAGGACTGCCCTGTTCTCATCCTTGGGCACTGGCTCTGGAGTGTATAAAACTGGGATCAAGCAGCAAAAATGTCAGAGGCTAATGACGTCCAAGTGTCTTAGAAGGAAGAGTTGTCTAGGGCTGGTTAAGGACTTGCTAACCAGAGACTACTCAGACTCTAAGCCATAACGCAGAGATGGAGAGATGCCTGTCATAGGGAGCAGCTATGATTACATGACCACTGCATAAACACTCGCTAGTGCTCACTGTTGTGAGTGAGCATCAACCCAGGCATGTCCAACAGAACTTTCTATAGGGACGGAAATATTCTGTCATCTATGCTGGCCTGCATGGTAGCCACTGGTCACATGTGACAATTGGTCTCTTGAAATGTGGCACTCAAATCAGGAAGAATACCAGGACAGGACAGGAAATGGCGCCAGCTCAGGGAACCAGCGATGTGCTGATTCCAGCTGTGTGCAGGCTCTGCTTGGGGGAGGGGTCGCGTGGGGCAGCCCCTGCCTTCCCGGCGTGCTCAGGACGAGCTCGGGGACTCCTCCAGTCCTCCTTCTGCTCCAAAACAACTTCAGGGAACAGCGCTCTACTCCATCTTACGATTTCAGCTGCAGAGCATCGCAGGACAGCTCGTGCCAACATCCCAACACCCAGGGTAACTGGCTACAGCATCTTCACACAGGGATATGAGACAGAGACATACTTTCTGGCTCGCTTGTGTGTTTGTATGCTTACATGACAGTTTCCTAGCCAGCCCTCTCCATCCTACACCTGCCAGGGAGGAAGACCCACCCACTGGATCTTCCCATATCAATTAGCTTATCTCTCACAAGTTTGTTGTTGAGGGCCTTCCTTAACTATCTAATCTTCACAGGTGTGCCCAAAGGCTTAACCTTTGAGAGCCGAGATGGCTCTCTAAGTAACTGCTGCAGGAATCTAAACGGCCTATCTTCTTTTGTTTATTTTTATCTTTTTCTTTAAAGACAGGTCTTGACTATGTATCCCGTTAGCCTTGAACTCTGCATAGGCACTTAGAGCTGTGTCTGTGGGATGGCAGAGGTGTGAGCCACTCCGCCTGGCCAGAGTTGGACTGGCACGACTTTGGCAGGTCTGAGCTCAGCGGACCTGCTTATGTCAGGTAAGTCGCTGAGGCACCAGAAGAATAAGTTTAACAAGCACAAGTGAAGAGCTCGGACAGATCTGCAGCCGGGGCAGGTTCCCACCACTGCAGTGCTCATCGCAAGCAACACGTGGACAGCCTTTGTGTCACAAGCAAAAGGAATTCAGACCTCAGATTCCACCACATATAAATGCTGGGCAGAAATGGCGGCAAACTAATTCTGGCCCTGGAAAGCGGAGGCTGGGAAACCCTGGAGCAAAGCAACAAGGACATAGAATAACCCGGAAAATTCCTGATGTCCCCCTTGGGCATCCATAAGTACACACACTCAAAGTGCCCTCCTGTAGGTGGTAAGCGCACACGCCCCAGCGCCCTCCTGTAGGTGGTAAGCGCACACGCCCCAGCGCCCTCCTGTAGGTGGTAAGTACATACACTCAGAGTGCCCTCCTGCATGTGCACACACTCAAAGTGCCCTCCTACATATGCATACACACACACACACACACACACACACACACACACACACACACGCATTAAAGAAAACATATAAAAATAAAAACTACATTGTCACGCGTCTTCCAGCACTTTGATTTCGGACGTTCCCCACCTCCCAGTCTTGGCTGCACAGTCCTCCCTGCTACTGCAGAGCACTGGCTCACAGATCCCGTGCAGGTAACGGGAGGCAGGATTCTCAAGTCCTCTCCTGTGTGTCTAAAATCACCACGGGAGCACTTCATGCCCACCACCATGCAGACGCTATGCCAGCACCGCTGCACTGCACTGCCGAGGGAACGATGCAAGATGAAGCGCCTCCACGTCAGCATACGCGGTTGTCTCGGCCTCACCGTGGGAAGTCCGTGTCGACAATGACCTCACCTCCCCCCCCCACATGCTTCCCGTGGCTGGCTGCGCCCTCCGTGGTCTCTGTGGCCTGAGCCTGAGCCCGTGGCTCTGCGTGTTGGAGGAGCTCAGAAGCACGACCGTCAAACAAAAATTTACACGCCATGACACCCAAAGTAAGAAAACCGCGTTTATATTCTGTACTTCAAAGACGACTGCATTAATTTAAAAACTACCTAACAGCTAGTCATTGAGGAAGTAATATTTACATCAGAAATTTAACATCACTTCTATTTATTTATTACTTATAGAGCAGAAGGTTACCTGTGAGGGAAGTTCTTCCCTGGTTCGCCTTTGCTCATGAGGAGCCTTCAGGGGCAACATCGGACTCTTCCTGCTCAGCAGGCCAGTGCCACCCTTATCCCTCTGCCCATCACGGCCCGAGGCTCTCGCCCCTTCTCAGACCACCACCGCCAACAACACAGTCTCCCTGGCTGTCGGTCTCTCTGTCTTGGTTCTGAGGTTCCTCCTTGCCCTCTTCCTGCACCTTCGAGTGCATTCATCTTTTTATTTCACCTTTTCTTGTGAGCAGGACTGAGCCAAACAGATTGCCCAGCCGAGCGCAGCTTCTGGAAACGAGCAGAATCGAGCATCCTCCCGTACGGTCATCCCAGCATCCTCCCGTACGGTCATCCCAGCATCCTCCCGTACGGTCATCCCAGCATCCTCCCGTACGGTCATCCCAGCATCCTCCGTACGGTCATCCCAGCATCCTCCCGTACGGTCATCCCAGCATCCTCCCGTACGGTCATCCCAGCATCCTCCGTACGGTCATCCCAGCATCCTCCCGTACGGTCATCCCAGCATCCTCCCGTACGGTCATCCCAGCATCCTCCCGTACGGTCATCCCAGCATCCTCCCGTACGGTCATCCCAGCATCCTCCCGTACGGTCATCCCAGCATCCTCCCGTACGGTCATCCCAGCATCCTCCCGTACGGTCATTCCGTCATTCCAGCCCTTGGTCCGCCTCCAACTTCTGGAGTGTTGCCCGGGGACAAGATCAAGACGGATAAGCGGGGGTGTGGAGAACAGACCTGGCATCATCACTAACAGAAAAGCCTAAACTCTCAATTAAAACAAACAATCCAAGCAGCCAGGATTCTGAGAGCTGACGGCCTCACTGCCGAGACCGGCCTCACTGCTGAGACCGGGCTGCGGGCTGTCGGGCGGGGGGGTGGCAACCACACTTCCAGCCAGAGCACTGCAGGTTACAGAATGGATGCATTTCCAGTCCATGTCCCTTTGTCCTTCTCTGTCCCTAGACCTAGACGTACTGACACAGGACATGGGCTGACACTCACTACAGGCTAGTTTTTTTTCTAAAAGTTCAAGATGGGCTGGAGAGAAGACTCAAATCTCATAAAGCAAAAGGACCCGAGTTCAGATCCCAGATCCCATATGAAAATGCCAGGGGGAAACGACAGTGACCTGCACTTCTGGCCCTGGTGAGAGGTAGAAGCAATGCAGGATGAGTCACCCTTGGTCTTCCACAGGGATGCATGATGCCCTCCGATACATACACACAACAAATAGGAAAATAGATAAATGGATAAATAAATAAATAAATTAAATATTTAAAAATTTGTTTTTTAAAAAAAGCGCCAGGTGGATATGATGGCGGCTTTTAATTCCGGCCCTGGAAGGTGGAGCCTGGGAAACTCCAGAGCAAAGCAACAAGGAGATAGAGCAACACAAATATGACCCTTGGGGCTCCATGGGCACACACACTCAAGTGCCTGCTTGTACACACGTCTGGATACACACGTGTACACACATCCACATCCATGTACAAGCATGCAAAAAATACAATAAAAATTTAAAAATTGAAGATCATTTCTGCTTTTTCACTGTGGAGCAGGGTTGGGGTAACAGGAGCTGAGGTGGAACATGCTCTGGTCTCCTCTGCCTGCGGCTAAGGGGAAGACGTGGTCGGGAGCGTGGGGAGGAAACCAGAAGAGGGGCCGAGAGGCCTGGGCTCCTTTCTGCTGGCCTTCTAACCTGACTGCTTCAGGAGAAAGAACCCCCAAGTCTGGTGTGTTTGAGAAATGAGGGGACTCAGGAAACAGCAAATGGCCGATTACTTACTACATGCTGTCAGGTGCACTGACACTGTTGGGACCATGGTGTTGAGCCAATCAGGCCAGGTCAGTTGTCCTCAACTCTGGCAGCACATCTAGTATCTGAAGACTTAAAACAAATCCACTGTGACTCCAGATTAAATACGTGAGACAGACTTCTGGCATTAGGACTGGGACTAGGGAGGCTGTTGCAGCTTTCCAAATTCATTATGGGGCACAAACTACAGGACTCAAGATTCTGAATCCAGCCTTTCTTTCTAAAGTTTTCTTCCTTGTGTTAGGGCTGTGGAGCAGTAGTGTCCGTGGCTAGCACCAGGAGCCCCGGGTGTGATTTCTAGTGTCACTGAAGACAACTGTACAGGCTTGCACCTGTAACGACGCACCTGTAACAGCAGGGAGGTGAGGCAGGAGCATCAGGAGTTCGAGGTCATCTTCAGCTACATAAAGAGTTTAGGGCAGCACAGGTTACGAGACCTCTTCTCTACGCTACACCCCCCCCATAGACGTGGTTTCATTCACTCGGTGTGCGCACAGGTGCGGGAGGTGAGGGCGCTTTCTTCAGCGGACTCACTCTACTCTCTCTGAGTGTCTGGTGGGGCCACTCACCGCCACTCAAGCCTTGGGAGCCGCGAGCCCGCGTGCGCCATTCTGGTTCTGTCTAGTGGGGCTGCCAGACCACGTCACAGCCTGGGTCACCACGACCTGCGTCCTGTCTGTTTTGTGTGAGAGCTGCTGTTGGTTTAATCCTCTCCTCTGAAAACAAATCACCCTCTGAAAAATTAAAGTTAGAAAGCTTCTCTAACACCAAGTTTAAAAGCATTGTGGTACATCATTTCTGTAATTGTATAATGTATTTCTTTGTGGTTTTAAGTGATAAAGACATTAAGTTAACAAACATAAGAAATGTATGCACTGTTTGAAATGTAAACTATTCTTAGAACACTTTTGGTGGAAGTTGCATTGCCCTTTTAGTGCCTTAATTTGAGAGAATGATTTTACTGCCATAAGTACCGATTTTTTTCAAAAAGAAAAAAAAGATATTTTTCCCAAAAAATGTGTGTCAGTGGGTTCTTCTTCAGTAATTGGTTTAATTTAAAATATTTAGAAGTCTGTTAGATTTTCATAAATTGAGTACAATCTTTGCATCAATCTGCTACAATAATGACTTCATAAAATTATCCACATAAAATATATAAGATTGCACCAATATAATAATTATGTCAATATACCCATGATATTTTTCAGTTAACGTAGGAATTACCAGATAAATACTGTTGAACTCTTGTTCAGTGACAAGAGTTGATTTGTATGGGCAGTATGATTATCTTTTTTAACCAAATAACTCCTCAGTAATTTATAATGGCTTTGCAGTAATGTGTATCAAATAAGAAGCACTGGAAAACTGATCATTTCTAGGATGATATGCATGTTTCAAATGGTATTGAAAGCCACTCTGATGGATATGTAATAATAAACATATCCGTTATTAATATGCTAAAAAAAGGAAGCTTCTCTAACTAGACGAGAGGCATGAGCACATGAATAAATGCAAATTGCTGGAAAGAACAGAACATGCAGAAGCAGGTGCATTTATTGCATGTGATAGTTTCAGCAAACACTGAAACACCAGGCTTCTCCAGAGACAGCTGAACAGCCAGAGTAGAACTGAAACCACCTCTGGATGTGGTCTCATGAACGTGTAAGCACAGTGCTTCACCAGCAAGACGGAGGAGGGGCCCAAGATTCTCTGGCCACTCAGGGCTCAGACAGCCTGGTGCACACGGCAAAAGCCCTGTCCCTGGCAAGGAGGACGAGGACTGACACTCAAGACTGTCTTCCACATGTGTGTACCATGGTACATGCCTACACCCACACACGAACGTGTCATCATGCATGTGCACATGCACACAGACCTAAAAAGAGGGACTCAGAGGGACTCTGGCCATCAGGAAGAGAATAAGGAAATATGACAGCTAGGGTGCGACAGCCAGTCTGCAGTCCCAGTCCTCGGAAGGCAGAGAAGGGAACCCCACGGCTTGCTGTCTGCAGTCCCAGTCCTCGGAGGACAGAGAAGGGAACCCCACGGCTTGCTGTCTGCAGTCCCAGTCCTCGGAGGACAGAGAAGGGAACCCCACGGCTTGCTGTCTGCAGTCCCAGTCCTCGGAAGGCAGAGAAGGGAACCCCACGGCTTGCTGTCTGCAGTCCCAGTCCTCGGAGGACAGAGAAGGGAACCCCACGGCTTGCTGTCTGCAGTCCCAGTCCTCGGAAGGCAGAGAAGGGAACCCCACGGCTTGCTGTCTGCAGTCCCAGTCCTCAGAGGACAGAGAAGGGCACCCCAGGGCTTGCTGGTTAGCTAGGCTAGCTGCAGTGGGAAGCCCTGGGTCCGGTGGGAAACAAAAGGCAAAGGACAATCCAAGAAGACACCTGAGGTCAACCTTAGGCTCCCGCTTACACATGTACATATGTATACAGGCATCTGTAGACATGCAGTGTCACGTCCTGTGCCAACCAGGCTGGTAAGATAAGATCCCAACCTGGAGAAGAGAGCTTCAAGGAGCGCCTTCTGGAAGCAGGGCATGGCTTATTTTGGAATAAACAATAAAGATATGAAACATATGGAGTTGTCAGGCTTGAGCCTGCTCTTTGGAATGGGCAGCTGCTAAGGCCTGAGCGGTTGCTAGGAACCACTCCCCTTCCAGTCTAGCCTCTTATCTCTGACAGACAAGTTCCTCTCTTTTTGTGATAGTGCATGCCTCCCACAGGAGTTCTTCCCTTTTTTATGGATTGGGCACCCTCATATCTATTCCCAGGTCTCTCGGGTTTTTTTCCCCCAACAAACTAGATAGGTTGCCACCTCCCCCTAGACTCCTACCCCGGGAACTGCCGATGTCAAGTAATTTGCCTTAAGTCTTTCGTTTCCCAAATAAAAACTAAGCCTGCTTTAACTTTATATTAAATTCTAACTAGAAATTTCATGTTCAGTCAGTATACGGTGACTTTAAAAAAAATTAGAGAACTTCAATAATCCTAAAACATAGGTGGGTAGAATTCCCTAAAAAATATGACTCTTGTTAAATTAATTCAGAAATTCTACAAATATGAGACTATACCATCTGTTCACTAAAATCAGTACACAACTATTTTTTATGAAGCACATAAGTTAATAAAAAATAATAAAATAGTTCTTGAAATTAATACACAACTATTTCATATAGAGCACATGAGTTAATAAAAAAATAAAAATAAAATAAATCCTAATATAGTTCTTACCATTATAACCTAATATAGGCTTATATGATAATAGCCAGAATCTGATATCCTCAAAAAGAAAAACTTAATGTATAATATGTCTGCCCTCCAACAGATTCACCTTTACCATTTACAAGAATGTATAATAGATATAACACAAATTAATAAGAAGCTCGACCTCAGTATGTTTTAACTAAATCTCAAATGAAGACTTTGTTACATGCAACAATACAGATTTAGACCCTATGACTGTTTGGTGGGACATTGTAAAATAGATAGATTTAGAAAAACTGAGGGGCTGGGAAAAACCTGTTGTAGGGCTGGAAAAAAACCGTTGCTATGTTGGGGCTGGAGAGGTGGCTCAGGGTGTAAAGCCTCTGCCTTGCAGGCAGAAGGTCCTGAGTTCGGATCCTAGATCCCACGTATAGATGAATTCCAGGGCAGTCTGCATAGCCAGACCCTGCCTCCCAAAGAAACTATAAGAAGTTAAGTCTCTTCGTCAAAACGTACCTCCTCTACGCCCTTGTTAGGAGACAGGTTGTGTGGACGCGCCCCAGCTCCTAGTCTGCACGCTTACTTGGTATAAACATAATCTGCTCCTGGAATGTGCACAGGACTAGAAACTCCTGAAAGGTTTAATGACGCCCCCTTCCTTGCCGCGTCCTGTGTTTGTTCACTCTTCCGCTGCTCGCAACAGGAAGCACAGCTGACTCCAGCCAGCAGGAACAAGCAAGAGTCCCTGGCCACAGGCAGGACAGATCAGGACACGTGGTTCGCACTCTGCTTCCAGCCTTTGGTCTCAGGGTGCCCTCTGCACAGGGGTAAAGCTGTCCTGTTCACACACTGCGATGTCAGTACCGGTCTCTTACTTTGCCACTGGGGTTTATTCCCAACCCAAACAAGAAGAGATACAGCACTTAGCAGTAGACTTCATACCTACTATGCATAAAGCTCTGGGTTTGATCACAAGCACAGATATTAAATAAACAAAAGTTACTAAATGGGGTAGTGTTGCAGTCCCCTGCATGGTTGTTGATAAATGACCATCAAATGGCTTAAGGGAGCAAGGGCTTTATTTCCTTATGACAGTGGTGACAGTTCTCAGTCCAGCTTGACGGGAGAACATGCACCAACACCAGGGCCAAGGGAACCGGCCACATCATCTCCACGTAACAGCTGAGAGATGGACCAGCATGTCTGGCCAAGTGAACAGAAGGATGCCAACTCTCTCAACCAGCTCTCCATGATTTATTCCAGGGCCTAATCCCACCCACCATGGGCTGGGCCTTCCCCATCAGCTAGACAATCTCCTTCAGGTTTTTTCTGGGCTCAACTCAACCACTAATTCTCCACAAATGTGCCCAGAGCTCAAACTCTCAGCAGTCAAGTTGACACTTGTGCTTGACTATGACAGAATCAGTAGCAACGTTAGTTTCTGAAACAAACAAACATAAATTACAGAAAAGATATATAGCGGACTGACAAAATAGTAGAATATTTGAGATTGGAGTCAGTGTATGTTTTCCAGAGACTATTTTGTCACAAGGCAAATGGGACAGAATAGGGTAAATGCTAACTTTCATCAAAGTTAAGAACTTCTCAGACATTCTTACTTGATCTTGCAAAGCCCTGGGAAGTGTAACTCTTCATATTTATATCATTAAAAATGCAACTGTAAAAGCTTAAATAATCTGCTCAAAATGAGCCAACCAGTAAGTGGCAGCTGAGGGAGAAATCAGGCGTGTCTGACACTAAAGCCCGGGCTTTATGGACATGGGGGACGGGGGAATTAAACCTAGAACCTAAAATATGGACAGAAGAGCATGTCTGCTCACTCTCCTGACTCCATCAACTACCTGCAAACCAAGAGCAGAGGTCTTCCCCAGAGCCCGAAAGACAAGAGCTGACAGGGAGCACTCGGTGGAACTGGGGACAGGGCTCCCTCCACTGGCCAACAGGGACAACTGCACCACACCTTTCTTCCCTCCACCCTCCGCTGCATTGACTTCTCCCTATTTATTCCATTTCTGAAGTCTCCTGTGCTTTTTTTCCTTCCAAGCCAAGCTTCCAGGATTAAACTTCTTTTCCAGCTTATCTTTTCATCTTTCTTTTGCTTAAAATGAACATTCTAGAGCTGGAGAGAGGGCTGAAGTTAAGCCTATGCCTCCCAAGCAGAAGGTCCTAAGTTCAGATCCTGGATCCCACGTAAAAATACCAGGCAGAAGTCCCAGAAGGCGGAACCTGGGACAATCCAGAACAAAAGCAAATAAGAGGTGGAAGCATCCAGGGTGACTCCCAAAGTTACCCTTGGGCCTCCCTCCACAGGCGCACACAGTGCCCTCTGATACACAGGAGCGCACACACACACACGCACGCACACGCACACACACACCCGAGGTGCACACAGTTGCTGCCTTGTGGAGCCCAGAAGCCAGCGCTGCCAGCTGTGGAAAGTCACGTGGCAGCTACTCCTGAGTCCCGGAGTACTCAGGTGAATGCGCTTATGTCGAATGCCTACAGGTGCCACAGTGTGACTCAATTTTATAAGACTGCTCTGTGGACACGGGAAAGGGCAGCACGCTTCACGCGGTTACCTGTGCGAGCAGGGGCAGCCCTGACAGTTTTGAGCAGTCTGCCCACTCAGCACAGGCCGGAAGAACTCAGGATCTTCCTGCCTCTGCCCAAGGGCTGGGCTCGCAGCTGCTGGCCGCCACGCCCAGCTCCTGACATTGCCTTCTCTGTGCCTGTCTGTTCCCCAGTTCTCTACAGTCAACATAAATCTAAATCATGAAGGAAAAAGTGCTGGTTTTCAAAATAACAACAAAAATTTCCACCAAAAAATCCCTTTGGTGGAGGACGTCTTCAGACTGCAGGACGCACTAAACTTCTGACTACGATGCTGTTAGCTGGAGGACGCGGCTCAGAGTTAGCACTGCCTGAGCACAGCTCACATCACAGATTCGCTAACGAAACTCTAAGTGTCTCCATGGAGCTGAGGGTCTATCGCCAGGTCTCAAAACCTGGGAGCGTCCCTATTCCCTGCAGAGGGGGAAACGAATGAAGCAACGCTGACTTATTTTCAAGAGTTTATATATAATTATAAAACATTTTAAATTGTATGCTTATAAAGCCAGATGAGCAAAATAAATTTATAAGCTAAAGCAAATAAAACCATCAAATTCAGTTCCAACAATTCATGAACTGCTGAATGACCGACTGACTGAGTCTGCATTACCATGGGTGGAACCCAGACCCCACCTGCTACACAAGGACTCTACGGGAGCTGTATGTCTAGACAGTGCCGTCAACTGAATACAAATTTTAACAAAAGGATGATGTTTCTCAGCTAAAAATCACTGTATGCAAAGTAACAAATATCACTGGCCTAAAGCCAGGAAGCTAGACGGACAGAAAGACCCACAGTCTCCACATCCCCTCAGCTGGCCTGGAGAAATGTTCTCCTGCCTGTGCACAGCAGTAGGTGCAGAAACACACTGGGGCCCGAAGACGTCACAAGGGAAGGCCGTGGCGAAGCGTCTCTCTCTGTGCTCCAATGCTCAAGGCCCGGCTCAGATGGCGGCTCCCTGATGTAACACACGCCCCCCTTCTTCAGACTGGTCACGCCCTACACACAAAGTGGCCCTGCTACAGGTAGACCTGCTTCCTGAGAGCAGAAGGGGCCCTTGTTGGTCCCCATCTACCAGCTACAAGCTTGCGCCTCTGCATGTGGCGTCTGTCACCGTCACCCACAGCCAGTTCCCGAGCTGAAACATTCCCGAAGCTTCAGGAAGCCAAGGCCCCTCCCAGGGGACGGGGGCTTCACGCGCAGGCGGCCGCAAGGGCCATGCTGGGTCGACCTGTCCGTGTCTCCTGGGAAAAGCCATGCCGTGACTCTCCTCTCCGCCACACGTATCACTAATACAATCTAGTACCTGGCCAGCAAGTTTGAAGGGGAAAAAAGATTTCAGTTTTTGCCTCCTACTAGTGATAATCGGAGAAATAAATCATATAATACATACACTAAAAAGCCCTCTCAATCCGCTAAGCAAATTTCTAGAAGAAACATCCAGTACAAGTCTTGGAGAAACCACATGGAAAATAACGAGGTAAACATGTAAAGTTCCACACACAAATACATAAAAGATGAAAAGCAGGGGCCGGTGTGACAGCTGCTCCCAAACCCAATGACCTGGGTTCGATTCCGAGTAAGACCACACAGAAAGGAAAGAGCTGACTTCTAAGTTATCCTCTGACCTCTACCTACATGCCTGTGTGAACCTGTGTGAACATCTCTCTTACATACATAAGGCATAAACAATAAATGGCAGACTGAGGAAGTGCCCAGAGATGATGTCCCGGGCGACGGATGGGCAGGGCACACGAGCGGCAAATAGTCTGTCGACGTGTGTGGCTGGTTCCTTAACCAGGTGCGTGAGGGCATTTCTGCGAATCTAGAGGTAGAGGGACTAGTTCCGGGGCAGTCTTGGGGCTGGCATGGCTGGTATCGGAGCTGACTGGAAGTGCAGCGCCAGGACTTGGACTGGACGCTGAAGACGGCTCTGCATCCATGTGGGGTTCCAAGACAGCCTTGGCCACGCAAAACACCGAAACCAAGTAAATGAAGTGAACTGAGACTGGAGTGCAGAGGGAGCGCCTGCTGAGACACCCCACACCTTTGGAGGTCACAGAAGTTTTCTGTTTGTTTCTGAGATGGGGGGCTCTCACTGTCGCCCAGACGGGCCTCAAACACCTCGCGCATCCCATGCTCTGGCCCCAGCCTCCATGCTGAGCCTCCAGGTGCCGCCACCTGGCTCTTGGTGTTCATCACCGTGGCGTGACGGCAGAGCACAGGCGAGTACACAGAATCGACGGCTGACGCCAGACCCGGTCTCATTTATATTTACAAAAGTCAAATACTTCAGGTCCAAGTACACGCAAATGTGCAGGTGCCTACGCGAGCATTTCCAACAAGCTCTGTGTCAGCAACGGATTAAAGAGCAAGGGAATGAACGGCTCTGGAAAAACAATTTAAGAACTTGCGTTTCTACACGCTGCCTCCTCTTGGCCTGAAAGAAGAGGGGCTGGGAACACGCTCCTGTCGGCCGAGCGCCACCCGTTCTAGGCAGGAGGTCCTGTTAGAGGCTGGTTTCAACAAACAAGCAGCGAAGGAAACTCATGCAGGACAGTGAACGCGCACCCTTGGCTCACGCGGGACAGTGAACGCGCACCCTTGGCTCACGCGGGACAGTGAACGCGCACCCTTGGCTCACGCGGGACAGTGAACGCGCACCCTTGGCTCGCGCGGGACAGTGAACGCGCACCCTTGGCTCACGCGGGACAGTGAACGCGCACCCTTGGCTCGCGCGGGACAGTGAACGCGCACCCTTGGCTCGCGCGGGGCAGTGAACGCGCACCCTTGGCTCACGCGGGACAGTGAACGCGCACCCTTGGCTCACGCGGGACAGTGAACGCGCACCCTTGGCTCGCGGTGGCTCACGCGGGACAGTGAACGCGCACCCTTGACTCGTGCAGGGCAGTGAACGCGCACCCTTGGCTCGCGCAGGGCAGTGAACGCGCACCCTTGGCTCGCGGTGGCTCGCGCAGGGCAGTGAACGCGCACCCTTGGCTCGCGGTGGCTCGCGCAGGGCAGTGAACGCGCACCCTTGGCTCGTGCAGGGCAGTGAACGCGCACCCTTGGCTCGCGCGGGACAGTGAACGCGCACCCTTGGCTCGCGCAGGGCAGTGAACGCGCACCCTTGGCTCGCGCGGGACAGTGAACGCGCACCCTTGGCTCACGCGGGACAGTGAACGCGCACCCTTGGCTCACGCGGGACAGTGAACGCGCACCCTTGGCTCACGCGGGACAGTGAACGCGCACCCTTGGCTCACGCGGGACAGTGAACGCGCACCCTTGGCTCGCGGTGGCTGCCTCAGCTGGCTTCCATTTGTGTTGATGGACTTTGTACTGAGGGGAGGCAAAGTATTTTTCTTAAAATTATCCAAGAGCCCTTCACGAGCCAACAGAACCAATCTAATTTAGTCAGGGCAGGACACAAGAAAATAGATGTTGCTATTCTTCACAGCTTCTGTGCCTTGGCAACATGCACCCCTGGAATTGAATACGTCTCAAACTAGCCTGAAAAATGCAGAAATCCAAGACTTTATTTCCAGGAACTACGAACTAAGCAAATCAGAAGAGGTCTTTGGCGGACCACAGCTAGGGACAATGGAGAGGAGACAAAGTCTTCCTGAGGTGTGACGGGGCATGGCACAGCTGGCAGTGCCCCTCCCTGAAAGCACTGGGTGACTCTAAGGAACATCTGCACTGCTCTGGGGCAGTGGAGAAGGGGCTGCCAGGGGGAAGGCGACCGGCACAGACGCGTCCTCCAAAGACTGAAGGACAGGCAGCCTAGAAACACCCAGATCCTGAAACTGGACCAGGTGCCCAGAGTGGCCTGGAGCCCAACGGCACATCTAAAGAAGCCCGTGCTGCCACAGAGGCCTGAACCCCACTACAGCAGACCATCCAGAGGGGACCCTGGGGCCCAAAGAAGCAGACAGGAAGAAGAGTGGGAGGGAGTGGGATGGACTAATGAAGGGAGGGGAGAGAAGGGGGAAAGGAAAAAGAGAGGGGGAGGGATAAGTACTTAATATACTTGTAAAACTAGGGGAAAATTTTAAAAAATTAAAAATTATTAAAAAAACAAAAACCACTTGTGCCCTCCCCACTCTGGCTATGGGACTATGAAAGCAACATACTGGGAGAAACTGGAATTCCCCCAGGACCCTCAGGCTGGGAGCAGAGATAGGGACTTCAGAGAGCACTGAAAACCTGGTGGCCGCCAGGAGGCTCAGATGACTCATGAGACCACCTTGCAGGACGGATGACTCGTGAGACCACCTTGCAGGACGGATCACCTGTGAGACCACCTTGCAGGACGGATCACCTGTGAGACCACCTTGCAGGACAGATCACCTGTGAGACCACCTTGCAGGACGGATCACCTGTGAGACCATCTTGCAGGATGGTCACCTGTGAAATCACCTTGTAGGACGGATCACCTATGAGACCACCTTGCGGGACGGATGGCCTGTGAGACCATCTTGCAGGACAGATCACCTGTGAGACCACCTTGCAGGACGGATTGGACAAACCTGCCAGGCACAGCCATACCCAGAGAAACCTGCTTAGATGTTTCTGCCTGTTTTTAAACTTTCTCCTCATGTCCAGACTCCGAAGATGGGCTTTGGGTGATATTCCTTCCCAATATGGCCACATTGAATAAATCTTGTTCTACTTTTCATTATTAGTTCGACTTATTTTTGACTGATGTATTAAGGGCAGGTGGCCGAACCAAGGCACAGAACGTAACCAGGAGTTCCGTAACAGCCCTACTTGCCTGACAAAAACAGGAGTTACCTTGAGGAAAGACCCCTTATGCCTCGAATTATTTCCATAAACAATGCTGCCAACATGATGGCCAGCCTGCACTAGAAAGAGAAAAAGGAAAAAAAGAAAAACCAAACCAAATCAACCAAACAAAAAGTATCTGCGAAATCAACAGAAAGACTTTGAAGATGACTCATGCACAGCCAAATAACCGAGGTACTGTGTTCAAGCTGGTAAAACACAAGGTCAAGGAATGTGGCAAATATCAAGGAATTATAAATGAGTCAACTGAAATCAACCAATCAAGCAATCAATCAATCAACTGTGTGTGTGTGTGTCAGAGGGCACTGTGCATCCCTGTAGAGGACCAAGGTGACTTCAGGAATCATCCTGCACTGTTTCTACCTCCTTTTTCCTTTGCTCTGGGGTTTCTCAGGCTCCACCCACAAGAACCTGAAGTGCAGGCCACCACTGTTTCCACTGGCCTTTTTATATAGGACTTGGGATCCGAACTCAGGACCTTCTGCTTTCAAAGTGGAGTCTTAAGCCCTCAGCCATCTCTCCAACACTCAAAATTATTTTAAATGCAAAAAGTTCACTAAAATTTCAATGCCACTAAAAATCCAATGGATGTTTCAATAACAGATTTCATATGGCAGAAGAGAGATAAATGAGGGGGAGATAGAACACAGGACAAAGATAAATACAGAGGGGAAAAAAGAAGCATAGAGAGATGTAAATGGTCTACTGTAAATAACTGTAGCTCCCAGAGAAAATGGGGTAAAAGCAACTGGACAATGACTGATGATTTCTAAAGGCAATGAAAGACACAAAACCACAGATCCAAAAATCCCTATATTCCCAACCATTAGAAAACAAAACAAACAAACAAAAAACATACAAGCACGTGGAGGTGACGTAACAAGATCCGCGCTCAAGGCCAGCGCCAAGGAAAAGGACTGAAGATGGGAGACAAGGCCGGCGCTTCGGAAGCAGCCAGAACGGAGTGTCTCGGGCTTGTCACCCAGCAGCCCAGAAGCTGCGAGAAGCACACTACCGAGGCCACAGGCCAGGCCAGGGCGGCCCGGGGTACAGCAGGAGACCCCATCTCTGCCTCCCAAGTGCTGAGCTCGCAGGTGTAGGGGTGTGTGTGTGTGTGTGTGTGTGTGTGTGTGTGTGTGTGTATCAGAGGCACTGTGTGTCTCTGTGGAAACCAAGGGTGACTTCGGAGTCATCCTGGATTGCTTCTACCTCCTTTTTGCTTTGCTCTGGGATTTCCCAGGCTCCGCCCACCAGGGCCAGAAATGCAGGCCGCCACCAGTTTCTGCTAGTGTTTTTACATGGGACCTGAGATTCAAACTCAGGATCTGCTTTAGAGGCAGAGTCTTAACTCCTAAGCCATCTCTCCAGCTCTCCATGTTTAAACGTATGTTTTAGGGTACATGAATTACACCTCAATAAGACTTATAAAACAGAAAAACTGAAGGATTAATAATAAGTTATTAATCAAACAAACTCTACTATCACTAGTAGAAAGGGGGTACCTGTCAACCTGAAGGGGGTATCTCACCCATCCTCATCCCCAGCCTGGCCAAGGCCTTGGCAGAAGTTCCAATGACCTGTGGTCACTTTTCCCTAAGGGCATCCATCTCCAAGCTGTCCTCAGTCTGTCTGTAGCTGTGGAGACGCTGTCCAGCCACAGACTCCAGCCTCGGGAAGCACATACGACATGTCCTCATTACTCCCAACTGCACATCAGGTAGCCAGCCTCCCAGGCTGCACAACCAACTTGAAGCAAGGGAGGGAAGGAGGAAAGGAAGAAAGGAGGAAAGAAAAGGAGGGAGGGACGGAGGGAAGGGAGGAAAGAAAGAAGGAAGGCAGGAAGGCAGGAAGGCAGGAAGGAAGGAAGGAAGGAAGGGAGGGAGGAAGGAAGGAAGGAAGGAAGGAAGGAGGGAAGGAAGGACACCCAAGAATACTAATCGGGCCAGGCCTGGGGGTGCGCACTGAAATGCCTGCATTCAGGAGGCAGAGCAGCAAGATGAACTCCAGGTTAGCCTGGGCTAAGGAAGCTGCAGGTCAGCTGAAAAGACCATCTCGAAACACCAAGACAGGTGCACAAGAAGCTCGGCAAGGTCCTGATCTGGGCTGGGGAGACGGCTCAGCGGGTAAAGAGCCTGGCACGCAAGTGGGAGGCCCTCAGCCGGAATCCCAGAACCCATTTACACTGGGCATGACTGTCACCAGCACTCCCACGGGGAGATGGGAGGCCAAGGCACAGGAGTCCCCCCCCCAGCCGACTGCGGACCAGCTGGCTTGACCAATACAGAGGAAGAGCAACAGAGAGACCCAGCCTCAAACAGGATGGAAGGCGAGGACGGACACCCGAGGTTACCTTCTCACCAGTGTGTGCCCCCCCCCACGTATGCGTGCACATGTGCATACAAACACAAACATCCACACACATGCAGAAATGAGAAAACTCAATTCCAGGTACACTACATATTTTATCAAAAAAGGCCCAACAGCAGGGTTTCTAGAATGTGATGTTACAAATTCTTTTCCTGACTTTTGAATAGACCCCTAATGAATCAGGATGAAAAAAACAGGTAAACCCCCAAAGAAAATGTGAGTAGATATTTAAACAGGCACTTCAAAAAGAGGATGTCAAATAAACATAAAAGACAACCGGCCTCATTCACCAAAAGGAAACTGCCAATTAAAACCACAACGAGATCTAACTTTGCACTGACCAGAATGGCTCAAATTTAATCAGACAATAGCAAGGGTTGGCAAGGGTTGTGCAACAAGAACTCATACACTTGCTGGCGTAAACTGGTACGATCAATGGAATGTGACATTGTCCAATTACCTGAAGATATCCATGTGTTCCTCCCAAAATTCTGCTGCTAGGTATAATACCCAACAGAAATGAATGCATCCAGGGACACATCAGCATATTTACAGAATCATGAATAGCCAAATGCTAGAAACGACCCCGGGGTCTACCGATGGTAGAATGGACAAGTTGTGGTGCGTTTGTACAATGGAGGGCAGATCAGAGAAAAACCAGCAGAGCAGAATGGTTAAATCCCAAAAACCACCTTGAATGAGCAGCCAGAACAAAAGATGACGCTGTAGTGCCTCACTTACATAAAATCCACAGGACAGGCAGGTGAATGTATAGTGAGGCACCGCAGTTTTTATGGAATGTGAGTTTGGAAGGAAGAACAGTGATCTCTTGCCCGCACGTCTGGACGTGGTTAGTCTGGGAAGGAAAGTGTAGGTTCTGGGAGCTGGCGGACAATGCTTTATTTCTAGGGGTGACACCCACCGGCCCTCCCACCCCCACCCCAGGCCTAGGGGGGTCCAGGAGCCGATCTTTGGGCTCCGCTGCCAGCGGCGTCCAGCAGCAGGGACCGGGAAGGGAGGGGAAGGCGATGGACCAGGACCCAGGCTGCGAAGGGAGCCCGGGAGCGGCGCGCGCGGGCATCGGGCGCGGGAGCCCTCGGCGGGGGAGGCTCGCCAAGGGATGCGGCCGCCGAGCGAGGGGCTCGGCGCGCGCGGCCCCGCGTGGGGCGCCCCTCCCCCCGCACCCCCGTCCAGTGCCGCGGGGAGCCCGGCGTCCGCCCGCCGCCCCCTCCTCACCTCATTGTCGCGGCCGGGGCGGGCGCGGGGCCGGGACGACGGGCGCGGGGCGCGGGCGCTAGCGGGGGAGCCGGCCCCGGGCGCGGCGGCGCGGCGTCTGGCTGGGCTGCGGGGCGCGGCGGGGGCGCATCTTCTCGGCGGGCGAGCGGGCCGCTAGCTGCGGGGCAGGGCGGCGGCGGCGGCGGCTGACAGCCGGGCCCCGGCCCCTGCCATCTTGGCGGGCGCGCGTGCCCGGCCGGCGCGTGCGCGTGCCCGGCCGCCCGCCGACGGGCCCCGGGGAGGGGGCGCGCCTGCGGGGTCCCGCCGGCGGGGGCGCGCGCGTCCGCGTGGACCTCGGGGCGGCGGGCTCCCCGGCTGCGGGCCGCTCGTGCGGCGGCGACGGAGGGTGCGCGTGGGGCCTGGGGCCCCTCCGCCCGCCGAGGGGTCTGCGCGCGGCCCGCGGCGGCCCGGGCGGACGAGCGCGCGCGGCGGCCGAGCTGCACACAAAAGGCGCGGGGCTCCCGGTCCGCGCCTCTGGGGGGGCGGAGCGTGAGGCTGCGGGGGAGCGGGGCGGAGCTACGGGGCGGGGCGATGGGCGGGGCGTAGTCCCGAGAGGGCGGGGCTAAGAGTTGAGGCCCGCGTTCCTAGGGGAGATGGGGCGGAGCTCCGCGGGCGGGGCGGGGAAGAGGGCGTGGCCTGACCCCCGAGGGGTGGAGCTAAGTGTGGACACTAGGGTTAGTGTGGAGTGCCGAGGAGGAGCTTCGCGGGCGTGGTGGGAATGAAGCTGGAGACCAGAGCTCTACGGGGAAAGCAGGAGACCCCCGAGGGCAGTAGGCGTGGGCGAGGGGCAAGGCTTGGAAAGGGGGGAGGGAAGGACTAAAGGGCGGGGTTCAGAGGGGAGAAGGGCGAGCATCCCGGAGGGCCGAGTAGGGGCCAGGGGTAGTTCTGGGGAATAGGGGTCAGGTCGCATGTGGAACCTGGAGGCACGTGGACGTATCTCCTTTCCCGAGCATAGAGGACAAATAAGGTGACACGCAGTGGTTCCAAATCCCCACCACTCGCCTCTTTCCAGCTTCTGACCCGCTGGCAAAGGACACACACGTGGACAATTTGCTCTTTTTAAAGGAGCTCGTAGGGGATCTGGGAAGTCAGCGTTGGACACTATTGACATCCAGAAGAACTGGAGGCCCCTCTCCCCTAAGCCACTATGAAGTTATTTCACACCGTACAACATCAAGGGTATCAGCTATGTTTCCCCTGGTTTTTAAATCTTCATCCATCCTTTCTTTGATGGCTGGAACACCGCCCCCCTCCCAAGACCGCCTGTGGTCCCACTCCCACATGAAACCGGACACTGCCAATAATACTTTCTCAGCATCAATACCAATCCCTTTGTCATAGTAACAAGAAAGCTACTATTTAAAATTAAGGCAGGGTCAAAGCAAGAGCACACACAGCACATGGCAGTCCCTGGCAGAAGACAGGCAGGGTAGGACAGGGCCTCTATTTTATTCCAGGCGCTGGTTGAAAAAGGGGTGTGATTTCAGAAGTTGTTACCCTCTCTTAGGACTCCGAAGTGAATTGGGAGGAAAGCGTTGATTGATGGTTTGGCCTGAAACATACACCCAAGGTGAGGGGTACTCACCCTCTGTCAATCTTTCCTCTAACCACTGTAAATCCCACAGTTGGGGAGAGGGTACCCAGAGAAAGGAAAAGTGACTGGCTTGACATTGTACCAAGAGTTCATGAAATTAGCAGTTGGGGTTCTGGGATGATCTCTCGAACCCCATGTTTGTTCACCAGAGGGTTCTATGTGCTTCAGCAGGACAAGATCCTCCTGACCGCTTCAAAGTCTCATCTTGAGTGTGTGTGTGTGTGTGTGTGTGTGGCTAGAGGTCAATCCGATATTCCTCAGGATTTGCTTACTTTTTGGGACAGGCTTTCTCACTGGGACTTGGAACGCACTGAGTGGGCTAGACTGGCTGGCTGGTCAGTGACCCAGAAGGACACCCTCTCTGCACTTCCCCGGCTCTGACATCACACCGTACCCATCATGTGTGGCTTCGTTGGTTATGTATTCATTTGCATGGATTCTGAGATTCAAATTCAGATCCTCACGTTTCTACCAAAAGCACTTTACCAAGTGAACTATTTCTCCATCCCATCACCCCACCCCTAAGACTATTACAGAAAATTAAAACTCAAGGTGAGACTTTGAAGTGAGACCAGGTCTGGTTTATAGTAATTGGCACAAGAGAATAATTTGCCCCAGTCTAGAGCAAAGCATCCTGAGACAACAGATGCTCCAGGGAGCTCTCAGACCATCTGTGCCCCTGCACCCCTTTATGTTGGCACCATGCACTTTATTACTCAATCTAATTGCTACCAACATTAGTTACCTTAAATACAGCCTAAGTCATTTTCAATCAGTCACTCCATGGAGATTAAGCTCCTTGATACATGGCTGCCTGCTCTCACGCCAGTCCCCAGGCAAATCACCTTGGATCTGCACCTCTCCCCTGGGACTCTCAGCCACACTTTCTCACAGGGCCAAAGACCCCACTCCCAATCTAGCTGGCCTGGGGACTTCATGAGCCAAGCACACTTGTTCTCTGTGGGTAGTGCAGCCCAGAACTGAAGATGCCCCGTGCAAACGCTGCCATCTTGCCAAGCCAGTGCCGGGAGTGTGGGAAGCTGCTGTCCCCATGGGCAGGCATTTTGGGAAACCAAAGCTCCTGCTTAGGTTGTGGATTCTGCCAGGAAATACACATCACCTCTGACCCAGTTGGCCTTCCACACCTTGAGGGCGGCCTGGGCTTCCTATTTGGGTTCCTCTTCTCTTGAGCACCCCAACAGTTCAAGTGACTGTAAAGAGAGTCAGCTCTTGGCAGAGAGCCCTTCAGCCCTGCCTCAGATGGCTGGTTCCCAAAGGGCTTGAGGCTGCAAGTTGAATCACTTGTTCTCTCTCTGTCTCTGTCTCTGTCTCTCTGTTTCGTGTGTGTGTGTGTGTGTGTGTGTGTGTGTGTGTGTGTGTGTGCATGCACGCACGTGCACCCTTATACTTTCTGCCATGGGATGATGCGCATGAAAGCCCTTACCAGATTTGGACCCTTGACCTTGGATAGCCCAGCCTCCAGAACTGTAAGAAATAATTTACACAGTCCATAGTTTTCTGTTATAGTAACAAGAAATGGATTACATAGGCCTTGCTGGAGACTGTTCCCTTTCCCATCAGCCTCCAGGCCACTGGGAAGAGAGACCTCACCCAAAGCTGGGGAGATGGCTCGGGGGTTAAAAACTTTGTCTCGCAAGTAAAATCTGGGCTCAGGTTCCCAGACAACTATGTCAAAAATGGTGGGTGGAAATGGCAGAGACCTGCGCTTCTGGACCTGGAAGGCAGAGCCCGGGAATCCCAGAGCAAAGCAGTACGGAGGCAGAGCAATCCAGGATGATTCCTGATGTCACTGTCGGGCTTCCACGAGCGCACACTCAAGCGGCCCTCTTGTATACACACCTGCACACATGTAGACCTATATATGCAAAACATGCACGTGGCACGCGTGCATGCGCACGCGCGCACACACACACACACACACACACACACACACACACACATACAAGCCAAAGTTTCCCACTCCCACCCCCACTGTTTCCAGCCAATCATGAAGTCCTTGTCTGGGACATGGAGACAAAACTTCTGTGACTTCTCCCTGCAGCAGGACAGGGAAGCCTGGGTCTTTGAGGGAACAAACAGACATTTCAGGGCACTTGGGGAGGAGAAGGCTGCAGACGCCCCCACAGCGAGACACGGTCTCCATGGCTGATCGAGAAGGCAATGGGTCTACAGGAAGGAACAAAAGTAGGGGAGTCAGGAAGGCATTGAATGAGGGCGGCTTATGTATAAAATAATAACTCTTAGGGCTAAGACGAGCATTTCAAAATTTTAAAAATGAATCAGACACAATACAAAACAGAAGAGACACTGACCTGGAATACAGTGAGCACACCTTGCTGTGGTTGATGCAAAAACACAGTTCTCACCTCAAAGCTTATCCTGGAGCCAATAGGAGTGCTCGGCTCCCGGAACAGATTCAGGTTACTGTGAATATTGTGTTCCAGCACAGCAACCGTTTTCTGAAGTTTTTATGGTAACGGAACAAAGGAAGCCATAAATCAAGGCACTTTGCAAATACATTGTGGGAACATTAGGTGTGTGTGGGGGTAAAGCTAAGTGCTTTGATGCTAGCTGATGGCTTCTTCGCCTTTGGGTTGGTGGAAGTCAGTGGTTTCTTAGCACATCCCCAAAGGATTTCACCTGTTAATCACAAGGATATCCCAGGGGCAATAGAGTGGCTTAGCTCCAGAGGAATCAGGACCTACAACATTCTAGCTATACGCAGACTTCTGATTAGTACTCAGTCTTGCAGAATCTTTAACACAGATTTGGATTTCTCTTTCTTTTCTTTTCTTTTTCCTTTTCTTTTCTCTTATGGGAAATTCAGTTCATGCTCTAATGGTTCAGAGAGCAATTATCTATTTTATCTTTCGTAGACCATTTAGTCTCGTCACATTATCTCTGGTTGACCTTGTAAACTGAAGGCCATAGACAATACATAAGCGAATGGACAGCACGTGCTCCAATAATCTTCATTTATAAAAATGGTATTAAAGCCTTTGTCTTGCAAGCAAAAGAACCTGAGTTCAGATTCCAGATCCCATGTAAAAATGTCATGTGGATACAGCAGCGAACTGTAATTCTACCCCCTGGAAGGTGGAGTCTGGGAAACTCTGAAACAAAACAATAAGGTGGTATAGCAATCCAGGATGAATCCTGATGTCATCCTTGGGTTTCCATAGGCACACACACTCATGTGCTCACATACACATGCACGCATGTATTGGTATGGATTTGGTCTATAGGTTATAGAGTCTGCTGACTCTTGACCTAGAAGAACAAATGGAAAAAAAAGGAATTATCCAATAGAGTAAAAAAAGAACATGGAAATTATCACTTACAAAATATGATGCATAGCCAATGGAGAAAGGAAAGCTGACTTCTCACGAATGAGAGATCCAAAGGGATGAGAGGACCTGTAACTGAGGACAGGGTTGACTTCTTTTAGATGAAGAGAACTTGTCTAACTAGATGCTGTGCTCTAAGAGCTGGAGTGAGACAAGGAACGAGACAAGGTCATCCATTCTCACCACTACCTTCTAGTTCTGTACTGAAAGGTCATTACTCGAGATGGTCTGGCAAGTTCTCCCTGCTGGATATCTTACACAGTGAAAACTACTGGGGGAGAAAAGCAATCAAAAAAAAAAAAAAGCTGCAAGCTGCAAAAACAGTCACTAAAGCAAGAGGTGACCGTCAGTGTAATAGTGACATGAATACCAAGGAGGCAACCAACAGCTATCTGCTCAGATTTAAAGCCCGCCAGTCAGCAGTAACATTCCTGTTACTGTTAAGTATAATACAAATCTATGAAAGGAGAAGGCATAGGTCCCAGAGGAAATGCAGGCTATGAATATTTACCTGTGAAAGCACTACATCAAACTGCCTTTCAAACACCTGTTATTACACCCATAGGTTGGAGGAACAATCAGTACTCAACCTCAAAGCCTTCTTCTGCACGGAAGGTGTTTGTTACAGAAAAGTTCAATTGGCCAAAATGTAGAAAATACATGACTGTGGACTGCTTGGCCCAAACTGGACAGCAAAGTCACTCCACCCCCAACCTGGGGCTCAGGGAACTACACAGAAGAGGGGGCATAAAGTTGCCTGAAGTGAGATAGTAGGTCAGACATTATCTCTTGGACATGACAAGGCTGCTGTGGTATCCATGGTTTCATGGCAAACACGTACACTTTCATAAAAACTGCGCATAACTGTCCTGCCAGTGTCTCATCATGGAAGGGAAAGAGTCCAGGAAGGGCACGCCTCCCTGAGACTGATGAGGACAGATGCTGTAGAGAAGAGGAGGAGGATGCTTTCCTCGGTGGTACCCACTGATCCATGACATTTGCTGGAGCACGAATCCAACAGCACATGTCATCAAAGGTAAAGTAGATGAAACACAGTGGGACGCACAAGTGAGAAGACTTGACAGTAAGAGGAAGTCTGGAAAGCGAGCTGAAAGGTTATGCAGGGAAAAGAATAGGGGTGGAATTAGAGATTAAAGCGTGAACATCACAAATTCACTATATTCATATATGAAACATAAAACATATACATTCAAAAAGTGAAAAAAAAAGATCAGGCAAGAAGAAAGGTTGATGGAAATGGAAAGTCCCAATGAAATAAAATAATAGAAGCTATCTTGGCAGATGACATGATCTTATATATGCAAAATCCTAAGAAAGTCCGTGGAAGATGCTAGAACACACAAAGTCAGCAAGGTTACAGTGTACAAGATTCATATTTGGACAGACAACTGTATTTCTCTTTACTTGTGTATGGTATCTATGTTTGCAGGTTTGCATATGTATGTGGGCACATGCATGTGTGTGCATGCATGTGTGTGCGTGCGTGCATGTGTGCATGAGTGTGTGTGCATGTGTGTGCATATGCGTGCATGAGTGTGTGTGCATATGCGTGCGTGTGTGTGTGCATATGTGTGCGTGTGTGCATGCATGTGTGTGTGCATGCATGTGTGTGCAGGTGGAGGCGGCTGGAGTTGATACTCACAGTGTTCTGAGATTTCTCTCCACTTGTTCATTCAGACAGGATCTTGAGCCTGGAGCTGGGGATTCCTTGTCTCTGCTTTCTGAGCCATGGGACGAAGGGGGCTGTCACTCCTTCAGCCTTTATGTGGGTTCTGGTTCTCTTGCTTCTACAGCAAGCATTTTATCCACTGAGCAACCTTCCTAACCCTTATCTATCTATAGAGATGCTGTGCTGGTTAGTTGCAACTGTCAGCTTGATATTTGAAAGGTGAGCCTTTGTGCATACCTACGAGGAATTACTCGTGTAAAGCAGATTACTGGGGCTGGAGAGATGGCTCATGAGTTAAGACTCTGTCTTGCAAGTAGAAGGTCCTGAGTTCGAATCCCAGATCCCACGTAAAAACACCAAGTAGAAATGATGTTGGCGTGCACTTCCAGCCCTGGTAGGTGGAGCCTGGGAAATCCTAGAGCAAAGCAAGGAGGTAGAAGCAATCCAGGATGATTCCAAAAGTCACCCTTGGGCTTCCACAGGGATGCACACACACACACACACACACACACACACACACACACGAAAAAAAGAAGAAAAGAAGCAGTTCTATTTACAGAATATCAGAAGAACAAAACATGTAGGAATAAAGTAAACCAAAAGTATTTAAGTCTTATATGTTGAAAAACTATAAAATATCATTTAAAGAAATAAAATATGACCAGTAAGTGGGAAAGCATCCAGTCATGGTTTGGAAGACCAAGTTGCTAAAATGTAAACAGACCCAGAGTAATCTACAGAACTCACTCAGTCCCTCCTGTCAAAATCTCAGCTTTTTTTTTTTTTAACTTTTTGCAGAAGTTAGCAAACCAGCCCTAGAATTTATTGAGGAATACAAAGGACCCAGAATAGTCAAAACCACTTGCAGAAACAAAGCCAAGCAAGAATGTTTAAAACTTGCTGAAAGACTAACAGTACTAATTCAGAACGGTGCCGGCACGAGACGAGGAACACACAGGACAGAACCGAGTTGAGGGTCCAGAGTCCAGAGGTGAACCTCCGCTTTATGGTCAATTTCATTTTTTTAGCAAAGGCACCAAGACAGTCAGTCTTCAATAAAGGGACAGCCACATGCAAAAGACTGCTAGTGGGAGGCTCTTCTTTATATCATAGGTCAGTTACCCTTCTGCCAACAGCAACTTAAGAAGAATTTATTTTGGCTCCTGGCTTTAGAGGGGGATGTAGTCTGTCATGTCGGAAGGGCCTGGTAGTGGGAGTATAAGTGGTTGGCCCCTTACACTCTTGGTCAGGAAGCAGAAAGACGTGGAGGCCAGGACTCAACTGGTCTCCTCCTTTGCGGCTATCATTCAGGGTAGACCCTCAACTCAAAGTGTAATGGGATTTCTGTATCTTTTATCCTAGATTTGAAGATGAAGCTGGGATGCAATTGAATGGCTTACGTAAAATTTACTGAAAAGCAGGGATGAGGCGGGACACCTGATTGCTCAGGAGAATCAGAGGGAGCAAGAAAAAGTCTGACTATTTGGGAAAGAATAGGGAGGCAAGACTGCTCCAAGTCTCGCTCCAAAGGCTCTGGACCTTGGCGCCCCTTTTATGAACTTTTGGGGGTTTGAAAATGGAAGCTTTCTATTGGTTTCTTCTCTGACCTTTGATTGGTGGTCTCCGGTGGGACCAGGTTTGAAAGTCCCTCAGGCAGGCTTTGTGATGGACCCCCTCGTGGGGCGCCTACCTGCTGAAAGCAGTGTAGGCTTCAGGTTAGCTCTCCCAGTATACGTGTTGTCTGTCACGTAGGCTTCCTCCGGTCTTCCTCTCTGTTCTCGCTGCCTGCGGGAATCTACTCCCATCAAAAGGACTGTGCCAACCAAATTCAAGATGGGTCTTCCCTCCTCACTTAAACCTCCCTAGAATCACCCTGTGGACATGCCCGGAGATGTTCCACCTGCGCAATTCTAAACCCCAATGAAGTTGACAGTCAGGACCAACCATCACATATCACGGGTAAAAAAAAAAAAATCACAGGTAAACACAAAAGCCGAATCAATAGCACTTCTTAGGTGAAATCACATATAAATCTACATAACTTGGGTTAGGTGAGGTCTTCTTAGGTGTGATGCCTGTTAGGAAAAACCAGAGGAGGTTTGATCTCAGGAAACATGAAGTCGATTCCAACAGAAGGTCCTGCAGCCTTGGAGACTGTGGTTTAACCTTGAGGTAGCAGAGCATTGGAAAAGGAAGGAGAAAGGAAAAGGAAGGACACCTAAAGGAGAAAACAGGCGTTACAACAGCAGTGGGTACTGTGCTGGGGCGGGGGTGGGGGGGGTGAGTCCCAAGCTTCCAGAGACGTTTTTCTGAATCCTCTGAAATCCTCTGAATCCACACAGGAGGCTTCTGGCTTATGTAACTTCCCTGAGCGTGGCGGGAAGTTCACATCAGGGGACTTGACATGGCCTGGAAGCCCTGAATCAGGATGGTACTGAAGACCTCTCGGTCCTGGCCGGTGAGGAGGAAGGCTGGACTGAGTAACAGCTGTGAGTGGGAGGCAGGCAAGGGCCAGAAGGTGGGGGAGGGGAGAAACTGAGAGCACAGCCCCAGAATGGGAGGATTTACAAGTCACCCATCACCTGCTCAAAGCCTTATTTATGCACAGCATATGCAACGAATGCGCACAGATCAACAAGCAAAAGACAAACAGCACGACTTAAAAGTGAGCAAGGGATCGGAGTTGATTTTTTTTCTTCCAAGACCTACTAGCGGCTAATGAGCGCATGATAAGATGTGTAGCAGTGCCAGAGAGCAGCCGAGTGCAAACCCAGAGACATTGAGATGCAGCCTCAGTCACCAGAATGGATGGCTTGGAGGGGGGGAGGACAGGAAAGTGAGGGGAACAGGGAAATTGGGACAAGTCGGAACCCCCATAGACTTCTGGTGGACCTGCGCCGTCGCTTTGGAAGCAGACTGGCACTTCTTTGAAGTGTTGTCCCCAGCTGCTTTTCCTACTGCTGTGATGCCCCCCTCGCCCCCCCCCCCCCGGAGGCAGACAGCAGACTGTAGGTCCCAAGGGCCGAGGGCAACTGGAGAGGGCAGCCATTGGGGGAGGGTGGGGTGGGAAGGAAGCACAGGGAGAAAGGATGTTTGGGTCACTGTGGCTTCTGACAGCTCTGGCCTTCTGCACACCATAGGATGGTCTTTTCCCAGAGCATTGTATGCTGCTCGTTGGTAAGGGCCCCTCAGAGAAGCTGGCTGCAGGCGTACCGGGAGATCCATTGCGAAGGAGGCTGAGAAGACTCGGGATCTGCTGCCCGCAAGCTGGAGGCCTGGGAAATTAGGGGGTTTCCAGTGGCAACTGCAAGACCCCAGAGCTGAAGGATCCTGTAGGCTCAGCCCCAAACCAAAGCCTAAGTCCTGAGAGCCTGGAGCCTCCTATCCACTGCAGAAGGTGGAGGTGCTGCCCCCCACCTCTTCTCTCCACCCCCCCACTTCTCTTTCTGTACAGGAGGGGGCTCGGACGAAGGGGGGGGGGGTGTTTCACTTCCTTGCTAATGGCTCCTGAAAACACCCTGATTGACATGCCTGGAAATCATGTCTCTCCCTGGGGGTCCCTAAGCAATCAAAGTGACACAGGAAGCCAACTGTGACTACATAGAAAGTGTCTCCTCCCCACCCCATGCATGCATGTGTGTGTGTGTGTGTGTGTGTGTGTACGCGCACGCGCACATGTGTGCCTTCATGTATATGTTGTGTCAACAGAGAGTAACTTCCTCAGCATCCCTCCACCTTACTTTCGAGACAGGGTCTCGCGGAATCAGGAACTCACTGACTCAGCTAGACTGCAAGGCAGCAACCCTGAGATTCTCCAGCCTCCGCGCCCCCAGCGCTGGGACTCCAGGTGAACAGTTTTGCGCCTGGCTTTCCACCTGGGTTCTGGGGATCTGAACTCAGGGCCTCAGGCTTGCGCAGCAAGCACTTTACTGAACCCCAGTTCTCAAATTATCGAAAGTGGTTTGGAAGCCTGATGGTACCGGTGCGCAGGCCATGCCCAGGCGGCGCCCAGTCCTGATCTTGTCATAAGGAACTTCTGCTGGGCTCCCTTGGTTCCCTTGGCTCAGCTTTGATCACGTTTCGGGGATCTTAGAATTCTAAAGATGTGTGTAATTTAGTTCTTAAGTGGAGAAGGATATGTGTATGAGGGGGCATGTGTGTCTGCCCACTCTCACAAACCACTGCTTAATTTGGAACATAATTTAAACTTGCTTTTTCCGACCGACCTAGAACTAGACAAGGGCGCGGTCCAGTGGGCCGAAGAGGCTGGCGAGGCTGGCAGACAGACAGCTTCCCTCACACGTTGACTTTCTCCTTTGAGAACGAGGCGCTTTATAGCCTTTCGGTAAAAATAGCTTTGGACGCCTTCCGCCAGGAAGATACTTAAAAAGGAAGAGAAGAGTCATTTGCTAAAAAAGAAAAAAAGCTGACCGAGTGGTTATCATAATTTTGGGATTTATTTTTGCAACATGTATCAGGCAACAGTGAGAATTTCTTGTCTTCTGCCCCAGTGATTCTGATCCTGGGTTTTTGCCTCAAAGAAACAAGGCTGACCAAAAACCAGAACTCAAAACACAAAGCCGTCCACAGCAGCATTCCTCTAGAAGATTCTGGAAGTGGGAAGAGTTCCGAGGGCTTCGTGGGAGGGGCAAAGCAAGCGGCTCGTGGATCCCCTTTGGGGTTCACGGAGTGGGATGCGCAGGTTGGACGCTGGGTTGGTAGACTCCGCTGAAGGTGCCGAGTTGGGCCTTGTTGAGAGGTATTGGTGCCTGGAATCCTGTGAGCTGATGGTGGCCCTTGGGGAGCAAGAAGGAGGAGCAGAGACCCAAGACATGGGGAGAGCCCAGGTAAGGAGGAATCCACAAGGCCTCCCTCGTGGTGGGAAGCTTGAGCTTGTTTAAGTGACATGCAGAGGAGCCTGGAGTGACACGCCGTGCCCTCAGCAGGCGGGGCCCTGATGGCCTCTCTGACATGACAGCCATCGTGGCCACACCATCATCATTACCATAGTCACCACCATCACTGTCAATACAATGCCAGTGTCATCTCCTTCCTCACCTTCATCATCATCATCTTCATCATCATTACCACTTTCACTGTCACCAGCATGACCATCATCACTACCATCACCATCACTACCACCACCATCACCATCACCACCATCATCACCACCACCATCATCACCACCATCATCACCAGCACCACCACTATGACCATCACCACCACCACCACCACCACCATCACAACCACCACCATCACCATCACCACCACCACCACCACCATCACAACCACCACCATCACCATCACCACCACTATGACCATCACCACCATCACCACCACCACCATCATCATCACCACCATCACCACCATCACCACCACCATCACCACCATTATCACCATCACTACAGACTCCATTGTAATCATCATCATCATCACTAGCACCAGCACCATCATCACCACCATGCTGACCTTCGTCTTCAGTGTGAAGCACTGTTCAAGGGGCAGCAATATCAATCACAGCAAGAGTTATTTATAATAAAATTATAACATTGGAAATGCCTATAAAATCATAAGCATTATATATGCAAAATGTTAACCATGGAAACACGTCTAAAAATTGACTGAGAGTAGAAATAGAGGAAGGAAATGCACTAAGAAATAATAGTGCTATTTCAGGGTAGTAGGAATATAGCTGGACCTCTTCTGGAATTTTCTATAACAAGAAGATACAGTTTTATCGTAAGGAGTAAAAACAGCCGTTTATTTATATAACAAAGCAGCAGATGCGATGGTGGAGCCCCCCTCCGCCCCCCATGAAGTCACAGTGACCTTGAGTTTGTTCCCAAGGGGAAGCTGAAGGAAGCTGTGCCTCTCCCAAGGCTTGTCTCAACTCAAGCGGGCAGCTGTGGCTCAGGAAGGGTGGGCTGCATGGCTGGAATGCCCATGAGCTCTGCCCCTGGCTGCCCCCAGGTCAGACCCTCGCTTTGCCCATGCACTGCCCGTTCTGGGTCACCTTCCTCACGTGCTGGCTCAGGTGGCCGCCCTCCTCACCGGCTGCCAGCAGCTGGCATGCTGCCCCTCGTTGCCTGCTCCAGGCATAGTTCCACAGAGCAGGAGCTCCCCAGCCCTAGGGTGTCCCCAACTCAGAGGAAGAGGAGGAAGGGAAGATAGATGAGCACAAGGTAGAGGGACGAACTGATGGCCAGGTGTAAGTGCTGGGTGGATGGACGGGAGGATTAAGTCTTCCCTCTAGACTCACAATGCCTCAATCCCAGGCTGTGCTACTTAGATACGGAGGCATCGACTTGACAAACGAGGGATGAGTTCTGGGCATATCTGTGGAGAATTAGTGATTGAGACAAGCTCTGAGCAAGCCTGCAGGAGAGTGACATGGGTGGAAGGACCATTCCCTGGGCACGGGGATCGGGTGGAGGGAGCTGCTCCAGTGACATGGTATGTCTTGGCATATGGACATGGAGACTCTGCAAGTGAGGTTTGCCCCTCTCGGCAACTCCTGTGGATGTGCTGTGGCCCTTTCTCTTGGCCCCTGGTGCTGGACTTAGCTGGACTAAGCTGCCAGCTGGACTAAGAACTGCAACCGAGAATCGTGAGCCACAATAAAATCCTTTGATCCTCTAAACTGTCTGGCTGTGATTTTATTGACAGCAAGCAGACAGACTGCAGCCCAGGGTCTCTGACATCAGTGCTGACAGAACACACTTGGGGGAGTACCCCCCCACCCCTCAGCTTCACAGTACCTCTGCTACTCTGCAAGTGATTCAGATGAACCCAGTGCTGGGGGCGGGGGCGGGCAGAGCAGCTCTAGAAAAGTGAAGAGTGAGCATCTGCTAGGCGACCCCCCAGATCCCACATCTCCCGGTCCAGCTCGCTGAGCATGCTGGGAACTCTTCCTCCCCTGCTTGCAGCTGTTCCCCCTACTCCCCCACCCCAACCCTGGAACTGCCCCACTCTAGGGAGGGTGGCCCTTAGGGGTGCACTTGCCAGATGAGGGAAAAGTTAGTTTCTGAGACTGGCACAGAACGAGGGTCGGGAGGGCTCTGAGCTCTGTTAGCAGCTGGCTGAGAGACCTTCAGCGAGTCCATTCGACCCCCCAACTCTCTGTCACTTCCTCATCAAAGAGGGGTTGCCAAGCCCTTGCTCCAAGGGCTGCTGCACTCATGACTTGACAGTTCCAAATGTGATGGGAGAAGTGGGACAGAGGTCACCTCTCTTCACTGCTGGGCCACTCTGGGGAGAAGATTTGGCAACATCCAGTGTCTGCCATAGAAAACCGGTGGTCATGGTCGGGGACTGGGAACCCCACTGCATACATACATGTACAAAGAAACCAGCCAAGGACCCTCAGGTGCGTACCAGGAATACAACCAGATGTTGAGTTGGCGACCTAGAGCCAACGTGTAGCAGTCTGCCTGCATGGTTGCTGATAAATGACCATCAAATGGCTTAAGGGAACAAAGGGGTTATTGTCTCTTATGATTGCCCAGTTACAGTTCTCAGTTCAGCTTGACAGGAGAGCTCACACCAACATCAGGGCCCAGGGAACTGGCCACACCATCATCACATAACGACTGAGAGAGGGACCATCCTTACTTGCCAGACCAGCATGTCTGGCCAAGTGTACACAAGGATGCCAACTTTCTCAACCAGCTGTCTGGATTTTATTTCAGAGCCCAATACCACCCACAAGGTGGTAGACAGTCAGCTAGACAGTCTCCTACAGGTTTGCTCTGGGCTTAACCCAATCATTAATTCTCCATAAATGTGCCCAGAGCTTAAACCCTCAACTGTCAAGTTGACACCTGTGCCTAATAGGCGTGACTGTTTCCAAGATGCCACTAATCCAGGATACAGGTCCCAGAAGACTCCTGGTGGCCTCTTAGGACCCTCCTCCCCATGTATGTAAGAGTTACACAAGGTCAGGAATTAAACATTGCAAAAAGAATTTGACAGGAGGATGTCCTTGGGAGGGGGGATGTCTTTAGGAGGAGGATGTCCTTGGGAGGAGGATGTCTTTGGGAGGAGGATGTCTTTGGGAGGAGGATGTCTTTGACAGGAGGATGTCTTTGGGAGGAGGATGTCTTTGACAGGAGGATGTCTTTGGGAGGAGGATGTCTTTGACAGGAGGAAGTCCTTGGGAGGAGGATGTCCTTGAGAAAGGATGTCCTTGGGAGGAGGATGTCTTTGGGAGGAGGATGTCTTTGACGGGAGGATGTCTTTGGGAGGAGGATGTCTTTGACAGGAGGATGTCTTTGACAGGAGGATGTCTTTGACAGGAGGAAGTCCTTGGGAGGAGGATCTGTTCACTGGGCCTCGTCCTCTCTGGAGGGAGGAAAAGCCGCATAGAGACTTTGGTATGAACTCCTTCCCGGACCTGCTCCAGCCAGGCCCATCTGAGGTTCTGGAACGGCCCCTTGATGTCACGCTGGGTGTGAGGCCCAAGGGGTTCTCAGAGCCCAGGGGAGCTTCTGGGCAAGAAAGATGTGTGACCTACCTGGAAGGGGCTGGGGACCCCCAGGAGAGGAGCTGAACAAGTCAGCCGGCGTCTTGTGTTTGGACAGAGCAAACTTTCCAGGCTTTTCCAGGGTCCCAGAGGACCGCAGCAACATTGGGCTTTCCAGAAATTTCTGGAGGCTCTTCTGAGAAGTCATGTGGTGCACATGCCCCACACAATACAGGGAGCATGTCAGAGGAATAGGAGTGTCCCCTTCTTTCTCCCCAAGAAGCTTACCGAGGGGAAGAACCCAATCTGCCAGGTGGGAAGGAGAAGGGCTGTGTTCTGCTAACCTGCCACCAGGTGGCGCCACGCAGCCATCTTTGGTGGTGTCTTTGGTAAAGGGAAGTAAGTATTAAATGGAGTATAAGTCCAGAGTGGTGCTAACCACCTCTACAGTCTTCAGCTCATGAGTACTGACACACCTGGCTCCTTTCCTAAGCTGAGATAATTAATTTGGTTCTTATGTCTGCATAATGAGTTCAAACAAGCGTTCAGAGAGAACTGCAGCAGCCCCTCCCTCAGGCTTCCTGAAATCAGGATGCACAGAATTAGAGATAGTCGAACCCTCTCTTCCCTTTAGCTGTCTGGCCCCAGGGTGGGAGTATGGTGCGCTTGGGCCTATTTTTGCACGATCACGTGGAAGAGATCTATTCGGATCACCTGAGTACCAGCGGTTCCTGCAGGAAGCACCTTCAAGGGAGGTTCTCAAGCATCTGTTACACCTGCCGGCAGAGGGAAGGAGGATCCAGGCGGGATGACCCAACAGGGGGGCTCCACCACGTGGCCAAGGCAGAGAGGGAGACCTGGGTGGGGAGGCTGGAAGGAGGAAGAGGGTGGAACGACCAGAAGTGGAAGGGGGGCACCTGTGGCCAGCACAAGGTCAGGGCCAAAAGAGGCAGGCTGTGGACAAGGGCTCAGAACTCAGGGTGCACCGGCATGCTTGAGCCCCACTCCGACCTTACCTGGCAGGGAGGCCAGGGGGCAGACGCAGCGGGGCATGCCCTGTGTGCCTCTCACCTCCAGGTGGCGCTGGCATGTAGACGTGACACTAACATCCTTCTGCAAGCCTCAATCCGCTGCTCCCTGGGGTAGCAGTGAGCCCCTAGAGTCCCCCACATACCCACAGAGGAGGGTGCGGATGGCTCCTAGCTCTGATGTGTGGTAGGGGCGGGTGTTCTCTGGATGGATGCCCCGTGCTCCACAGGCAGCAGTAGGCTGGCCAAAGGGTCCAGGCTGGCCTCGGGGCAGAAACCACCCTGCAAGCCCCTTACCTCAGCAGCAGAACCTTCCAGCCTGCCCCTCCAAAGGCTCCGCCTCTAGTCAGGTGACCCCTTTCCAGCTAGCAGCAGCCTGCGAGTGTTCTCACCCCCACACAATGTTAGGGATCTCACGGCATCCCTGCTGTAGCCAGAACACTGGAACCCATGAACCTCCCTCCCCAGGACTTGGGGGTTCATAAACTAATGCATCTTAGTCTCGACTCTCAAGCTCGGGACACTATGATGTTAGGCGCAGCACGAGGTGCAGTTGAGAACAACCGCATGCACCGTTTCTCACTGTGGGAGCATGCCAACATGGTGTCCCTCGTGGACTTCTGTGAGGGGACCCAGTGGCACTTCTGAACATGACCCCGTTGAAGCAGGATGGCCAGTGTCGTCCCATGAGCACCACGTCTAAGACAGTAAGCTTCAAAGGCCCCAAGCACATAGCAAACACTATGCAAGTAAATCCTAGTGTATTCATGGTGGTTTACAGGGCTGTTGTGGTCTGAATGTGAGTCGTCCCCCACAGTCTCATGACTTTGCACCTTTGGGGGGTGAATGTTTTGGGGAGTTTGTGGCACCTCCAGAGACAGGGCCTTGCTGGTGGTAGGCCGTCATCGGGGTGGGCCTTGGGTTTCATCATCTGGCCTGGCTTCCTCTTGCTTTCTGCCTTCATGACGGCCAAGGCAACCCGGGCCACCCTCCTGCTTCTGCCTGCAGACATGCCTTCTCCGCCGAGTCCTGCTCTGATGGGCTAAACCCCCTGGAGCCACAGACCAAAGACCCCCCTCTCCTTGAAGCGGGTTGTGAGAATGTGGGTCACAGCTCTGGAGGACGGACAGCAACAGAGTGGCTGTGGCTGGGCATGAAGAGTGCCCGCCGGCTCACGGGCTGGACGCTGGGTCCTCCACTCGGTCCCCTATGTGGGGAGGTTCTGGAAACTTCAGGAGGTGGAGTCTAGGTAGAGGGAGGCAGTGACTGGGGGTGGGTCTTTGGGGGGTGCGTTATCTCGAGAGCCTTTCTGTCCCGCTCTCCACTTCCTTTCTAACAAAAAGCAAACAAGCTTTTCTCACAGGCTCCACCACGGTGCCAGTCTGCCCAGGTGCCCGGGACCCAGTGACCCTGAACCCAGCACAGGGAACCCAGGAGCCCAGTTGAATCTTTCCTCCTCTTGAGCTGTTTCTGCCAGATATTTGGCCACAGCAATGCAACATGACTGATAAGTGAGCTATGTGTCTCCTAACCTTGAAATTGAATTTTTTCCTTTGATTAGTAAATTAAAAGTGGTTGCTCTGCTAGTATTTATGAGGAAATAAAAAACTGGCATGGCTACAAAGCCTTGTTCTTTTAAACTTTATTATTTATTTATTTTGCGTGCATTGTGTGTGTGTGTGCGTGTGTGTGTGTGTGTGTGTGTGTGTGTGTGTGTGTGTATCTGTGGAGGACCAAGAGTGACTTCAGGAATCATCCTGGATTGTTTCTACCTCCTTTTTGCTTCACTTTGGAATTTCCCAGGCTCTGTCTACCAAGGCCAGAAGTGCAGGTGCTGCCATTTGTGCCTGACGTTTTTACCTGGGATCCGAACTCAAGACCTTCTGCTTTTGAGGCAAAGTCTTAAGCCCCGAGCCATTGCTCTAGCCCAGATGCCTTGTCCTTTGGGCTTCACACCAATGCAAGGTATGCCTGCTCCTGCTGGTGACCCAGTGAGCGGGCAGTCTGTGTAGGGGACAGAACATTGTGGGCATCGCATCTCATTTAAATATTTTAATTGATATATTTCCACGAATATAGGTCAATAAGAAATCCACTTTTCAGATGTTCTTCATGATAGAATATATTTGATATGGAAACGTATGAACAGATCCATCTTCGGGACATGTGATTTCCTGGTGCCCTGCACTTTCAGTGGGCTAGAGATGTCGGGAAACATGTTTCCAAATATCGCCCCTCACCAGTCGCTCTGAACAACCAGTGCCGTAGAGTTCAGGTGCTTCGATTCATTCTCTTCTGAGTAAAAACCTTAACATTTGTTCCAAAGTCTGCTTGCAATTCTTCCATTTAGAAATCTGAGAAACAGTTCCAATGTAAACAGCGAGTCTAACCTGTCACACAACACAACGGTAAGGCCTTCTCCACGAATGTATGCCGTCTACACGTGCCTCCTCAAAACAGTCTTACTCCAAACTGCGGTACCCCATCTACACAGGAGGCAGGCGGGCCAGGGAAGGAGGCCGCCCCCAGACCCTTAGAGCATCTGAGACGGAACACGGAAGACACAGTCTTCCTCCACTTGATCTACTGGGTGACCAGTCCAAATGTACCATGTCCCCAGCAGCATGAGGCCCGGCCTTAGGCATGTGCTAAACCCTATGCGAATACGACCGCGTCATGCCATCACTACGCAGAGGACGGGGGGTAATGACTCGCTGTCCATCAGGGCCCTGACTGGGAACAGGTAGGCTGGATACGCAGTGGTGCTTCGATACTGCCCACGCCCTGGCAGGGCGGTCTCACCTTGGCATGAGGACGCCCACTCGTCTGGAATCGCTTGGCTTCTCCTGGAGCAGGAGCAACTCCCGGCCGCAGGGTGGAGCCGAATCTTAGAAACCACCACCAAAGAAGCTCGCCTGTGTGGTGGTGGCTCGGCTGGAAAGTCCGTTATTCACTCTTCTCTCCCGTGATTTGTCCTCATGGGACCAATCGATGGAGCCCACCGGGACCTGGCTTGGTACCTTTGGGTGCGGGACCTCATTGTTGCAAGCACGTGACTCGTTTAGATGTGAGAGATTGAAGGCATTCTGTGGCCGTTTCTGAACAGTTCGTAGAAAAGAGACTAAGGACGCCACAGCCCTGCCAACCCCAGGACCTTTTCTAGACCACGGCGTACTGTAGGGGACAGAAGGGGTTCTCTGGGGTGATGCTCGTGGGCTGAAGATAACTGGTCCGTAGAGGGCTGGCTTTCCTGAGGTTTGCGCAAGTTTGGAGACAAAACAGAAATCACAGTGACGTCTCCTGCGGCACTACCTGCTCCCCGGGGTGCGGGTGGGGGTCCCTCGGGGACTAAATGACCCGCCACTGCATGATGCTCGTGTCTTTCCCGCCCGTGGAGATGAGGTGGCTGTCTTCGCAGAGGAAGTCGACGTTGGTGACGTGGCTGCTATGGCCTCCGTAGATGTGGCTTGGAGCCTGGGAAAACACAGCGTGGAAGAGATTCATCGATTTATTTGTGAGTGTGTGGCTTTTGTATATGGGCGGGTATACACATGTATGGGCGTGTGTGTGTCTGTGGAGACCCAAGGGGTCATCAGGAAGCATCCCGGGTTGCTCTACCTCCTTACTGCTTTGCTCTGGGGTTTCCTAGGTTCTGCCGCCATTTCTACTCAGCATTTTCATGTGGAATCTGGAATCTGGGACCCAAACTCAGGGGTCCTTTTGCTTTCAAGGCAAAGGCTTTAAACCTGAGCCATCTCCCCAGCCTGAGAAAAGCACCTAGAAGCCCAGTGGCCCCTGGAAACACTCGGACCCGTGGCCGCATCCCCGGTCATCGTTATTGGGGTCAGGCGGCAAGTGCGAGCCATGCACGGCAGAGAAGCAGGGTTGCCGAGGCCTTACCCGGAACTGGGCGCCAGCGAGCCTTACCCGGAACTGGGCGCCAGCCAGCCTTACCCGGAACTGGGCGCCAGCCAGCCTTACCCGGAACTGGGCGCCAGCCAGCCTTACCCGGAACTGGGCGCCAGCCAGCCTTACCCGGAACTGGGCGCCAGCCAGGCCTTACCCGGAACTGGGCGCCAGCCAGCCTTACCCGGAACTGGGAGCAGGGGTAGGAGAACAGGTGCACTTTGCCGAAGTCATCGCCCGTCGACAGCAGCTTTTTCTCGTGGGCCCGGCAGACAGCGTTGATGTCTGTCCCGTCCGAGCCTTCGGGCCATACGCCTGAAACATCACACACAGCACTGAAGACTGGGGGCCACAAGACCCCAGCGCACAGGACCCAGCCACCGAGCGGCCAGGAAAAGAAAACCACCTGAAGTCCAGATTTGGTATCAAGGGTCAAGAGGGTGCGGGGTCTTGGGGGGCCCTGGGTACTCAGGGCAGCTCCTGGGCTGGACTTGAAAGACCCAGGAGGACTCCCACCGAGTGCCCGGAGCCTTCTGCGCTGCCCACCTCCTTCGAGACCCTCTGGATGTGTCGGCAGAGAGCGGGCCCGGAGGCCGAAGTGAAGCCTTTGATTTGTCCTGGGTCTGAGGAGAGCTGGCCCGTCCTCGGGGCGGCAGGGGGCAATGTCTCCTGGGAACTCAGGAACAGTTTTGCACCGAGGGGCTTGTGTGTCCCCAGGAGCCTGCAGCTGCTCATGAAAGCGAGACAATATCTCCTATGTTTGCAGCTCCTGGGCTACGGCTGTTTCTTTTGGTGATAAGTGACTATATCCCTAAGCTGCACTTGGGAGGTAGAGAAGATTTTGGGTGAAGCATCAGAAAATATAAATGTAGTGCCGATGAGTGATGAGGACGCACGGTCTGATGGGGCAAGACTGGAGACGGACTGTGGAAAGAATCAAAGCCCCCGTTCTCCCCGCCTGGCCTGACCTGGGCGTGGGCGTCCAGGCAGCCGCTGGATGGGATCAGGGGTGATGATCTCACAGCATCAGAGAATCCCCACGGTCCCGGCCGAGGGATCCCAGACCCTTACCGAAGACATGGAATCCCAGAGTGCAGGTGTAGGTGGCCCACTCAATGTCCCTCGTGGTCTCCACACTCACCACTTGCTTGCAGGCAGAAGGGACCCCTGGAAGGAGCAAACGGCCTGGTGGCTTCTCAGCCAAGGCCTGGGTTTCCCTTGGCCAGGCGGAGACCCCCCTATTCCCACCCTCGGTGACTGTGCACCCAGCCACAGCTTGCCAGGGCGCCAAGTGCATGCCAGGGTGTCAGCAGGATGGCTTCTATTTCCTTCCACCTCCCTCTGAGGGTCCCCACAGCCTGTCTTCCGTTGGTGACTGGCCTCTGGAGGCTCGAAGCCTGCCCTGCCTCCGGAGCTGGGATGCTAAGTCCTCTCCCAGCACACACAGACACACTCACACATACACACTTACACACACCCACATGCCACATGCTCACATACATCCTCTTTCTCACACACGCCACTCATATACACATACATATTCACACACCCACACACAATTACACATACACTTACACATCTACACACATTCACACTCAATACACATCCACGCACACGCATCCACCACACATTTATTCATTCACACACATGCATTTACACACATATATCCATACACACATAACACTCACACATACACATTCACTCACAACTACATCCGCACAGTTACACATCCACACACATATTTACACATACACATATCTACATTTACATACACATACATTTGTATTACATCTACATTACATACTTATATATCCACACGCATATTCAAACACACAATATTCACACACATATATACACATTTACGCACATCTTCATCCTCACACACACTTATACATTCACTTCCACACACACACACACACACACACTTGTCCCACTCGCAAGGGCACCTGGTCACATGGTGGCATCTGCCTACTCCCAGTCTCTCCCTCCAGGGCGGGGCTGCCTCCTTCGCAGACCCCGCGTCTCCTAACGGCCCCATCAGCCCCAGCTTATTGTTGCAGTGCCAGGAAGAATCTGAGGAGCTGTGAGACTGCACCGTCACCCCGCACAGGACGCCCAGGGACAGAGTGGACCTGTGTCTGGGTCCTGCATAGGCCCGTGTCATCTAAACCCAGACGACTTGCAGGCTGTCACTCACAGTAAAGGATTTCGTAGTCCCCAGAATTCGACACAAGGAACTGAGAGTTCACAGACCAGTCCAGGTGGGTGATGAAGCTGGAGTGGCCCTGAGGGAGAAACACCAGGTGACCGTCGCCATGCGTGGCCCGGGCGGTGCCATGCCACCTGCGTCCCCGAAACATAAACACTAGGTCACGACTCGAGCCACACGTGTCCCCAGAGAGAACTTACCGAGCATTTGCCGATCCGGGTGTACTTCCTCCCGTGGTCGCCCACTCCATATATGTAGATACAGTTGTCATGAGAGCCTATGGCTAAGAAATTCCCGTCTAGAGAGACAGACAGACCACTGTCACATGTGAACATTTTATTCACAAGAGAAGCTGCTGCCACCCAGATTCTGACAAAGTAGCCAGACCGAGGCATTCTTTCAAAGAGAAACAATCGCTTTTAAATACATTCTATGGAAAGTCCCAGGAGATCAGGTTATAGAGTGTAGTGAAAGTTTATAAAATCTTTTAAAAAAAATCTAGTACCTTGTTCTATAATAAACATCAGAACAAAAAATAATAGGGAAAAACACCAATGACACAAACGAAGAACTAACTGGTTCTCATAGGAAAAATCAGCAAAATTGTCTGAACTCACTGAGTTAAACAAACAAACAAAAACCAGAGTTGAGAATGAAAGATGAGCTACTCACATTCGGCTTCAGACAAATGAAAGGTAAATTAAAGGGGTTATAAGCCAATGTCACGAGCATGTTTATGCCACCCAACAGCTAAGACAAAACAAAACCCTAGACATATCTCCCAAGTGATTCCAAGAAAAGGGAAACCTGAAGTGACCTACACAAGAAAAATATTAGCCAGCAGTTACGATCCTTCCAGTGCCGGGTTGGTGGTGCACCTGCCACTTCAGCCTTGGGAGGCGGAGGCGGGCTGGAAGATTCTGTCAGTTTTAGGCAAACCTGGGCTACACAGCAAATTGCAGGCAGGCCTGGGCTACTGAATGAGTCTAGGTCACCCAGAAACCACCTATCATGACTCTCTCAATTAAAAAAAACCCAAGACCCGAACAAAATACACACACACACACACACACACACACACACACTCTTCCCCCCCCCACACTTCCCCATAAAAAGTTACACTAAATTGATGAATTCCATTAAATACTTAATAAATGCGCTGGAGAGATGACTCAGGGGTTACGACTCTGCCTCGAAAAGAGAAGGTCCTGAGGTTAGATCCCAGGTCCCCCATAAAAACACCAAGTGGAAACATCGCTTCTATCTCTGGTGGGCAGAGTCTGGGAAATCCCAGCTCGAAGCAAGGAGGAGGTAGAAGCAGTCCAGGTTGATTCCCAAAGTCACCCTTGGTCCTCCACAGGGACACACAATGCTCTCTCTCTCTCTCTCTCTCTCTCTCTCTCTCTCTCTCTCTCTCACACACACACACACACACAGAGTAAACAAATAAATAAAAATATTAAAAAAATAAATGCAGGCAGACCAAGTGCAGCAGCACAAGCTTACAGTGCTTGCTTTCGCAATGCTGAGGTGGGAGGAATGTCCACAAACAAGGCCAGTCCAGGCTACTTAGTGAGCTCCGGGCAAAGCTGGGTCACAGAACCAGACACCTCAAGAACAGAGGGGCTGGCGAGACACCTGTGTCCACAAGTTTGATGGCCTGAGTTCAAGCCCCCCCCAGCGAGCCTCACATGGTGGAAGGAGAGAACTGATTCCAAATGTTGTCCTCTGACATGCGCATTCTCTCCCTCTCGTAACTAATATTTTTAAGCCAAGAAAACGTATTGCGGTGGTCTAATTCTACATGTTTACTGAGAATCGCGGAACTGCACACTCCAGAGGTCACTTGGGGTGCTTTCATCAATCGCCCCGGCCTTACTTATTCTTCGACACGGCGTCTCTCACTGGGTCTCTCACTGGACTGAGCACGCTGATCTAGCTGGAATCTCTGGCCAACGAGCTCTGGGGAGCCACCAGTCTCTGCCTCCCAGTGCTGGGATTAAACACTGATGCTCCCTGGCTGCGTGCTGGGGATCTGAACTCAGGGCCTCATGCTCATGTGGGAAGCACTGTACGGACTGAGCCGCCTCCCCAACCCCCACGAATCACAGAACCGTAATACTGATGATAGGTAAATTATGATATGTAAATTATACTGTGAGCTCTCAAAAACAAGCCTCAAAAAGACAACTCTGAGATATATGCAAGAACAGTGTCAGAATCAAACGATGAGAGTCTGGAACTGCTTTAAAATGACGTGGGCAGAGGGCAGGGGCGGGAGGACTGACAGGTGGTCATCTCAAATGAGTGATGGGTGTGGACGCTTCTACTGCTCTCTGTGAAGTTAGGACACACAGGCACATGGTGACCCGGGGCGGGGGCGGGGCGTCCCATAGGTACCACCACCACGTGCATGGATGATTGAGGTGTGTCCCCCCTCCCAGGACACACAAGCACACAGTGACCCAGAGGACGGAAGGGATTCTGTAAGCACCGCCATCGTGCAGGTGGACAACTGCGGTCTCCCCACAGCGCGAGGAAAACCGTCAAGTCGGTGCTTGCAGAAAGCGGGTGTACAATCTGGAATCTCAGAGCAGCGTCACGCTGCGTTCTGACCTGGCGAGTAGCGCATCACGGAAAGCTGCTCGTTTCCATCCGTGTGGACGGTGACCAGGTCCCTGGTTTCTGTGTCAAACACAAACCACCTGTCGCAAACACAGACAAGCGCAGTCAGTGGTGTGGCAGGGAGAGGAGAAGGCGGCTCCGCGCCAGCAGGCATACGTGTTTGCTGACAAGAGCGCCATATCTGGCTTTAACCCCAAGACCCCCCTGCACACACAGGCACCCCCTAAAGACAGGCACGGCATGTTGGGGCCATTCAAAGCTGTTCCATTCTGAGCACTGTGTCACGGCTTCTTAGAGAGAGTGTCTTGGGATCTGTGTAGGGAAGGAGGGAAAACCTTGGGCAGAGGGCCGGTCTACACTGGTGCCTTCGGGCAAGTGGAGGATCAGGGAGCGGAGGGCACACGCTGCCCCAGAGCTCTGGTCCAGGTGAGGAGGGTCCTGGGGTGGATGAAGAGACTGGGGAGTGAGGGAGAAGAGCGAGGGCTGGTCTGGACCGCCACGGCCTGGACCCTCATCCACACTGTAACTTGGGAAGTGAGTCAGCTCTGCACAGTGAGCCCAGCACGGCATGGTGTTACCGTGGGAGTGACCGTGCCCTCTGCCATGCCGCCTGCCACAGACACCACGCTCTAGGCATAAGCTGCAGAACGCAGGCCTGGCGGCAAGCGCCTCTAAGGATGAAGAGGACCGTGACCCCGGCTACTAAGGCTCTGGCCCGGGTGACAGTCAGATGCCGTCTTCTCGTCTACTGTGCGGGGCCAGCTGCTGGCACCCAGACCTCCTGAGAGTCAGATGATGCCCTCAGCTCGAGCTGCGGTACCTTGGGCAGCAGTGTTCCTGAACGTGCCCCTCGCCTCCACAGAGCTGGGATGGAGCAGGTGATGGGAGCTGCTTGGATAGACCCTGCAAAGTCTTGTCTGACACAGGACATGAGGAGTGTTTGGCCTTGAGACCAGGGAGGAGGGAGGAGTCGATGTAGAGGTGGGGCTGGGTGGTAGGTGCATCTCTTCCATCCAGGGACACTGGGTTGTGAATAGGGTAGATGCACGGGCGGTGATATCCCCTGCTGGGCTGGCAGCCAGGCCTCCTGGGGCAAAGCCTGCTGTGTTCGGAGCTTCAGTGTGCTAGAGAGACTTAAATGGACGATGTGTGTACACGCATGGAGGTGTCTGTGTGCTTCTCTGTGCACACACGTGTCAGCAGGCAAACTCCGCCCTGAGGGACGGTAAAGATGCCGTCCCTGAGGGTAACATGGCTGGCTTTACACGGGCCACAGCCATAAAGGCAGAACTGCAAAGTGGCGCTTCCTCCAGAGGGAGGGTGGGGGAGGAGACGACTAAAAACACCCACAGTCCCTGTGATAAAGGCTAAGCCGCCCTCCTCACTTGGGGTCTTTGAGACCCCACTTTCCCCTCGCTGACCTCAGCATTAAGTGGGAGGATCCAGAGATAAACAATCCACAGGCTTGAGATTGTGCCTGACCTGAGATCATCATTCACCTGCTCGGCCTTCGCAGACCATTGGCTTGTTTCACTGTCGCTGGAGAGGGCGGGTCCACGCGGGCAGAGGCTCCGGGCAGCCGCGCTCGCAGCTGACTGCGCCCGGCTCTAAGTTAAGCACGCAGGGCGGAAACCCAGCTTGCGGGTTTCATCCTACCTCTAGCTTCAGGGGCTCGGTGAGTCTTGCCCCCGAGACCTGCCACGCTCAGAGGTGAAGATACAACAACCTTGTCAGACACTGACTACAGCAGCTGCCACGTCCCTGCCCGGCCATCTTGGCCGATGGGGCTGGACGCGGCCTCCTTCAGCCCCGGTGCTGGCCACGTTATCAGAGTTAACGGGCAGGAAACCCGTGGGAGAGTTCACATAGTGGGCTCGCGGACACACTCAGTGGCCACGCTTGGCTCCTGATGCAGCCTGCAGCTGCGTGTCTCAGGAGGCTGGAAGGCAGGCGTTGGCTCAGCTGACCAGATCAGGATCTGGGCACTTCCCGCCCTGCTGAGAGCTCACTGGGGAGGACAGCTTGGGACACTTCTCACCCCCCAGGCTCCAGAGCAGGATTCTGGGGGCTCTCTAGAGCCTGGAGATCTGGGGACAGAGGGGGGAAGGGCTCAGGGAAGGGGTGCTTGCCTAAGTCTTCAGCTTTCCCTGAGAGCTCCAAACCGGAGGGACCCCGCCTTAAGTTTTGTTTCGTGATTTGACTCAGTGTTCAGTAAGTCACGGGTCAGGGTTAAGGTTAGGGTTAGCCAAGGAGAGGTCCCTGGGGAAGCCATAGCTCATGCCATGGCTCTGCCTGGGGGGCTTACCTTCCAGTCAGCGTTCCCACGGCAACCACAGACCCTGAAGGATGAAAACCAGAAGACTGAGCTGGGTCCTAAAATGTGTTAAAGGAAGTGTAAATGGATGGCCAGGCACAGCTCGGCAGCACCCCCCCCCCCCCCCCCGCGCGGTGTCCCTCCTGGGCCACGTGGCTCTGCTTGAAAAACCTCTTCTCTCCCCACACTTGGTGCACGTCACGGTTCTGTAATCGACCCCTTCTGTCCTTCTGGACTCCCCCTCTGTCTCGTCCTATCTACAGGACTCATATAAAAGGCACACAGGCAAGCCTTCTCCGGGTCATGGTTTGTGTGTCCAGCCCCCTCGCTGACCCCAGGCTCAGCAGGAAGCTTGTTGACTCGCTACCAGAGCAGGATGGAAGTGGGTCGCAGGGATGTTACTGGACAAACTGAACCAAGACAGCAGAGAGAACGGCTGTCATTCACAGCAGCGCCACACCTCTTCCTGCGAAGGAGCCCCGGCTGGTGTGGAAGGTAGTGTTTGGTGTCAGCCTGACCCTTGAGAACAGAGTCCTGAGGCGCTGCCCGGCTAAGCCGCAGAGGAGAGCATCTGACTTCACAATTAACGTGGGAAGACCAGCCCCTGGTGGGCGGGACCGTTTCCTGGCACGTGGTAGATGGAGAGAGCACTGGCTGGTCAGCAGGCTGGACGGTGCCAGGTCCCTGCTGGCTTCTTGCCAGGGCCATCTGGCACCTGGAAACACACCCATGACTGCACCCCTTGCTCGGCGATGGGATATGAAACTTAGGCGCCTGGCCTAGCGCCGTCAATGGGGCACGAACAGAGCCCACGTTCCCTCGGGCGCTCTCATTCATAATGCGGTCATGGGAACATGAGTTTCCACGCGAGAACACCGAGGTGTGGAGAGGTGAGGAGCCGCCTCGAGTCACAGTGGCTGTGAGCAGAGGAGCCTGGGGTCGGATCACAGCACTCATGGCCTGGCGAGGGGGGCTGATGATCCCGCCCTCCCCGGCCATCACTGCCGTGACAGCCCAACCCTCCGGGCCCTCCGCCCATGGCTCTGCAGGCTGCGGTGCCCAGCACCCCAAAACGACCTTCTCCGAGGGGCGTGTAGGAGAGCTGAGCCCAGCCCCGGCTGCTAGGAAGTGGCCGCAGCTTGTGGAAACGAGGGGAGGACCCCGGCTCCGTGGAAGGGCTGTGTGTGTTGTCAGGGCACAGGGCACGAATCTGTGCCTCGGATTCGTGGCAGAGTGCTGGTGCCACCGGGGAAGCGGGGCTCTCCATTCGCTGACTTAGCAGACTGGGCACGTCATTTAACCTCTCTATCCCTCACTTTCCTGACTGATAAAGTCGGAGCAAGACCCACATCCTTCCACCTGCAGAGCAGCTGCAAGATCAAGGATCATAGGCATCTGGGGTCAGCCTGCAAACGGCTCAGGAAACACGTGTCAATCCATGTGGAGAAAGGTACTCAACGTGCTGACACGAAACCACGGTTCCGTGGGAGGTTCTCAGAGATGCTGCCTTTCAAACCAAGACTGTATCTGCACCATCACATGCCGGAGTAGGGACAAACTAGGCTGCATGTCCTCAGTGCCACGTGTAAGTTCTAGGTAAGGTGTGTGTCGTTCTTGATGCAGCGAGTAAGTTCTAAACAAGATCAGTCATTGCTCAGGGTAACGTGTAAGTTCCATGTAAGAAATATTGTTGCTCTCAGTGCTGGGGGCAAGTTCTATGTGACGCACACCGTCCGGAACGCAGGCTCCTCATGTGCTTCTTAGCACTTAGGCCAGTTAAGATTCTGCTGTCAGGAACCTGACAAGGACCTGGAAGGGCTAATGTGACATCAAACAGTTCAACGACAGCAGCTACTGTGGGAGCACCTCTTACAAGCGATGCAATTACCAGATAAAGTAAATGACATTGCTTCGGGACATGTTCCTTTCATGAAATTCCGAGCAAAAATAAATGGATATGTTTTCTTTTCCCCCAGTAAGACAGTCAGAACGTCACACGCAGGCGCCTTACCTCTATGACTTTGTCCCAGATGGGCCGGTGACTGACAGCGTCCCAGAGGGTGGCGTGTCGGTCGTGGCCGCAGGTCAGGAACTGAGGCTTGGAGGCGTGGACGGCCAGTCCCCAGAGCTCGTCAGTGTGACCCTACGGAGAGCAAGACATGGGCTCTGGGACCCCGCAGTCACGCAGAGCCTGCAGAATGCCTGCCCCTTCTCCAGCCTCTCCTTTCTTCCCCTCGGCTCCCTCCTCCCCAGCGTAATCACAGCAGAAGACGGTGAGCTCCGTGTGCGACCTTCCCGCGCTCACTAGCCCCTGGTTCCCGGCAGAGTCCAGGCTGGGCGCACCTGAGTGATGGGTGCAAAGCCCCCCGACAGGGTGCCTTGCAGGACAAAGTTTCGAGTTGTGCCTATCAAGATGACGTCACCCTTCCCCTCGGCCACTGTCCGGATCGGGCCAAACTGCTCAGGGATCTGCATTGGAAAGAGTCATGTGAAAAGAAAGATTCCACAGTCGTTAAATTGGTTTTTCTTTTCCTTCCTTCCTTCCTTCCCTCCCTCCTTCTTTCTCTCCTTCCCTCACTCCTTCCTTCCCTCCTTCCTTCCTTCCCTCCTTCCCCTTCCTTCCTTCCTTCCCTCCTTCCCTCCCTCCTTCCCTCCCTCCTTCCCTCCTTTCCTTCCTTCCTTTCTTCCTCTCTCTCCCATTTGCTCCCTCCCTCTCTCCCTTTCTCCCTACCTCTGTCCCTCCCTCTCTTTCTCCCTCCTGCCCCCCTTTCTCCCTTGCTCCCTCCTTTCCTCCTTCCCTCTCTTATTCCCTTCCTTCCTTTCTTCCTGCTTAGTTTTTCTGGGACAAAGTCTTGATACATAGCTCAGGCTGCCCTTGAACTTACTGTGTACCCCAGGCATAAACTTGAGGTGACCCTCCTTAGCCTCTCAGACAATGGGGTTATAGGGAAGCACCAGCATTTAGCTCGACCTTTGAAACACTTTATTCCAATGGCTGCTGTGAGCGTTTTGTACGCACACATACACAAGGGAGCTAGATGCATAGATAGCTGCTGAGCAATACTCGAACCCCACACCTGTGTGCGCCCCGGTGTAGGCCTCCGGGGGGCGACAGCGTCCATGAGGAGCCAGAGAGCCACGCGGCGCACTGAACCTCAGCGGTGAGCTGTGCACCGAGCAGGTGGTCACTGACACCAGTCATGTGGTCACAGCTCGAGACCATGCTTGACTGGAGGATTTTAGCAGTGACCCTAAAGGTGGATGATTATGATATGAAAGCTAAGACTTCTCACAGCGTAAAAGGATCTAACTGGAAGGGGTTTGTAATCAAACTCTCCATACTTAATTTATTTTAGTAGTATTTAGCTCTAAGCTAATATTCCAAGCTAAAGGCCAGATGAAACTCAGCGAGCCACACACGCAAAAAGAAGGGGGACTGGTGGGAAAAAAGGAAGGGGTAGGACTGGGTAGCAAGGGGTGAAGATGGCATCGTTCATCAAGTATTCACATGTGAACTTCTGAAGGGATAAAAACAAATGACCTCCCCAAATATATTGCAATAGGTTTCAAAAACTAACCCCTGCAATGATTTTTCTCTCTCTCTCTCTATCTTGTTGGTTTGGTTTACATGCAGTAACAGGTAAAAGAATGAAGTACCACCTCCATATTTAAATAGTTTTAATAAATAAAATTACTCATTCCTTCATTTAAAACATGACTCCAAGCTGCAAGGAGACTCCTTAAGGTGACGATGAGGTGTGGAGTGAGTTTGCGCAGCGGTGCACGTGACTTACCTCCGTTTTGTGAAGTGTTTGGTAGTTTCCGTTCCAGGATATGAGCTTCCGGTCCTTGCCTCCTCCCGACACCAGCGTGCCATCTCTTAACATACAAAGTGCAAAAATGCCGCCCTCGTGGGCCCCTTGAACCGCATAGCTTATCCGATTCGTACCTGGACACACCGAGAAAACCAGCATCGGCCAGTGCCCGTCAAAGGCTTGCTCTGCCCTGTTCAAATCTCATTCTGTTTGTTTTAAGAGGACATTCGGGGACGGTGAGATGGCTCAGAGGGTAGCAGGGCTTGCCGCGCAGGCCTGGCCAGCTGAGTTTGACCCCCAGAACACACAAAGATGGCAGGAGAGAACCAACTCCACAAAGCTGTCCTCTGACCTCCAGTTGGTGCATCCCCCTCCACACGCACACTAATGAATACATAAAATAAATTGAAAGGCAATACAGTAGACTAGAGTTTCTTTTTCTTTTTTTAAAATTATTTATTCAATTGTGTGTGTGTGTGTGTATGTGTGTATGTGTGTATGTAGAACCATGGGCGAATTCGGGAACCACCATGGACGCCTCCACCTCTTCCTTGTTTACTCTGCCCTGGTATTCACAGGCTCCGCCCTACCAGGACCAGAAACGCAGGCCACCCCCGCTTTCGCCCGGCATCTACACATGGGCTCTAGGATCCGAACTCAGGAACTTCCACCTGCAAGGCGGAGGCTTACCCCTGAGCCACCTCTCCAGCCCCAAGTTTCTTTTTCTTTTTGGCTTCGCCAGATAATTTGTTGGCTTAAATTTAAAAAAATGTTATTTATTTTTACCAGTATCTTTTAATTTGTTACTAATAGGACTCACTAGGATCCTGGACGTTCACAGTGAGAACGGAACCACTGTGCACTGGAGGAAGAAGCACCCTGCGGTGCGAGCAGTGTGGTGGGCGAGGGGAGTGCCCACTAACACTCTAGCTCCGCCCCCTGAGCGTGTCTGGAAGAGTGACTGGCTTTTCTTCTCGGGTCTCTGCTTCGTGGGGCGGGCCATCCCGTCCCGCAGACTCGTTCTAAGGACTAAGAGAACAGAGTCTGCCGCACCAAAGCAGAAGGGCTGCCGCAAAGTCACGAGTCACTCTGCATTACAGCTGTGGTCTGTCTCTGCCTTCACCCCCAGCTCCAACCCTGGTGCCTGGGAGGACATAGTGTGGTTTCTGGAACCCAGAAAGCATTTGAAGCATTCGCTGGACTTTGCTGATCACGTCTGAGTGATGGATCTCCCTCTCACAGGGCACGTGTCGTGCCTGGTGGCTCCTTTGATGGGTACCTGTAGCTCTCCACACATGTCTGTCAAATGCTACGTGGCCCAGGGACTCCCTGCATATCATAACTCTGGGGTCACCAATAATGTTGGCACTATACATTGCTAATAAAGTTATTGATGGCATCAGAATATCTCGACCGTAAACAGCCTTTAACAGCACAAGAGTAGCAACTCCTGATGCACCCCAGTTTTCTTCCATGCTGATTCTATGCCCAGCTTTATAAAAACTTCACACACACCTACATAACTAGGAACGTAACGGTGACCCTTCACATTGTGTTAATAGATTATTGCCATAGAAGCCACCCTCGGGGTCTTAGTTACATTATGGGAAAATGTTACCTTTCCCCCACACCAAGATGTTGCCGCTTGAATCTCCAGTAATGGTGTCGCCATTTTCAGAAAATGTCACGCAGAGGACGAACTTTGGCTTCTCTTGTTTCTGCAGAAGTTAGTAACACTCACACATCTAACCAAGACATCCTCGCGTTTGTGCTGTAAGCTGGAACCAGTCCCCCACCGTGCCAGCTTCCGTAACCGCTTTCTAAAGCACCTTTCAATTTTATGCCTGTCATCAATCTTCTGCACCAGATGAGTTGCTCTCAGAGAAAGAAATTTCTGGAAGGAAGGGGCACTAGGGGCCAACTGTATTGTCATGACTGCAGGAGGAGGAACAGAGCCAGGCGATGCCCACAAAGACAGATTGTCTGGCCTGGCAGTGAGCGCCCCTGTTGTAGGCTCTGTGTAGCTGGGGGGCTCTGTCTTCTACTCTATTACCAGTGAGATCCTTTGGGCATGGGGGCTCCCCCGCTGTGTGGGGACAATCACCTCTAGGTGCCTCGGTCCACCCCACACTCATCACCGAGACAAACAAGTCTGGGTTCTCTGGGGCTGGCAAATGGCTCAGTGGTTAAAGCACTGACCGTGTGAGTGCGAGAACCAGACTGGATCCCCCGAATCCCCAGAAAAGCCTGTTGGGTGCGGTGGTCCTGCAATCCCTCTGGAGACCATGTGGAGGTTCCCAGAGCGACCTCACTAGCCATTTGGGAGAGGTCTGGGTTCAACGGAGAGCGCCTGCCTCAAGGAATGGGTAGGAAGTGATGGAGGAAGACTCACCAATCTCCAGCCTTCACATGTGTGCGCACATATGTGTATATGTGCCGTACACACACGTACTCACACACGAGCGCAGGCACGGATGTGTAAACATAAAGGCTCGGCTCTCAGTGCAACCACCCCTCGCGCGCGTTCCCCTGGAGAACAGAACCCCACCTCTGCTTACCTCGAACAGCCCCTGCTTCTTGTTCAGGGAGCTCCCCTCCAGTGTCCAGAAGTAGAGATGCGACTTCCCGCAGGTGACGATGATGTTGGCGTCTGTAGGGTGGAAGTCAGCAGCAAACACGGCCTCGTTCGAGCACTTGAAGAAAAAGGGGAAAAAAGATCAAGTGTCCAGGGACTCCACAACTGCGTAAGAGCGCGGACGACCAAGGAAAACCTGTTTCCCTGAGCACCGGGCCTCCAAGCCTCCCACTTCATCTGCAGGTTACGCTGACTGCCGTCTCAGCTTCCCTTGTCTGTCTGTCTGTCTGTCCGTCCATCTGTCCACCCGTCCTCCCCCTGACAGGCAGTGGGGAGGGGGTGACTGAGGACAGCGAGGGGCTCTGCCCCCAACTTCTAGCCCCACACTCACAGTCTGGCCAGCAACGGAATTGCCAGAGGATGGTGGGAAGCAGACCTTAGGTCGCAGCCTGCCCAGTGACTGGATTTCTAGGAAGGGCCGGAGAATCTGCATTTCCTGCTGCTCCCTGCTCTTGGCCAACTGCGGCTGTCCCGTCTCCCCAGGATTTCCCGTCTATGTCCTGGGACTCTGCCCATACCTCGAGACCCAGTCTGGCCTCATGCAGTGAGCGCTGTCTCTCAGGCAGCCACTTTATCACCTCTAAACCCATGTCTGACTCCAGGATGGATGCCTGGCATGCTGAGAGCCCTTGATTGTCACTTCTACTTAATAGTTCAGTTAATGTCCTTGCATCTGGCATTGAACATGCTTCCAACCGAGCGGCACACAAGAACCTTATGTTAGAAGCGGGGGCTGTGTGATGGGAGCCACGTGGTTGGAAGACAGGTCTGCGCCTCAGATGCGCAGGGGGGAAAGGCAGCTAAGGCCGTCTGGTAGCCACCCACGTGCCAGGCAAGGAAGGCCATGTGAGGCGATGCTAGCTCACGCCTGAGGAGAGCGCTGACGTTGGGTAAGGAAGGTTATCTAAGGCTGACAGATGCCAAGACGAGACGTCTGAAGTCAGTCTGTAAAAATAGGAATCCAGTGATTTTCTTAACAGGAGAAAAACCCAATGTTTCGATATTCTATGCTGAGAGACTGTGGGGCAGTAATGGAAGGCCCAGTGGACCAAGAGGGGCCCAGGGGACTCGGCATCTGGATCTCACCAGCCCTTCCTAGTCAGTTCAACTCTGGACAAACTGCCCAGGGCTGGTGACAGCGTCCTGCTCTCAGGGTGCTGGTGTCTGCCTGCCCCGCAGCCCCGAGACGGGAGGGCGCGGAGCACACCACAGTCATTGTCTATCACCAGTGACCTCAGCCATGCCTGGCCAGCGCACAGCAGGGTTTTTGAATGGGTGAAAGTGAACAAGTGATTGAATGAATGAAGTAGGTTGTGGCTATCATGAAATGGGTCATGGCTATAAAACTTGGAAGGACAAAAAAATGCAGACATTTCGGAGAATGATCCTAAAGGTCTTAGGCAGAGTCCCAAGTGGGAAGAGAGATGGGGGTGGGAGATCCCAGGGGCTGGGGCGCATGGGCAGCTCTGGGGCCTGCCGGGAGGAGGCTGTGGCAGTGGAGGTAAGCCCACGTGGGAGGCCCCGATTCTGGCTTGAGCGAGACCTTCACGTCGGCCAGTCTTTCTTCCTTCTGCCAGTCCCACACAGACAGCACGTGATCGTTGGAGTCGTCCACGGCGCAGAGGTGGCTTCCTCCATTCTGCAGAGAGAAGGGGGTTCACGGAAGATGGCCTCTCAGAATAAAATAGAATCAACATGATTAAAAGTCAACATTAAATTTGCTTTCAAGAGAGAGTCCCTACTAGGACTGAGGAGATGGTCAGTTGATAAAGCGTTTGCCTTGTAAGCATGAGGACCTGCATTTCAGCCCCAGCCCGATGGCACTTGTAACCCCAGCCCTGGGAGGCAGAAACAGGTGGATCCCCGCGGCTCACTGCCAGGCAGCCTAACTGTCTCGGTGACTGGCCTTGTCTCAAACGAGGGGGACAACACGAGCAACACCCAAGGTGAACTTCTGGCCTCTGCCTGCATGCTGTGCACACTCACCCACATGTGTATCTGTGCACATACTAATACGAACACACACACACGCACGCATGCGCACGCACGCACGCGCACACACACGCACACGCACGCATGCACGCACACACACGCAGGCATGCACAGTCCACTGCATTACAGATAAAAAATAATTATACTACTATTGCTTTTGAGGTCTGTTTTCATGGCCAGACAGGAAAGGCGGGCGAGGGTGGGTTCATGACAGGACAGGAGGAGAATGAGGGCGGCAGGGGTAGTCACCACTAGTTCCATGAAACCATCCCTCGAGGAGACGGCACGTTGTGGGCATGGCACAGGGTCTGCTTCCAGCAGTGGGCATGGCTACCGTTAGACATGTATGCAGAGCAACATGGGGGACATGCAATCATCAGGGTAATTATGTGAAAACGTGCATGGGGGCGACAGTTAAACTTAGATGTCAGAGTAACACTTCGGAGCTGAGCCTTTAGGTACAGCCGTGAGGAATTGTCTAGGTAAGACATGCCTGTAGGAGATTGTGTAATTCTATAGCTAGTGTGGGAAGACCCAGCACGCAGTGGGTGGGTCCATTCCTTAGGCAGAGGTGGGTAAGGTGGAGGAAGAAAGCTCGTTGGCACTCTGGTGGGCTAACAATCAGGAAGCAGCATTGGTCTTTGCCCTCTGCTCTTGGCGTGGCCCTGGTGTGGCCAGTACCCTCAGCTCTGGTGCCGGGATCATGCCCATAAGCACAAATGAAAGTCCCCTCGCTCCCTTCAGTGGTTTTGAAGGAGTGCGTGGAGCAGCACACACTCTGAGACCATTGGCGTGTGAATGTCTGTGGGCGGAGGTGTGGTCTTAAGAGTTGTGAGCATAGATCTGCTGGGCCACGTGTCATGTGGGCTGGAAGACCTCAGGCCTTTGACCCTCCTTGTGGACATGCAGGGAACCAGCTCAGACTGGGGGTCTGCTTGTGAATCTCATGGTCAGAGCCAGCAGGCTGCCTTAGAAATGTGGGGACCATTAGCTGGAAAATGTCTGAACAGAAGGGTGTGTCCCTAGTGAGGGGCCCAGGGAACAGGGAGACGTCTGAGTTCAAATCCGTGTGCTCAGAGCAGTGATCCCACTCTCTCTCCAGGGACCAACTTTCCCCTTTCTGGGCCAAGGCTGTGGCCCTCACGGCGCCCACACTTACGGATTTGGAGAATGCGATGCAGGTGACGGCCCGGTCAAAAAAGCCCGTTCCAATGACATGGAGTGTGTTGAGCGTCACTGAATCCCAGATGCGCACGTGGGGGGGCAATTGCTGTGTGGAAAACGACACAGCCATCAGCCGCGATGGCAACAATTACTAACTTTACCTTGAAAATTATCTGGGCAGTATCTAGAACATTCCCAGTGGCTTCTGGAGGCCCTGGGCCCTGTGGGCAACTGAAAACTGTTGGGACAGAGCTACCAAGTTTTAAACTCTGACAAGCCAGGCCTGGAGCAGAACATCTTGGGAAGCCACCCCCCCCCCCATTGCACAAGCTTGTGTCAAGTTCAGAAACGGCACTGCACGTCAGAAAGCCCCAGGAGCAATCACAAGAGACATTTATCAAGAAAAGACCCAGCATCGTGTCTCAGACAGGCAAGGGTTAAGTTTGGGCTCTGACTTAACTATAAGAAGCTGGGCATCTGGATACTTCACTTGGACTCTCTGGGTTTCCCCAAAGCCCACCGATTAGCTTGGAGAGTTGGGACATTTGAAGCTGATAGTATCAAGCCAGAGACTGAAATACACTTTTATGCCACAAGAGGGTGGAACAGATGGGCTTCTCTCTAACTTCAAAGAACTTTCCAAGGCCACATAACACATAAAAGAAAGATGAATAACTGTTCCATTTATGTGAATTTACATAACAGTAGCCTGATTTCAATTATTCTCATTGTTTCAAGTGTCAGGTGTGGAGGGAAAACAACATAAGGTTAATAATAGCTAAAATTTGATATTATGAACGCTTTTTCTCAAATAATGTAGCATTCATGTTTAATGGGCAAGCAGATAAAAACAAAAGAACTGGCTGTGATTAGCTTTTGATCCTGTGTCATAGAAGAATAAGTTATGTGAAGGTAGGTATCAAACAATGTGCTATCCATGCTTTCAATAGAACATGACAATCGTACACGTTGCAGACACCTTCAGTCTTGTTTATGACACTCCACGGAGCCCTGTCCTCACCCCTGGAAGTGCAGACTGAAGTCCTGTGAGGATGTGAGCAAGGCTTGAAGGACGCTTCTCAGCCACTGCTGTGACTAGCAGGAAAGTCCAGGCTCCCGGGCTGGGACTCCAAGACATTTATAGCTAAGATGCTGCCCTTTCATGGATCGTGTGTGTGTGTGTGTGTGTGTGTGTGTGCGTGTGTCGTGTGTGCACATGTGTGCGTGTGTGTTTGCGCGTGAGTCTGCACATCAGAGGACCTGCTGTTGGGCGTCTCCTCCCACCCTGTTTGAGGCGGGGTCTGTTCTTTTCTGCTGCGTGCGCCGGGCTGGCTGGCTTGTGAACCTCAGGGGAGTCTCCTGTATCTGCCTCTCATCTCCCTGTAGGAGCGCAGGGATTACAGATGTTCGCGCCATCATCTAACTCTTTTCACAGGTTCTGGGGATTCAGAGTCGGATCCGTGCCCTTGTGCAGCAAGCCCTTTGACACACTAAGCCATCTCCCCAGCCCTCGCACGACGGTCACCATTTTACCTCTGTTCTTACACTGGTGCATTTAGGACTTATCATCTATGGAGATGAGTGATGTGAGTGAGTACTTGGGCAAGGTGGACTCTCTGCAGCGAAGGTGAGCCAAAGGGCACCGAGAGGAGGGCCAAGGTTGCTGTGAGACATTCAGTTTGCAGTGAAAACTGGCAGGATTCAGAGGGTCCCAGGCTGCCACCACAGGCAGCAGGTACACTCATCAGCAACAATGTTTTCAGGAAGTTGCTGCCAATTCCTTGCTGAAATATGAAAAACAGCGCAGCTCACCTTTCCATCCTTGGAGGTTCCCGCGACTTGTCCCGTAGCTATGGTGATTCTGTCAGGATGCACTGTGAGGCTGAGGGAAGGAGATTGGAGGACACGTTGGCTGTGCAGTGGGCGGCACGTCCCCTTGCGCAACTCCCGTCAGCCAGAAGTTTAAGTGCAAGAAGCCTCAGGTGTCTAGCGTCTTATGTATGCACCCCAAGTTTCCCAGACACCCCAATGACCTTAGACAACTAGTGCCCGTTCGCGTCTTTCTTTTAAGAACATCAGACACGAGGAAAATACCATTTCCATGTCAGAACTACTTAATCAGCATAGTCTTTGTTAAGAAGTTGCTGGGGGGGGGGCTGGTGAGATAGCTCAGTGGGTAACAATCCTTGTGAGCAAACTTGATTCCTGGATCCCTCGTGGTAGAAGAGAACTGACTTTGGAAAGTATCCTCTGACCTTCACAGGTAAACTGTATTCTTTCTCTCTCATAAATAATAAATAAATAATAAAAATATTAAAAGAAATCATTTGAGTATGTTAAAGAGGAAAAACATTTGTATCTTTCACAGTAGAATTTTTAACCAGGGATACAGGATAAATACAAATATATAAATTCATCTATTTGTCTAATTCTCCTAAGATCCTTCCAAAAGCTTTAAATGAATTGTGGGCATAGCAGAATCAGGCATGAATGTGAGGCAAAGCGTTATTTATCTATCTATGGAGAGAAAGAGAGAGAGAAAAAGGAGAGAGAGAGAAAGAGAAGGAGAGAGAGACAGGGAAGAAGAGAGTGAGAAAGGGAAGGAGAGAGAGAGAAAGAGAAGGAGAGAGAGAGGGAAGAAGAGAGAGAGAAAGAGAAGGAGAGAGAGAGAGAAGCTACAATGTATGGGTGGCAGTCAGAGGACAACTTTCTGAAGTCAGCTCTGTCCTATCATGTAGGCTTCTGAGAATCTAACTCTGGTCACCCTGTTTTCAAGCAGGCATCTTGCCTGCTGAATTATCTCACTGGTCCCCCCAAAATCATTCTTGATATTTATGAAAAAAATAAAAAAACAGGAAGACTCAACCTGAAGGCTTTGACTAGTGTTAAGCAGGGGCCCAGGCAGGCGGCTCCAGCGCCACCCACCAATCGGTCTGGTCACTTGCATGAGCAGTGAGTTAGGCACTCTCATGGAGTCAGGGACGCAGTGGGCACCACAGCAGGAAGGGCAGCTCTGCCCACGCAGCTCATGCACCCCCCGGCTTTCCTCCCCAGCCCCTGCTTGGGGCGGCCCCGTCTGAGGACTGACCACTTCACGTCGTCGTTGTGGCCCGTGTAGTGCCTCTGCAGCTGCTCCTCCACGCTGTACAGCACCACCACGGACGCGATGAAGTACACGGTCTCGCCGGTCGGGAGCAGGTACAGGTTACTGCGGCAGTCACGCCCCCGGTACCCGTAGCTTCGCAAGCGTCAAGATAAAAACTGTCTTCCAGAGCTGAGGAGCCCTTAGCCTTACTGACGGGCAGCAAGATACCCTTCGCTATCAAAACACACCAAGTGGACCTACTCAGTGCCCATACACCCTGCCATCCACATGCCTGTGATAAAGTAGGAATGGGGGGCGTTTTCTTTTGTAATGTTGGAGATTGAACCCAGGACCCCGAGTCCCGCCTCTGAGCTGCACTTCAGCTCCTGGATTCGTGATTCAGGTGACCCCTGGGACCCAGGCTAGCCTCAAAGTCAGGACCCTCCTGCTTCGGGCTCCCTAGGGAGTGCAGGCACATGTATCTTTACATTTGGTGAGAATACATATTTCAATGATACAAAGACTAGTTTTACTTTAAAAAGTTATTGAGCCGATTATGAATCTATATTATAATCTAGGAGGTAAATCTTAACTACAGATTCTTTTTTAAACACAAGATGAAAGTACTTGCAGAGCACACGTGGCACACAGTACACATCAAAGGTCAGAAATAATTATTGGTGTTAAAAATCTTAACATGTATACTTACAGACATTATAGACCATCCTGAGAGCAAAGTGTCACTTAACCCTGAGTGTAAAAAGGACCTCGTTACTCTTTGCTGGCTCAGTGGAGTCACTTGCCACCAAGCCTGATCCCAGTTTGATCCCCTGCTCCCGTGTGGTGCAAAAAAAGAGAACTGATTCCCTCATGCTATCCTGTGGCCTCCAAACATGTGTGGCATACACCCCCCCACATACATGTGCACGCATATGCACTCATTCATGCGCACATGCAATAAATGAATACAAATGTAAAAAAAACCTAGAAAAATTATCATTTGGAGCAAATTTCACAGTTTTATGTGTACTTCTAAAATATAAAATTCATATTTAGATTTATTGAAAAGTCTAAAACTTACATTCTAAAATATGAATAGGAGATAGGCTGAATAGATGCTTTGCATAATGTTTTGATTTGACTCAACGAGTTTCAAAGAGCTGAGTCCTCCCGTTTCATAACTAATCATGTGTGCCAAAACAGTTCCAAACAGATGCAGGTTAAAACAACAACTATAACACCTGAATCTAAAAAACTAGAATAAATAATGTGCTTGGAGGGGGGTAAAAATTAGGACCCGTGATTGCTGCTTTTAAACTTCCACAAATTTGGTTCCATCACCACCAACACTAATTCTCAGGAAAGTCATAATAGTATCCATTTAAATTGACATCTTGGAATTTATCTTTAGAACGTGACATTAGTCAAGAAGTGCAGGTAACTGAAATCCAAGGGAAGGTAAGAGGCGACCTTACAGTTTGCCTCGGTCCATGTGGACTCGCGGGCAGGCAGCAGCCCTGAGTGTGGACGCGCGCAAGGGAAGCACATGGGGCACATCACCGGTTCCTGCTGCCTTTCCTGGCCTCGTGTTCCAGCTGTTTCCTGGGAACTCATCTCCTAAGGAGGGAGCGATGGGATCTAACATGGCTACTTTCCAAAAACTGATTGTAAAAAAAAATAATAATAAGTGACAAGGGGCCTGGAGAGATGGCTCAGGGGCTAAGCCTCTGTCTTGTAAGCAGAAGGTCCTGAGTTTGGATCTCAGGTCCCATGTAAAAACGCCAGGTGAACCGGTGGCAGCCTGCACTTCCGGCCATGGTGGGTGGAGCCTGGGAAATCCCAGAGAGAAGTAAGAATGTAGAAGCAATCCAGGTGGTTCCCAAGGCCACCCGTTGGTCCTCCACAGGGACACATGGTGCTCTCTGAGATACACACACACATAAAACTGCTTTAAAAGCGACAGAATGAAACACTTTGTTTAAAAAAAGCTTAAAGGAGCTGAGGAAATGGTTCAGAGATTAAAGTTTTTGCCTTGAAAGCAAAATGACCTGAATTCACATCCCCAGATTCCACATAAAATTGCTAAGCAGAAATGATGGTAGCCTGCAGTTCCAACCCTGGAGGGCAGAACCTGGGAAATCCCATAACAAAGCAATAAGGAGGTAAAGCAATGCAGGATGATTCCTGATGTCATCCCTCGGGCTTGCTCAGGAGCACACACCGAAGTGCCCTCTTACACACACACACACACACACACACACACACACACACACACACACACACACACACACACACACACCCCTTAAAGGGGCTTCACTTTTACGAGATTTTACCATTAGGCTTCAAGCATTCCATTGACAACCTGGTTGAGACCGTGCGGATGTGCAAAGGATACACCCACTCCAGCTTCAGCCGCTTGGCTGGTAGCTCTACTTTTGTTTCCAAGTTGTAAGAGTCCACTTGATCTTTGGGCATGTACATGGTCACAGGGCGTCCGCGAAGAAACATTTTCACATATCCTTCTTCTACAAAAAGAACAAAGATGTCAGTCAACCGCCCCAGTGCCCAGTGCACCTGAAAACACACGCCGTATTCTTGCGACCTGCCGATGCACACGTCGATCTGCCTCATGGCTGCTTGAGTTAGTGTTCTGGGTGGGGGAAGCACAGCTAACTCGTTAAACAGCAAACAGCTTGACACCAGCACTCGAGCTGTCTCTGTCTGACATTCTGCTCGCTAAGTTTGTGGGTACGTTGGAAGTTACGGAAGGCACACGCTAGGTTCCATGAGGCTTTGCTGCATATTCTTTCTTTGCCACTGGGATAGGAGAACGAGCCGTAACTAACTCAGGACATCCACAGAAGTCTGTTACTGTGCTCCATGTCCATAGAATCTCAGCATCGATCTTTGTGAAGTAGTTTTCAATATTTAAGTTGATTTTTTATATCAGAATGTAAAAACAGATTTTTTTTACACTGGGCGGCTCTCTCAAATGCAAAGCGCATGAAATCAGTACAGTGCATGCAAGGCGTAATAAGAAAGAAAATGCTCAACGAATGGCTGGAAATGGAAGAGGAAAATGCAGGAACCCGGAGAAATAGAGCTCTGGAGGCAAAACTTTCTAGAATGTGTATTGCTATTAAAATAACTTTTGATATATTGATATATTATAGGGCCATAGTAGAAACCAAGAATATGTTCACTTGGGCAAACTGGCAGGACTGAAAAGTAAAATACCAGCTTGGGTTATTCTGAGAACTAGAGTTTCTAGGATTTACCAAAAGCAGAGGAAATGCCTTATGAGCTCCTGACAAGACTTTCCATGTCTTCCTGCAGGGAGGACTCTGGCTTCGAGAACATTAAGTGGTGACCAGAAGCGTCTGGACCAAACCCGATTGATACTCAGTCTCGGGTGGCTGAGGTAGTCCCAGGAGAGTCGGGGCACAGTAAGCACAGCTACAGCCTAGCGTCGGCCTCGGGGTCCTCAAGCACCGCTACGGCGGTATCGTTCTCACTGGGCATGCGCTTTGGACCTTAAAGTGTGCGTTGTGCTCTTTGCTCTGCATTCAGCTGAGGCTGGGGTCACCCACACCCCAAGCCACCTAGGTCACCATCGCCGCGACCATCTCTCCCCAGGCCACCTGGTACACTGTGGCAAAACACGTCAAGGCCTGAACGAGATTTCGCCTGATGTAAGACCCTTGGACGGTCCCTTTTTGCCAGATCGAGGGTCCTGACTGTTCTGCTGTGCTCCCGCCACCACCAGCCCGTGAGGTCTCCGTATAGACAGGCCTCGGTGAGACCTTGCATCCTGTCTTCCCTCTGAGCCTTCGCTACGGCCGCTCCCCTTTGACGCTTCCTGTCCCCACACGGCTGCTCATCACCCTGTGGGTGATAAATGGAGACAAGAGAGTCGGGATGACGGAGCTGACGGCGAAACAGAAAGTGATTCCGACAGCTCTCTGTACGAGGGGATGTGTCTTGCCAGAGCACCCAGGGTTAACGAGTCTACGGTGGGCACAGTGGTGTACATGAAAAATCTGGTCATGTGCTGGCTAAGCGTCCCCGTGGCAGAGGCTTGCTTACCTCCGTAAGCCCTGTACATTGCAACTACAGACTGGGCCCCAAGAGCTCTGGGGGCAACTCTGGGGGCAGCTCTCGGTGCAGTGCGGGTTGCTGCAACTCACAGTACAAGGGAGATGCGGCGTGGGGGCAAACATGCTGTTTTCAGGCATGTTAGGAGCACAACACGCAATCGCCAAACCCAAAGGTGCTAGTGGGGACAGGCCAGCGGTGCAGGGCATCGTGCCAAACGTGGGCTCCCAGCGGGGGGCTTGGAGCTCTGTCAAGCATTTTCACACTCCCTACAGTCGCGATCCAGGTCACAGCCGTGTGTTAAAGCTCACCCAGGTAGACACACTCGAGACAGGTGGAAGGGGCTCCCACACACGTGGCCATACGAGGAGGCGCCTGTATGCACACGGGCCAGGGCAGCAGCCAGGGGCTCGCGCCGCCTACCTTTGCAGTGTGTCACCCGGCGCTTCCCTTGGGATTTCGGAGACAGAAGGGCTAGACAAAAAGACGGTGGGTGCTGCGGGGTTGCTGGCCTGCCTGCCTGGGCCCTGGCGGCCGCAGCGTGGAGCTACCTTGTCCCCCCTCCCCCGTGGGACAAGGGGACATTTCGGGGGTCATGACAGATGCGCTCCGGACAGAGGCTGTCTTTTCAGGCACTTTTCAGGGTGTGACCTCCTGGAAAGGGGACAAGGACTAATGCACATGCCGATACATATAAGCTGAGCCTTTTATGGCTTAATTCTGAATGTAAAGGGGGAAACCGGGAAAATTAAAATCAGTTGCACTTTACCCATCACACACTTATGATTTATGATTTTTTTACATATTAAACATCTTTTAAAATAAGGTTCATATATGGTTAAAAACAAAGACACATGAGAAGGTATCTATGAACTATTAGTTTGTCATTTAGGAAGACACAGGCCAAAAAAAAAAAAAAAAAGAGGAGCAGGCATTTTAGGCAAAGTTACATAACTTGCAACTTTCTCTTGAGGAAAAATGTGCGTAAGGAAGGCTGAGAGGCAAGGGGCGTCTATCAGTGGGGTTCGGGTAGAGCAGGGTGCTGGGCCTCAGTTTAACGCCATGTGGGTCTGAGAAGGGACAGGTAGGGGTCTAGGTTTTCTAGTGATCCTCCTGTTATCGGAGCTGCCTGATCCCACCCCACGCTGTCAATGTGATACCCAAAGACACCCAAGGAGCTTGTTGGGTGCCACGGGCTGAGGAAATCACTCCTCCTCATCTGCTCTTAGTAAGACCCAAATGATCCCCTCGGTAAAGAACAAAGCCAGACTTACCCGCGCTGTGCACAGGCTCCTTGGGTTTGCTGTGAAAATAAACCAGAGACAGTTTTTAAAGAACCCATGGTGCTTCCCCGCGTTCACACATGTCCGCTGACAGGTACTGCTCTCCTTTTCCACACCTGCACTGTGCAAATGACATATGCTGGGAAGAAAACAAAAAGGCCAATCTCATCAAAGAAATGTGTAAACAAAACCATTCAAAACGAAGTGTGTTGCGGACTGGAGGGATGGCTCAATGGTTAAAGCGCTTGCGACACAGGCAAAAGGACCACAGTTCGGATCCCAGAACCTTTGTAAAATGCCAAATGGGTACTGGCCCACCCAAAACTCCAGCCTTGGGAGGTGAAGAATGGGGCTCCTCAAATTAAGCTGGCTGGCCAGACTGGCCGTCAGTGAGCTCTGGATCTGATTAGAGACCCTGTCTCAGAAAGAATAAGGTAGAAGAGCAATTGAGAATGATTCCTGGTATCAATCTCAGACTTCCATAGGCACGTGCACACACGTGCCCACACACTTGTGAATACACACGCACACCCACACCTACATAAACATGAAATGGAAAAATAAAGAATGAACTTGAGTACACAAGACTGTGATTCCAAGTTTGTCACCAACATTGTGCTTTTAAAGGGAACAGATCAGGTTGGGAGACATCTGGAGCACCGAGGCGGGAAGGGCCCTGGTCAGCAGACTGAAAAGTGCATCTTTCTCCCCCACAGAACAGTGCACTGAGGACTTGTGAGCTAGGACTCAGGGAGCACATTTCCTCTGGATGCTGTTCTGAGGAGATTAGAGGGTGGGGACGGATCCATCCACAGGGGGTGGCTGATCGCTGCCGAGACCAGTCACCCAAGAGAACTGACACTATGAAGCCACGCCATGGGATCCAAGCCTAAGCCGAACCGCGGGAGGAAGGTGCCCGGCATGGACCAAAGCTGCCTCTTCTATCGAGGGCGGGCGGGCAGGTGCTGACGGTGCCCAGGATGGACCAAAGCTGCCTCTTCTATGGAGGGCGGGCGGGTGGGTGCTAAAGGAGAGGGAGCTGCTGCTTTAGCACACGACGTCCATTGTGGCGTCCCCGGGGCAGGACAGGCAGAGCAGCCACTGTGGACAGATGGCTCTATGTCCACGGCTGCAGAGAACAGCGATGTCTCGGATGGACCTGAAGGTCTGCGTGCTGGCAGTTTGGTTCCAAGAGCACCAGCACTGGCAGAAACTGGGACCTTTAAGAGATGATTAGCGCCCCAAGGTTCAGGGAACATGGAGGAAGAGGGGGCGGTAAGAGTCTGAAGAGGGGCAGGGTGTGGTCAGACACGATGTCCTGAACAAGGCAGGGCTGCTGCACCCCCATCCACTGCAGCTCTACTCAGGAGGCCCACATCTCCCTGGGACACTGATGGGGGTTGATGAGATGGGGGAGGGGCGACGCGGTCCTCCATGGTAACCCACTGATCTAGGATTCGCGCTAATCCAGCAAGTGCTCAGGCACGCGCCATCAAAGACAACCCAGACGAAACTCAGTGGGCCGCACATGCGGAAGCACATTAGACCGGGAGGGAGTCTGGCAGGAAGAAGGGTGGTAACAGGAACGGTCTCGCCCGTGGTAGACTGGATTCTCCCACATCAATGGACCATGAAGACAGTCTCCTGCAGGCCTGCCCAAAGCTTGGCCCCAAGGAAATCATTCCTCGTCAGTGTGCCCAGAGGCGCATGTGTGAAACGACGAGTTGACATTGGAGACAAACTGTCAAGAGCTGCTGTACAGCAAAGTTACCAGGGTAACGGGCTTGGTCAGTTCTGTCCGCACGTCTGCCACTCCATGCTAACTGCTGTGTGAGGTTCTCCCTGGGTGTGTGAGGTTCTCCCTGGATGTGACAGCCCCATCTTGATTATTTAGCCTCTTCCCCTAAACTCTGAGCCAAACTAAATGTCTTTAGCAGACACTCAGCCTCGCGGGTTTTGTTACGGCAGCACACAGCAAGATGGAAAAGCAATATGATATCCTTGAGGAATGAATGCTGGTCTTGCCATTGCCACCATGTCTACAGAGAGAGACACTCTTGTTTGCTTGTGTTAGAAAAAGACTAAGGAGATATCTTCCTAATATCGCTTCTCTTCGCCTCAATGTTACTTGAAGACAATAAAAAAAATCACTTGACTCAAACTTCCCATGACGCAGCAAAGGTGTTACGTGTCACTACCTGTGATTCCCAGGTCATCCTGGGCACGCATGGGGTGGGTGGTGGAGGGAGTGCTTGCAAAGTTTGCTCAAGCCCGGCTCAGACATCAGCATTGCCCCCTGCTATTGGCATAGTTTGCTGAACTCTGAGCCACAGGTCATGCAGAACCGGACTGAGAAAGCCTTGTTCAGCCTTCAACCAAAGGCCCAGGTTTCCCACGGATTGCGAAGCCCTTTCTGTCCTGCGCTACTGAGCCCCAGCCTGTCTGTGCCCTGCTGTTCTGTGACCCTCCAGGCACACGCCAGCGCGCAGCAGTTGCTCCCTGTCCCTCCCCTGGACGCCAGCCCTGTAGATGACACACAGTAGTCGCTCGGGCCCTGCGCTCACAGCCACTTTCCATGGGGGCATCTGGAATGTTCACCAGCACTGCAACCTTCCCGAGGCCCTGCCTCCCACGCTCCCTGCTCCTGCCCCACCCTGATGTGTTTTCTGCAGAGCACACTGACATCTCTATTTTGCTTCTCGGACTGGAGAGATGGCTCAGGGGTTAAGACTCTGTCTCACAATGTGAAAGTCTTGAGTTCGGATCCCAAGTCCCATATAAAATTGACAGGTGGAAATGGCAGCAGCCTGCACTTCCAATCCTGGTGGGTGGAGCCTGAGAAATCCCAGAGCGAAGCAAGAAGGAGGTAGAAGCAATCCGGGATGATTCCAGAAGTCACTCTTGGTCCTCCCCAGGGACACACAGTGCCCTCTGACTCACACACACACACCAAATAAATATTTTGTTTCTCCACTGGGCAGAAAGCCCCACAAGGGTAGGTTCCTCACTTCCTCACTAATGTGTTGCTGGTTCCTACAGAGGACAGTGGCTGCCTGGCATGGGAGTGAGGCAGAGAGGGAGGGAGAAAGGATGATGGGGAAGGAGAGATGGAAGGGTTGGGAGGGAGAAGGTGGGCAGTTTTCTTTTAATTTTCCTGCTCTGGCCTCACACCTCAGAAGACCTGGCGTACCCTGGGGGTGGACTCTCTTGGTAATCCCATCTGGCTTGAGTCCAGCTGGTGCAGTCCCTGAAGCTCCTTAGAAAAGTGATGTGTGTGTAAGTGCGTGTGTGTATGTGTACATGCATGCGTGTGTATGAATGTGCATACGTGTGTGCGTATGAATGTGCATATGCATGTGTATGTATGTGCATATGGGTGTATGTATGTGTATATGGGTGTATGTATGTGTACATGTATGTGTATTTATGAATATGCATACATGTGTGCGTGTGTGTATATGTATGTATGCATGTGTACATGCATGTGTGTATGAATGTGCATGTGTGTGCGTGTGTATTGTGCATGTATGTGTAAATGCATGCATGTGTATGAATGTGCATACTTGTGTGCGCGTGTATGTGTGCATGTATGTGTACACACATGCATGTGTATGAATGTGCGTGCGTGTGTGCGTGTATGTGTACATGCATGCGTATGTATGAATGTGCATACGTGTGAGAGTGTGCATGCATGCATGCGTGTGTGTGTGTGTGTGTGTGTGTGTGTGTGTGTGTAGTGTCCTTTGTCTGGGGGCCCTAGGAAATCCAACCTGTCACCTTGACTATGCTCAGCCCTGGTCCCATCTAGGCAGGTGCCCGTCGCTTCCCGCCCCTCTGCCAAGCATGAGGGCAGCATGGGCCGGTCACTATGGTTTTGGCTCTGCGGCAGGCTTAGAATAGCTGTGATTCTGAAGCTCACCTGGCCTGTCCCCATGGCCAGGGCTCAAGTGACGTCCTTGGGATCAGTGTGCTCAGCAGAAGCCGCTGTGATATATTTATATTAGACTCCCGCGGGGTCAGGACAGGAGAGGGAGGTCAGCCAGCACGGTACACCTCCCACGGCTACAGAAGCTGCTCAGAGGGAAACCAGAGAGGCAATCAGAGGACAGGAAAACGATTCTCCTCTTTGTGGCATGGATTGCAAAAAGAGAAAAGAGGGGACGGCCACGCTCACAGACAGAGTGATCTAGAACAACTTCCAGAAATAGGAAAATACAGTCACAGGACCGCGTTCTGCTGAAGAAGAGAAAACACACCCGGGAACCTGGACTCCAAACACAGGCAAGGTCCAGAGCTGCGGTCCTATAAGGGTAGAGGGGCCACCTCCTAAGATCAGGTCAGCGAGAAGCGTGAGGCCCAAGTCCACGGTCGCTGGAGAGGGGTCCGTGGTACTAAATGCTCCTCACAACCATCACAGGCTTGTAATCCCAGCCCTGCAAGAGGCCGAGGCGGGCGCGCCGCATCACTCCCTGGGTGAAGGTGGTTCTGCCCACTCGTGAACATCCTCAATGCAGGAAATGGACACTGGCAGCTCCACGCCAGGTGTGGCAGAGATCCAGCACTTCCTTGGGGCTTGACGGCTCCCAGCCCATAAGAGACCCCGTCTCAGGAGCGGGACGGAGGGCATTTGAACCACACCCGGGCTCCACTCACGAGTGCACACATATCCACAACCCGCATGTACACATCCCCACACATGTTCAGAAATCTCAGGAGACTTGACTGCGGACAGCGGTGCCAATCAGCAGCAGATTAGCAAAGCAGAGATCGCGAGACGCTTCCCTCAGAAGCCTGTCTCCATCCACAGAGCACTATAGGATCACCTGCGACAGAGCCAAGGGCCCGCCACAGTTTCCACGGCTTCTACTCCCTGCTTGTCCCATCTCGCCAACAGGCAGCTCCAGACCCCTTTCCTAACAGTCGCTGAGCCCACCCGAAGAATGTTGGGGCAGATTAGTTTTAAATGCAGAGGCGAGTGGCCCTGGGGGGCCGATTTCCAGCACAGGTTTCTAAATGTAAAGTGTGGTGTTAGGTGGGCTGTCAGCCTGTAGGTGGCGCTCTTCACCCAGTTCTTCCGTGGGTCCAGTTTTACGTAACTTCTTTTCATTTCTTCCTTAGTGCTTTCTGAGCAGAGTCGACAATGCAGCGCTGCTGGCTCTGGGCCTGGGAAGGGACAGGGCTTCTGCCTCTCAGAGCCCTGGGAGGGCACCAATGGAGTGGAAGCCACAGTCACCTCAGATGAGGGTCAGGGAGGGGGCTCCAAGCTGAGCCCTGAGAGTGAGCTGGGATCTGTCCAAACATAGCGCCCCCTATAGTAAGTAGTTCAACATATGTGTGTTAATTTGAAGGTTGCAGGCTGAGCTCTGGGCACATCTGTGAAGAACTGATAGTTAAGGAAAGCCCTGAGCAGGCCCGCAGGAGGCAGTCTGATTGATGGGGGAGACCTGGCCGGCGATGGGTGGGGCCATTCTTTGGGCAAACGGATAAAATGGAGGGAGCTGGTTAAGTCAGTTGGCATTCCTCAGCACACCTGGACAGACATGCTGGCAAGGGAGGTCTGCCCCTCTCTCTGCAGCCCTGTGGACATAGTGTGGCCAGTTCCCTCGGTCCCTGGTGTGGTGTGGACCCTCCCACCAAGCTGCAGTGAGAACTGCAACTGGACAATATAAACCAAAATAAAATCCCTTGTTCCCAAAAGCCCAAGTGCTATGAATTTATCAGCAACATGAAGAACAACCCCTTTCTGCACCCCAACTCCAGACACATAGAGGACGTCCACAGATGCTTGCTGAGTTCTGGGGAACATCGCAGCGCAACCATAACTTTAGTAAGCACTCTTCTTTTTTCATTTCCATGTGTATGTGTGAGGGGGGTCATGTATGCATGCCTGGTGTTCATGTTAGTGGTGCATGTGTGTGTGTAAGTACACATGCTTGTGGAGGCCTGAGGTGCTTATTGGAAATATAAAATCGCTCTTCTACCTCATTCTTTTGAGACAGGGTCTCTAATCAAACCTGGAGCACACTGATATGAAGTATCCCACTCTATATCTTCCGGGTTGGAATTTGCCACATCCGTCCGACATTTTTACATGAGGATCTGAACTCTGCTCCTTTTGATTACACCTGCTAAGTCATCTTCCAGGCTCTGAATTTTGGATTTTTTTTTTCTCATTTGAGGTTGAGGTGAGAGCAGAAACAGGCACTGGGAATTCCAGAACTGGCCCCAAGAAGAGAGGCACCGTAAAGGTGGGGAGTGGTCTGAGCACACATGGGACCGTCAATCCCGCTGCTCACGCTAATCAGAGCTTCCAAGGCCCCCTGTGGACAAATCGCTCACTGACCCTGCTTCATGTTATAAAAGCTCTGAGGTAGATTCTGTTTGGATGCCACAGAAGGAACATGAGAAACATTACCTAATTCAGAATCACATAATAAACAGCGGCAGAGCTGGGAATGCAGTTTGGTCCTAAACTCTGCTGTCTGACCTCCCCCCATGTAAGCAGGGCAGACATTCGTGTGACAAATGGCTGCAGGCTCCTGCCATGTGCCTCATCATCTTGAGGCTGACCTGGTTGACTGGTTGGGAGACCCTGGCTGCAGCTGGATATGGAGGACGCGCCTGTAATCACAGCACTTGGGAGGCTGAGGCAGGAGGACTGGAAGGCCCAGGCAGCTGAGCTACAAAGCAAGTTCAAGGCCCTGGAATACAGTGAGACCCTGTCAAAACAAAAACGCGCACAAGCACGTGCATGTGTGCGTGCATGCATGCATGCGTGTGTGTAGCTATATGTATATTTATATATATATAATATACAAATATATAAATATGCATGCATGTTAAAGAAAACCTTGTTGGTACCTATATGTCTATTTAAAGTATACTGCATGGGCTGGAGAGATGTCTCAGGGGTTAAGAGTCTGCCTCGAAAGCAGAAGGTCCTGAGTTTGGATCCCAGGTCTCATTTAAAAATGCCAGGCAGAAATGGTGGTGGCCTGTACTTCTGATCTGGAAGGCAGAGCCTGGGAAATCCCAGAGTAAAGCAAAAAGGATGTAGAAGCAATCCAGAATGATTCCTGAAGTCACTCTTGGCCCTCCACAGGGATACACAGTGCCCTCTAACACACACACAAAAAACCCCACATCAATCAATCAATCAATCAATCAATCAATCAATCAATCAATCAATCAAAATAAAGCACATTGCAGACTTGACGGGGGTGTGATGACCAGCGTCGTCTGCTGACTGACAGGGGTGTGCTTACGTAGAAAACCCAAAAGGGGGTCACAAAACATATGCAGAAGCCAGTGATGTGAAAACTAAATTTGTGCGCAGTTGGAGCCCTAGAAATAAAATCTGGCAAGAAGGTGACAGCACCAGCCTTGAGGTCTCCGGGCGGGGTGCTGGGGGGACTTCCACTTCCTCTTTTTGTACGTCTAGAATCCCTAAAATAGGTTAGCTATATAATAAACTCACTCAGAAAGGAAAAAAACCAAACCTGCTGGGAAAATCAGACATGCTGGAGAGGCGTAGGTGTTGGGAGAGGGTGAGGGAAGGACAGGGACTATGCGGAGGGTGATGACTTCTATTAGCACCAGGATGCTAACGTGAAGGCTCCGACCCTAAGGCTCTAGCAGCTGGAAGAACTCACGTGAGACTTTAGGAAGGAGGGGCCAGAGAGCCTGGCACAGCAGTCTTGACTGCACCACCCTGCAGGTGGCAGCACGGCCTGGGACGGGTGTTCACGGGCGAGGCACACCAGGGCATCGCACGGAGGGAACGCGCTTCACCTATGAGCAAGGCGTTTTGACTTGTTTTTCCTTCAACTTTACAAGCTCTAAAGACAGGCAATGGGTGCGTCAGCACAGTCCCCAGCGGAAGGCTTAAACATTTCTTATTCTTACAAAATCAGCCCGTTCCCGTTTTTTAAAAGATAGAAATGCTGCGTCCTTCCTGTGGAGTTGACAGGCTCATACCTCAAAGGGGAGTAGCTGTGATTATTGAAGCACTTTGTCTATTGAACAATGTCTTATTCAAACTGTGCTTATAAGCAAGTAGCCGTCTCTCTGTTGGCATAAAACTTTCTTTGAATTAAAAATTCCTTTTATGCTAGTCCTATTATATGTTCTCTATCAGAGTGTTATTGCCGATTCCCTATTTAAATTTAATAAGTACTTCATAGTGACATGAGCCATTATGTAATTATTAATATTCATTTGCCATGAATATTACATAAAGTAAAATATTACATTGCCCTACATTGCTTTTGTCTTGAAAGAAAGCCTTGTCAGAGCAAAGATTAATACCATTAGAATTCTGCGACTGGCTAGCAGAAGATTCATGATGTTAGATGGTCCAGGAAGAAGGTAACAGGGCAGTGAGTCACGAGAGAGACTGTCCAATCTGTTGGTCATTTCTGAAGAACCGAGGGCCAGGAACAGGAATCCATAATGAAGAGTATTGCTTTTAGTAAAAAAAAAACCCACATGAAATTATTTTCAAAAAAAATTTCATATTTTGGAAATAGTGAATGTTTAGGTTGTAGACAGTGAGATCCATTCACTCTCATTTGTTTTTGCTTTCATTGTTGCTGAGAAATATACACGCCGACATGGAAGTCTTTCTTGAGTAAAGAGAAACGTTTTCTAGTCCGTACAAAAGTACCACTTATGGTCAACAGTTCACACGTGAGGCGCCACGTGCCGTGAGCTTCATAGGCACCTGTGGAATTGATGATTTGGTGCTGTGTGAGAGGCCCATGAACTAGGGCAGAGCCCCTCTCTCTAGGGATACCAACCCCCTCTACCTGTGGGGTAATGCTTCTGGAGTTACCTGGAAACCCCATTCCTTTGGGTCAGCACATGACTGACACCTCGTTAGCAGCTGGGAGAATCATGGGGTGGCTCCTGCTGTCTTTCTCTACAACCCTGGTTGGCTTCTGTCAAAACTGGAGTTTTGGCCTGTGTCACTTCTGCAAATGGAACCTGTCCGATCAAAGAGAAGACTGACCGCTTTGGGTGTCGCCAAACATCCTCGGCTTACACACGAGGAACACGGGTTTGAGGAGCTTCTGTCTGTGAATTGTTTTCCTGTGCTCTGCACAAGTCTCTTCGTGACGGCCGCCCGGCACCTCGGCAATGACGCCCATTACTGAGCCTCAGGCACCCGCTGGGCGCTTCTTCCCGTGAATACATTTGTAAGTGTCAGAGGAACTAGCTAAGAATCATGAATCGGGGCTGGCACAGTGTCGCCTCACATGGCCCAGCCGGTGGTTTGGTTCCCAGAACCGTATAAAATGGGCAGAGACAGCACACGCCTGTCAAAAGTGAAGAGGTGGAGAGGCAGGGCAGGAATTCACCATCGTCCTCTGCTATACAGTAAGTCTGAGGCTGAGCAATAGGAGACCCTGTCATAAAAATAAATAAATAAAAATATCCTCAACCACAGAGGAAAAGCCATGGCTGGTGGCAGTGAACGCGGAACTGGTGCATAAATCCAGCGCCCTTTCTGCTTGGTCCTGCTGCCTGTGGAAAGCAGCCGGCAATGTCTGCAGGCAGGAGGCAGCCACACAAAGCAGCCAGTGGAGCTGAGCCCTAGGGAACGAAGGGAAGGGCCAGCGCCCTCCCCGCAAGCAGCCTTGGTAGAAGGGGTCCCCAGGCCACCCCAGGCCTTTCTCTGTCCCTGCTGGACCCTGACTCAGGCTTCTTTGCTCAGAGTCCAGCTTGTGTGGTGTAAAGGCTCAGGCCTGGGGTCGCTCATGAGGGGAGTGCATGAGAATGGAGTCTTTCCTCTCCCTCCCAATCATGTTTCTTCCTTGATGCTCCTTTGCCACTGTCCCCATGGGATCCCCCCAAAGTGTGCACCAGGACCAGTGGGGGGACCAAGGAGGAAGTAGTGCTCTTTCTGAAGCCCCTTAGGTACCAGCAGCCCTGGCGACTGGATGGAACTGGCCTGGGCGGTTCCTTTCTTTTAATGAGACAGGATTTGGTTGTAAGTGACAGTTTCAGTTGCCAGAATTATTTTTAGAAAATGGTTAGCCAACATTCCCATTCCCTCCTTTCTGAAGCAGATTCCTTCCTGTGGCATTTCTTACAAATCCCTTTGTCAATATCTTTTATGGAAACATTTACCCAGCACATTAACTGAAGTCATAGGATTTATAAGATAAAACAGGGTTGGAAGTTTACACAATGCAGATCCTCTCTGGAAATTCTTAATAAAAATCAGATGTACCGATGGGGAGCCAAGCTTGTAAGAACTGCCCAGATCTAGATATTTCAGGTCAATCCCATTCTCGGTCTGTGTCTGAATGCAGAGAAGCCTTGGGCCGTCCTACCCCGGGGACTCGTGCCCTGCAGCCACTGTGGCCATAGTGCCAGGGTCTTCCCCTTCAGTTCCAGGACCTTCTAATAAGAAGCACGGATGGTCTAAATTAGAGGAAGATGGGGCTCCGGTCATGTTTTCTGAATCTGTTGACTAATTCTGAACCTGACCTGCCGTGCACCAAGAGATGTCTGCCTCCCCCCAACAAAGGATCCCTTTGGGGAATAAAGCCGAGGAAGCGTGAAGTTAACCTTGAAGTTAACCTTGAAGACAAGGGGCTTAAGAATCTGGAACTTCATGGCCTGTGGCCTGGAGCCAACCTCACTGTGACGAGACCCTCTCCTAACAGGACCGTCTGAAAAGAGACAAGTCAGGCTTTGAAACGGAAGTCCCTTCCTGGACTAAACAGAGACAAAAGCATCCACGAGGGCGCCGGGAGGCTTAGAACGGGGCGTGCGCCAGGCAGATGTGCACGCACTGACTTCAAGTGCGCAGCAGCACAATCTTCACGCAAGCTGCCAAGACGGCGGAAAGTAGCCCGTGAATGAGATGCCGCTGTGAGCTTCACAGTCGTTACCAGAAGATACGGCAGCAGACTAAGCTGCCGAGAAGCTCAGCGTCAGGAAGAAGTGGAGGGCAGGAACCAGAAGGAGAGATGACTCATGCTTCTGCCGTTTGCTCGAGATTCCAGGCAGTTCCTGAGGAACTACAGGATGACAAGACCCGCTCCATCTTGGAATAAGCTCAACCATTCCGGTAGGATTCATTTCAATTTGGGGGGCAGTACCGGAAATACAAGGTGTTCCACCTGGGAATTCAGAACCACTTCCCGGGCTCTGTGTCCTTGGCAATCAAGCAAATCCTCAGGAACCACTTATGCCCACGCCAGGGCCCAGGGTCTGTCTGCTGAGACCCTAACTTGACTACCAGCTGCCCTTCGAAGTCCTGAGGTCTCAGAAGGCTGGTCGTGCGGACAGGGAGCGTCTGACCCCTTTGCTGGGGCCAGCGGGGGTCCCTTACCTCTCGCAGTTCTTCTTGCCACTGGAGGAGCTGCTGGTGGAGCCCGTGCGGTTCCGGCTTCCTTTGGAGTCCCCAGAACTCTCCCTGCGGCCACCGGGAGACACGCGTTCAGAAGAGCTGGTCCTCTTGATGCTGCTGGGAGGGAGGGGGTGAGAGTGAGTGCTCTGCACTGTGCTCCCGTCTCTCCGCTGGTGCGGAAGGCCCTGTCACGCAAGCCGCTGTGGGGACGTGGCCACATGTCTGTGACATAGATGAGTACCACAGAGTCACAGAGGGAACTGGATGGATACTGGGATACAGAATACTGGGGGAGGGTGGAGAGACACCTTCTAGAGGTCGCTTTCTGCCCTTGAAGATGTTTCAGCCTAGAGCATTGGCCTGCAAGGGTGACCCCCCCCCCCGTGGGACATCTGACAACGTTGGGAGCATTTCTGTTGTCATAACTCAGGGAAGAGGCTGCTACAGGCACGTAGTGGGTAGAGACCAGCCATGCTGCCAAACGCCTTGTGATGCCCACGCCAGAGCCACCACTGGTGGTGGCATGAGGGATTGTGCCCAGCAGCATCCCGGCACAAATGCAAATAGGGCACATCTGTAATAAGTCAACAGTCATGAGGAGATGTCCCACTCCACGAGGACGTCTTTGCTTACGGCTGGCACCCTGCAGGCACCAGTTTCCCGTGGTGGCCAGTCGGACCACGGGGATCAGGACTTGAGCGTTCCTAGTCGCCACACTGGCAACCTAGTTTACGAGCCTATAAAGCAAGTACACAAACCCAATGCTTGCTGATAACTAATCACAGATACATTTAGAACAGTTCTTTGATGTACATACAATTTTTATCATGTACTAAAGACAGAAGCAGACCTGCATGCTAATAAGGTGGATGTTCTTGTTTTTACACAAAGAAGTCAGTCTTGGCCGAGTAGGGTTACTTCGGACGATTGAGGTGAGGACCCTTTCAGAACAGGGAAAAAGTCGTGTGGCATGTTAGTGTGCAGGTGTGACCTCCAGGGCTACATGGTGAGGTCCGCATCCCCGCTACATGACGCAGTTAGTGTGCAGGCGGGACCTTATCACAATTTGAGGAATGTACAGGCACATACACGGGGACAAAGAATTGGATTGTGAGAGGAGGTAACAAGGGGAGAGAAGGTTGTAATCTTCTGTGTTTGGGGGCCTGACTTTGGGTACAAACCCACAGAGCCTTGTGCCAGCACAAATCTCCTGGGAGACAGCTTCCATGTCCTGCCATCTCTGTGCTAATACCTGTCATAAGAACTTGCTGGAAATTCTGTCCTAACAAGCCAGTATCCATTTAGCAATTTATGAACTACAAGTCAGCAACTCGAACGACAATTGTTTCAAACATCATTTCAAACAATCTAATCCAAAGACTTGCAATTGGATGTGTGCTCAGAATGACACCAAGAAAATGCTGCTTTCACATAACTAAGAGCAGAAAACTGTGCGTGTGGACTGGAGAGATGGCTCAGGGGTTAAGCCTCTGCCTCACAAGCAGAAGGACCCGAGTTCAGATCCCAGATCCCACATAAAAATGCTGGACAGAAATAACTGTGACTCGCACTTCTGGCCCTGGAAGGCAGGGCCTGGGAAATCTCAGAGCAAAAAGCAAAAAGGAGGTAGAGCAATCCAGGATGTTTCTTGAAGTGATCCTTTGGCCTCCATAGGCACACAGTGTCCTTTGGTACACACACACACACACACACACACACACACACACACACACACACACACGCACGAAAGAAAAAAGACAACTACATGCACAGCAAAAACCCTGCAGGTTGCCAGATGCTAAGGACTCAAATCTGAGCTGAGGCGTTTCAGTTTGTTGCTGTTCTAAGCCTGATGGCGTACGTAAACTCAAAGTCTGCTGTGTTCACAGCCAGGACTGTAGTGGAGTCATGTGACCCAATACGCCAGATTCATTTACGTGTTTGATCTTGAATATATTTTTGGTTATGGATTGTTTCAGAAATCTTTCAATGTTACCAATAGTTTTTTCTGATCCCCACATTCAGTTACCTGATCTTGAATGGGATTGTGATCCACAGTTTAAGAAGCTTGTGGTCCAGGAAAAAGAGTCTGACATGCTGGAAACCCACAGGCATGGCGCAGAGCCAGGGCACTGGGCAGCCGAGTGTTCCCTCTTAGAGCACGCAATGGACCATATTTCCAGACCACGCCACCAATGCCTGACCTGCCACACCGTGGCATCAAGAAGCTGGGCCTCCATGCCACAGTGTTAGGAAGTATGGTCCCGGGGGTAACAGGGCATGAAGGTGAAGTCCTCCTAGTTGAGGTTAGTGCATTCCTGAGATGGGCCCCCGAGACCCCCTCGTCCTTTGCCCACCATACAGAAACATGCTGAGACTCAGTACCCTGCTCTCAAACCATGTGCAGCCTGGGGTATGGGCAGACGCACGTGGCCTGGGGTACGGGCAGATGCACGTGGCCCAGGGTATGGGGAATACAGCAGCTCACAGCGACAGAGCAGGTGCCTGTCACAGGTCCCTGCCAGCTCGTCCTCCGCGCTGGCACTCCTCCAGAACTATCACAGGAATCTTTTCTGTACACTTTGAAAGGCCTCATGCAGAACAGAAAGGATGACGTAAGTGGACCCGTGAAGCACGCAGATGGGGTCCATCCGTTGACAGTGCCAGTCAGACTCGAGTTGATGGCCGTCTCACAGATGAGAAGGGAGGTTCTGGGGGTGGTAGGAAGAGGGGCCAGCTGGTGGGCATATACACAAAAGTGCAACTCCTGTCCTGGCTCGGGATGGGACCGCCCACCTGGTGGCTACCGAAGGGGTCACTGTGCTATCTCGGATTCAGAGGAAGCCATAGGGTGACGCGGTCAGGAAGGAGAGAGGAGAACGAGGACAGTCCCCAGGAAAAGCCATTTTCAGATGCAGGCTGAGACGTGCCATGCCATCAGGCAGCAGAGACGCAGGGCAGAGAGAGTCCGGGCAGGAGCCATGAGAGACATGCCCATGGAGAGGAGACGAGGACACGCGTGTGATAAGGACTGCACAGGAGCAGGAAACTCGGCGCGCAGGGCCCTGTCTCAACACTGCGTTCCACGCTCTTGTCATTCCTACCACGAGTCCGAGAATCGCACCGCGGCCCCGGGCCCATCTCCTGTGGCTCCTTCCTCGCTTCCTGCCCTTCCTCCACCCCCTTCCCGTAGGCTGCTGTCTTTCAGGTGATCCGCTCTTGACATGTTTGTAAAAACCATGCCACTGGGGCAGGGATGCTGAAACTAGAGGCTAAAGCACTTGCCACATGACCAAGATCAGTTTGGTCAGATCCCCACATCACACACTGCACGTCAGGTGAGTGCAGGCGCCGCCTGCGATTCCCGCCGTGGAAGGCGAAGTCTGGCAATCTCCAGAGCAAGCTCTGGATTTGAATAGAGGCCCTCAAAAAGAATGAAGTGGAAGAGTGATCAGGAATGATTCCAACATCAACCTTGTACACACACACACACACACACACACGAACATGCATACGTACATCCATGTACTTCCACATACACATAAAATGGAAAAGAGAAAAAAAAATCATCTCATTTTCTTCTCTGATTGAGAAACATAAATGCTACGACATGAACTTGTATTTTAACCATTGTCGGCACAGGCCTCTCGGGGACCGCACGAGCCTGAGTTTGCAGCGGCAGAAGCGTACAAGCAGAGTCTGCATGGGCGGGGCTCAGGGTCAGAGTGAGGTTTTTCCAGAATGCTCAATTTGAGCACAAGGAAATTGCACCTCAGGACAACACAGCTTTTCTGACATTCTGGCCTGCAGCCTAAAGATCATAGAAACCTTGCTGCCTGGAGTTCTCTGTTGTCCAGCGATGAAAACCACATGCTGACGTAGTCCCCGGAACTGTCCTCTGCCAAGTGCCTGGTACAGACCCAGGAGCCGTCCCGTGGGGCCGCTGGCAGGGCCCGGGAGACCTTGCCACGGCAGAAGGAGCCCCTGAGCGTCACTTCTGTGGTATCCTGGGGAGTTCATAGCAAGTTCATGGCAATTCGAAGCACTGTATGAAGCATCCTCGCAGGGCTGAGAACAACGACCGTTGTTCAACTCTGCAAACACTAACCGTCAAATGAAAACTCAACCTGGAGCCTGAAGAGGTGACGGGGTGTCACTGGTGGAACTGTGGGGTCTGTGGCAGTTACAGGGAGCACAGCACATTGCATTTTACCTAGATCGGGTCAATTGACCTCACTCACATTCCCTGCCGAAAGGTCCTTGTCCTCATTTCAGAGATGAGGAAACAGATTCTGGGAGGTGAAGCCCGTGAGTCGCAGCAAGGGAGGGGCTGATGCTCTCCCCCGCCCCATGCTTCTCTGCCACTAGAATCTTCCTGCAGGAAGCCCCCTTAGCAGGGAACAGGGAGGAAGTTATGCTCTCTCCGCATGCTGAAGCGCGCTGGCTTTGCGGGGCTCTACACATCTGATCTATGCCAGCAGTTAAACTTTACGTGGCTTGAAGCAGCTACGAGAAGAGACCTGTAGGCCACTGTGTCGGACGGAGGTGAGGGGACAGCAGCCGCAGCAGGTCACAGAGCCAGTCTTGGTCCCCCTCGTCCTCATGCTGACCTAGGCAGACTGCCTGTCCCCGAGGCTCCTCTGCAAACCTGCTCCACGTATGCAATAAGCGTGGGGGCGATTGGAAGTGTGGGAAAGTGTGCGGATAAGCTTCAGTACGTAGCGGGACGCAAACATCACACTGCAAAGACATTAGGTTTTGCATAAACAGCTCGTGTGTAATCCATCACAGCTTTTTCAAGACTTTCCTCATTCCCACATTTGCATCGAAATGTTAAACTTCAAAAACAAAGTTACTATTGTTCTACATGTAGGAAAAAAATAAGGCATTTCCTTTGAAAGCCAAGGGCCCTTATGAATTAAAGAGGATTTGCTAGGACTCAAGTGAAGGGCAGCAAATAAAAGCTTGCAGACAAGACATTCACAGCGGCAAGGGCGGCCGAGAGCATGCTGTCCGCGCTGCAGGGGCCTCTCTCAGTCACCCCAGCCATATCAAAGAAGTTACAGCCCTCTGGACAGCAAGCGGCAACAGCCATCTTCCTTCGGGGAGGGGCAGGGGAACTGGCCTGCGCCGGTCTATCAGCCCGCAGGCAGGCTATGCCTCAGGTGCACGCGTGAGCGGGCAGGTCATTGCTGCCCCGTCCCAAACCTCGGAGTGCTGAACACATGTCCTCCTATTCATTACGTGTGCGCTCAAGGGCCCTTGCCAATTTAAACCGCAGACAGAATGAAATGCTGCCACAGAGGTGGGCACGATCTTCCCATGAGGATGTAATGACGTCTTCTTTCCTCATGTGACTTGGACTCAAACGGTTTCCAAATCTGGAGAAAAAGATCCCGAACATTTTACAATCGACACAACTCAGCAGATACCTGTTCTGCAAAATCAGGAAGTTCTGGCGACTTTCGTCTGATGGCCGAGTGATTGACGCCAACTCCAGACAACCCACTCAGCACATACAGGTGCCGACTGTGGGGACTCACTGTGACCCCTGGGACCACTGCGGCGGCACAGGGAGGAACCTGCCTGATGACTGTCCTCGCTCCGATGGGCTGAGAGCACCCACTTCAACAACATGAAAATGTCCTTCCTACGGCCTCGGTGGACAGCACTGCATGCATCCTTGTGAGGAAGCGCAGGGTCTTCCGAGGCCGGGGGTCTTGAAGCCTGTGAGAACAGATGTGCCTCCACACCACTCGCTGCCAACTCCTGAGTTGCAGGAAGCTTGTGACCCCTGCTTGCCAGCAGGTGTTAGACCACCCTCCTTGCTTACCAGGATGTGGGCCCAGCTCCTTTTCGCTACTGACAGCAGACTCAAAACTTAAGAGTCTATAAAAGTACGCGTCCATTTCATTGAAGCAGAGTAACAAAGACATAGGGCCGAAGAGATGGCTCAGGCGTTAAAACCTTTGTCTCTCAAGGAAGAGGACTTGAGTTTGGATTCCTAGATTCCACTTAAAAAAATGCCAAGCAGATATGATGGTGGCTTACAATTCCAGCTGGAAGGCGGAGCCTGGGAAGTCCCAGAGCAAAGCAATGTGGAGGTAGAGCAATGCAGGCTGATTCTCTAAATGTGTATATATATGTTTTAGACTGGGCCCACTGCACAGTTGAGAGGGATGTGGAACATGGTACTTGGCCGCAGCTGGCTGTGGATTTGTGCCAATCCTCCCCTTCAGTTTCACAGTACAGGAATTACAGGGCTGAGTCCCCTTGCCCGGCTTAGAACTAACTTTTCTTACTTATTTAAATTTTTATTCTATGCATTGTCGTGTGTGTGTAGAGTATGGGTGTGTGTCCACCACATTGGACGTGGAAGTCACAGGACAGCTTTTGGGAGCTGGTTCTCTCCTTCTACCATGGGCTCTGGGAATTCAACTCAGTAACTGGGTTTATAAGGCAGCGCCTTTGCCTGCTGAGCCACCTCACCAATCCCAGGAGCAATGTTTTTAAAACAAAACCAACCAGGAGACTGGAGAGATGGGTCGGGGTTAAAGTCTTTGCCTCACAAGCAAAGGATCTGAATTCAGATCCCCAGATCTTACAAAAAAATGCTGGGCAGACTAGACTTTCAGCCCTAGAAGACAGGGCCTGGGGAACCCCAGAGCAAAGCAATATGAGGTAGAGGTAGAGAAATCCAGGATGACTTCTGAAGTCACCCACCCTTGGCACACGTACTCAAGCACCCTCTTGTACACACACGCACACGCACGCACGCACACGCACACGCACACACACGAGCATGCAAAGCACAAAAGAAAACAAATCAGCGGGAGCCAGACGGCTTGGCTGTGCCTCACTCGGCTCATGAGCCTGGCGCGGACTCGGATGCGTGATGACATCACGCGTGCTGTCCTAACAAAGCACAGATATTTTCCCCAGGGACTGCTGGCTGCTGTGTGGAAGCAAAGCCGTGTTAATATTCTGTCTCACGCTCCGTATGGACACTTTCGGGCTGGGCCTGAAGAACCAATCTCATTCTTCTCATGTCCTCCCAGGGCGCCCCTGGAGTCCCGTTCTCCTGCCCCCGAGTGGGTGAACTGCTGTCTCTTTTTTGAGTGGCGCTTGCAGACAGAGCGAGGTAGGACCACGGTGTCTCCCCCGGATGCTCTGTGCCCTTTCCTTTGACTAACGCTAACAAAGGGTTTCCCAAGGATTCCAGAGCAAGCCCTGATCGCAACCGAGGTCTTAATTGGCAACCTAAAGCACAACCGCTGGGCACTGGACTGTTTCCAAGGGGGATTTTGTGCTTACGCACCAGGCTGAAAACCCCTGGAGTCTTCTTTTGAAAGCACGCATACACCATGCACACCCCCAAATGTTCTGACTTGGTTCGTTTAGGTGCTGTGATCACAACAAAATCTCTTCATGGTAACTTGGAAGCTGTTTTAATCTCTACATTCAGGGTCCCCGCCGATCTCTCTGCCGTCAGAAGGCTCTCCTGATGTGGGCTCCAGAGCCTCGCCGTAGCCTTGACTGTAGCTGGTGCTTCTGTTCCAGTCTCCAGTGAATGGCGCTGGCAGCCCAGAAGCCGGTGGATCTGGTGTCACCACCATGCTCTGGACTCTCAGGTCGTAGCTTAGGCACCATGTGCTTCTGGCTGGCAATCCATGGTGACAAGAGTTGAGTGGGTGATTGGATGGTTTAGTTTGTAAAGTAAAGAAGTTGGCTGGGGATGTAGTTTGGTGGTGCCAGCACTTGCCTAGTTTGCCCCAGAACTAAAATAACAACCTTGGTATTATTGATGACAAGAAAGGGGAAGGAAGGAAGGAAGGAAGGAAGGAAGGAAGGAAGGAAGGAAGGAAGGAAGGAAGGAAGGAAGGAGGAGGGAGGGAGGGAGGGAGGGAGGAAGGAGGAAAGGAAGGAAGGAAGGACGGAAGGAAGGAAGGAAGGAGGGAAGGAAGGAAGGAGGGAAGGAAGGAGGAGGGAGGGAGAAAGAGAGGGAGGTAGGAAGGGAGGAAGAAGGGAAGGAAGAAGTACGGTGGAAGAAAAAGAAAAAAGGAAGGAAGGAAGGAGGGAAGGAAGGAGGGAGGGAGGGAGGGAGAGGAAGGGAGGGAAGGAAGGAGGGAGAGAAGGAGAAGGGAGGGGAGAGGGAAAAAAGGAGGGAGGGAGGAGAAAGGGAAAGTGGGAGGGTAGAAGGAAAGGAGAGAGAAGGCAGGAAGGAAAAAATAGAAGGAGGCATGGAGAAAGGAAGGGAAGGGAAGGGGAGAGGAGGGGAGGGGAGGGAGGGGGAGGGAAGGAAGAGTCCACAGGGGCTATAGAACCTTCGGGAAGGAAACCCACACATACATATAACATGACGGTTGTGAAGCATGATACTCCCCCTTCCTCCCTCTTTATTCCATCCCATAAGACAGTGCTGCTGAGCGATCGCCCTGGAGCTCTTTGTGCTGCGCTGAAGCCAGGACAGAGACCCCGGCCTCGGCACACGGCACAGGCCTCTGCTCACCGTGGAGACGGCCCTGGAGCCCCTCCCTCTCTTTTCATGCGTATATATGTATATCTGGGGGGGTACATGCATGTGTTTGCTCACATTCATTGTGGGGTGCATCCGTGTAAACATGCATGTGTTAATGTAGGCATAATATAGATGTCAGGTGCCTCTTCAATTGCTTTCACCTTTATTATTGTTGTCATTATTAATTTCTATTGTCATTGTTACATTTATTTATACCTTATTTGTTTATGGGGTGGGGGCATATGCCTGAGGATAGCTTTCAGAAGTCGGTTCTGTCCCTCCACTGTGCGCGCTTCTGAGGAGCAAATTCAGGTCACCAGGTTTGTGAGCAGCTCAGGTGCTGAGCTGTCTCGCTGGCCGCTCCGCTTTGATGAGCCCGGCAGGTCTTTCGATTGATCCCAGAGCTCACTGATCAGCTAGACTAGCTAACCAGCTTGTCCCCAGGGTCAGCTCTCTCTGCCCCTGAAGTGCTGGCATGACAGGTGGCTGCCACGTCTGCCCAGCACATTCCGGGATCTGAACTCTGGTCCCCTGTTTATCCACTGAGACATCTTCCCAGGCTCCTGCAGCCTGATGAATGGGTAGTTCTTGCTCTCAGACTGGTGACCTCTGTCAACCACTGATGAGTGACCTCACTCCTCACCCAGTTCCTGCTTCTAACAAATGGCAAACAGCAAGGACAGGCGTGGGGAGGGGGCTTCCAAGCAGTGGCCACGTCACACGATTTTTATGAGTAGCTGTCAGGGCTGAGCTGGAGACCTTGGCCAGAAACCGCTCACCACGGTGAAAACGGAAAGGGGCCAGACTGACCCTGGTGGATCCCATGTCCCCTGTCTAGTGCTGGGATTCTGAGAAAGTCCTTCCCTTCCTGAGTCCAAGATCTCATCGACAAAACAGCCGCAATGATGTCTACATCGCCGGGCTGCTTGAGAATTAGAGATAATTGTATTAAATACCTGCCATTTACAACATGCTGCTGTCATGAATCCGCTCTAGCGAGTGGGGAGGTGGCTCCGTGATAAAGGGGCTTGCTTGCTGTGCCAGCAGAAGGACCCGAGTTCAGATCCTCAGATGCCATGCAAAAATGCCAGGCAGCTGTAGCCGTCTGCCTGTAATTCCATCCTTGTAAGAGAGAGACGGGACTTTCTAGATGACCGTGGCCAGGCAAGCTCTAGCAGCCAGCTCTGGGTTGAGTAGAGACCCTGTCTCAAAGAGTAAGGTGGGGGCTGGAGAGATGGCCCAGGAGCTAAGTCTCTGCCTAATCAGAAGGACCTGAGTCTAAATCCCAAATCTCACATGAAAATGCCAAGGGGAAATGGCGGTGGCCTGCACGTCTGGTTCTAGAAGGTGGAGCCTGGGAAATCCCACACGGAGGCAAAAAGGAGACAAAAGGTGATCCAGGGTGATTCTTGAAGTCATCCTTGGGCCTCCACAGGCACACAGCCTGCTCTCTCTGTCTCTCTCTCTCTCTCTCTTTTTCTTTCTCTCTCTCATGTACATACACAAAATTAATAAATAAAAAATTAAAATAAGCTGCTTAAAAATAATGTGAAAGAATGATTGGGGATCATTCTTGAGGACAATTCTCAATATCTATTTCAGGTTTCCACATACATGCACACCTGCCATACACATGCACCCGTATATACGTATGGCACATATATGGTATAATGTATAATTTGTGTGTGTGTGTGTGTAAATGAACTACCCACACACATATAGGCATAACAAAATATTTCTAAGTAGATGTGACAGCACACACTGCAATCCCAGCCTGGGCGACATAAGACCCTATCTCTAAAACAAAGACAAAAACAAAACAAAATAACAAAATCACCATTTCTACCACCGTCACTGCCTGGAAAATGGGGCCAGAGGTTTGCGAGATGGCTCAGTGGTAAAGACACTTCCACCAGGGCTGACTCCTGTAAGTAGTCTTCTGGCTTCCAGATGTGTGCTGTGGCATGCAAATGTGCACGCATGCGCATGTGTGTACACACGGACACACAAAGAAATGAACTCATTCTGAAATGGCCAATAGTCAAAGATGAAATCAGAAGGAGAATTAGAGACTGTCGGACAAAGAAGAAGGAAAACCCAGCGTTGTCACCTGCAGGAACTCAGGAAAAGCTGCACGGAGGGGAAATTTGTAGTGGTGACTGTATGTGACAAGGAGGCGATCTCAAGCCACCACTTAACACTATACATCCATGAATTAGAAAAAACCTCTAGAAACATACAACCTATAAAGCTGGAGCCATGAAGAGATTAGAAGTATGCACAGACCGGCCATCAGTAAGCCTTCCAATGAAGAGAAGCCCAGACCAAAGGTGCTGCAGAGCCCTATGAAACATTTGAAGAATGGGCGCTGGCCCTTCTTGTGCCCCCCGGAGAATTAACGGGGGCTGAACAGTTCCAGATGCGTTCTGTGGGACAGATATTACTCTGGTACCAAAGTCAAAGACGCTTCAAGAAAAGACAGCTTAAAGTCAATATCCATGATGGAAATCAAACTTTAAAGAAGTTGTCAGTGGACTGGAGAGATGGCTCAAGGGTTAAGCTTCTTGCAAGTAGAAGGTCCTGAGTTCAGATCCCAGGTCCCATGTAAAAATGCCAGGCAGAATAAGTGGTGGCCCACACTTTGGGTCCTGGTGGGTAGAGCTTGGGATCCCAGAGCAAAACAAAAAAAAAAAAAATGGAGAAGCAATCTAGGATAATTCCCAAAGTCACCCTTAGTCCTCCACAGGGACACACAGTGCCCTCTCTCTCTCTCTCTCTCTCTCTCACACACACACACACACACACACACACAAATAAATATTTTTTTTAAAAAAAAGAGATCAATACAACAATTCTGTGTACTATAAAGTGAAGAAAGATAAACTTCTTAAAAGTAAAATTATCCTAGGAGGTAAAAACTTATATATACCGACACTGCTAAAACCCTGTTAAAAGAAAAATTTTAAGAACACTCAAATACTCCCTCCCAAGGGCGTTTGCATGAAATTAGATGCCATAAATTGACATTTATCTACTACCGCTAATTGTATTTTGTAGAGAAACACATGCGTGCACTTTACTGCACTGCAATGACTTCAAGGGAGACCTGAAAATCATCGATTTCCTCCATTGAAGAAATGAAACATCAAAACTTTAATACGGAAGGCAGCAGAAAGGACAGGGTCCCTTGTGGAGCCCACCCAATCACATGCCTGAGGTTGAGAAGAGGCGTCTCTGCTGCTGGATGAAACCTGACACAGCTGAGTGCCCTTTGACCTCCATGGATGACGAAGGAACAACCCACCCGCCCACCACGGGATACCTGGCAATCCTTGCAGAAACCCACCCTCCAGATGACACCTGCGGCTGGAGTCCTGAGCTGGTGAGGGGTCTTCACAAGTGGGTCTTCACAAGTCACACCTGTGCTTCATCGGCTGCACTTTCTTTGCTGCCTGCCCCACCCCCTACACTCCTGTAAGCAACCACAGCCTCACTCATACTCCATAACTGTACACAGTAGACTCCATGGTTGATGGGGAAAAAGACTCAAATACATGGAAAGACCAAGTTTTCAGATGAGGAGACGACGTCATTACAACGTCCGTCATTCCTGACACACACGTCATGCGACCACCACGTCTCTTGGGCAGCTTCGCAGGAGTGGAAAATGCCAACCTAACACCCATTTGCATCTCAAATCTCATCCCATTGACCAGAGCACCTGACAAGGGTTGTGCTGGCAGGGAGGGGAAGCCGAGGGATGGCTGTTAAAGTCGGCAGGAACCAAGCCGGCTCAGTCGGGACAAACGAGAGTGGTCCACACACCTACTGCTTGGTACAATGAATCCAGAAAAACCCCTTGCACATGGAGTCAGCTGGTGTCCACAGGGTGTCAAGACCACGTGATGGACACGGCCGTCTCTTTAAGAAACGAATGCTGGGCAAGGTGGGTGACACATGGAAAGAATGAAAGTGGACCCTCACCTTATATGATATATAAAAATAGACTCAGAATGGATGAAAGATCTGAAAGAACACCTAAAACTGAGGCAAACTCAAAAGAAAGCCTGGGGGAGAAGCTTCTGGATTCAGGCTTTGTTAAGCAATGACTTCTTGGCTCAGACACCAAAGCAAATGTGATCTGCCTGTTAGGCTGTGATCTGCATGAATTTAGAAACTGCTGCAGGACCTGAGTTCAGATTCCAGCACCAACGCAAAAGCTGGATGGGCAGGAGGTGGAGATAGGAACATCCTGGGTGGGCTAGTCTGATGGAGGAACAATAGAGACCCTGCTCCAAGCAAGGTGAAAGGCACGGACTGACACCCAAGCTGTCCTCTGATTGACACATGCATGCATCACACAAACACATGGGCACAGTGCACAGGCATCCACATACAACAGACAGAAACAGGAAACAAAGAAAAACATCAGTTTTGCTCATTTGCATCTAGATGCTTTTAAGTCTTATCTGCTGCTGCCAGCTACAACCCCAAATTCATCCCATGTTGGCTGTAAATACGAGCGAGTTACACAAGCATCAGGGGACATACAGCAAGGACAAGAATAGCATCTTAAAACTGTGAAAAGCACTGCAAAACCAATTTTTTTACAAAGATTCATAAAACCCATCAACTCCTGCAAGTCTATGCATGACGACCTAGTGGGAGATGGCAGAGCAGGCTGAGCAAATCGTGTGGGCTGAAGAGATGCCGCAGCTCTTTTAATACAGCTGCAGCTTTGGCCTCCATATTTAGGGCTGGCACAGTTGATTTGCGCTCGGTCATAGCAGCGGTACTTCATCACCTGTGGTCTAGCTAAAACTTCTCCTCCCATCCACAGTGTGACACATTCTTTCCTCATCTCATGGACCCCAACCCCAACATGCTCTCCAGCTGTAGTGGTCAGCCCCAGAGTCACAGGAAGCTCTCTAGCGGCACATGTTCTCTCCAAAGGAGCCACACCGCAGCAGGTCTAGGGCAGCCTGGAAGATGACGTCATGGGCTTAGGAAAGGCAGGGCACTCTCAGTGGGGCGCTAGAGGCAGCTGCTTTTCCCATGGGTCTGTAGAAACGAAACGTTAGGCCACCTCACTTTTGCCCTAGGTCATCTGACGGACACTAGAGCCGGTCACAGTCTCTCCAGAGAGCAGCTGTCTTGGTTAGCATGAATTGAACTCAGGTCCAATAGTCACAAGAACAGCTGGTATATATGGGCGAGTTTCCTGTGGGTGGGACAGCAGGGAAGGGGAGGGGCACATGATTATTATGAGCTCCAAAGCCTGAGGCCAGATGGCACCAGCTGGACTTCACCGGCCCTTCTGGAGAGAGACCTGAAGACCGAGACAGGAAGAAGGATGAGGGAAGGGGACAGCTAGATCCCCACCCCAAGTCACAGCAGCGGCAGGTGCAGCGTGGAGCCCTCCACCCACAGGTGTCCTCGGAGCACTGTCCTCGCCCCGCCCCCTAGCATCCCTCAGGCCGAGAGCCGCTGCATCCTTTGCAGCCCCGCAACGGAGCTTCTTCAAGGCTAGCTGTGCGCTCAACCACCAGGTATACGGTTCTCACAAATAAGGATACTGGCTATCAAATACACCACTACCTAAATGGCCATGCCCACACCTAGCCCTCTTGTTAGTTACCGCTCTCCCAAATCTTACAGATGACACTTCAAGGTTGCTATGACAATCTGAATTTTGCTGTGTTCCCTGGAGACAAGTGGGTGGTAACCACTTACTCACTTTTGCCCTAGGTTATAGTCACAATTGTTTTTACAAGGAGAACCTTATGTAAAACTGCAAAATGACATACTGCTGACATTTCCCAAGCAGTATGATTAAATCTAAAACCAGACGAATGAATAATAAAAGCTCAGCAAAAACTGCGCTCCGACAGGCTTTAACTCAGAGACACTGTGACATATCTTTCAAGACAGCGCAGTGGCTAAGATTCCCACTTGCAAATCTGGAGACCTGAGTTCAATTCCTACAAGCCTGCATGATAGAAGGAGAGGACTGACTTCTGAAAGTTGTCCTTTGACCTCCCCTTGCATGCAATGGCATGTATGTGCCTGCATTCATTCTGTCTCATGTAAATAAATAGACATTTTTTTAAAGAAATGCTCCTTTGGAACTCCAGGGAGATAGCTCGGAGAGTCACAAGAGTTCCTCCCCGTGGCCTACCTTTTAGTTGCCGGCACAGCGGGTTCTTTCCGGGACCCGGATGGGGACGGCAGGGAGCCAGTGGGTTTCTTTGGTAACACGGTGCCGTTGTTGACGGTGGATCTTAAAGGCAGAGTCTGCACCAGCGGTCTTGCTGTAAGACAGGCACAAGGAGGTCAGAACTCTCCCTGGGAGCCATAGCTTTCTCTGCGCAGAAAGGAATACAGGCCGGGGTCAGAACGCCAGCAGCACACGTGACAGTGGAGCGAAGACCGTCCGTGATGCTCCGATGCACACAGTGGCCCAGACCCACGCTCTCACCCTGCAGGAGCACCGAGTCAGTGCAAAGGGCGCAACTGCACACGTGCAGAAAGAAGCAAGCATCCTACGGCTTGCGACAGTCATTTTTAAGAGAGGGTCTCGTGTAGCGCAGGCTGGTCTCAAGGAACACAACCTTAACTTCTGCTCCTCCTGCCTCCATTTCCCAAGTGTTTGGGGTTGCAGGTATGTGCCACCACGCCTGGTTACAGGGTGCTAGCGAAGGAACCCAGGGTTCACCTGTGCTGCTCAAGCACTCTCCCCAACCTAGCGATGTTTTTTTACATAGTATACCAAAAATCACATTCTGCGCAAGAAAATTCAACAGCAGAGACCTCATTAAAAACTTACAAAGTTCGCAAAAGGAACTTAAAGAGGGCAAAAAGACAAGCCATAGGCTAGGAGAAAGTATTTGCAAATTACACCTCTGATTCAGGACTTGTGTAGAGACCATGACGGGAGCCTTTAGAACTCGACAGTAAGAAGCAAACAGCCCGAGAGGGGAAGAGGAAGAGGGTCAGCAGGAGCAGGAAGAGGACAGCACCAGGCATTGGTGTGGCGAATATACTCAAAATACATACATGGAAAGGTCAAAGTGAATCCTGCTGTTAGGTGTAATTAATATATGCTAATAAAGCACTTGTATAAAGATATCGTCCAATACGAAAAAAACTAGCTAAAGATCTGAAAAGACACCTCAGGAGGGTTGATCCACAGACAGCAAATAGCATAGGAAAGAGGCCAGGCCCAGCATCGTTTGTCACTAAGGAAGTGCAAATTAGCATAATGACGAGATACCTCTATGCAATACTAGGATGGCTAAAATCCAGAATTAAACAAAGTGCCAGTTGCTGGCCGGGACTCTGAGTGGCAGGAGCTCAATGGCGGGTGGGAATGTGAACTCCTGCAGCCACTCTGGAAGATGGTTTGGCAACTTCTTGTAAAGCTAAATACAGTCTTGCCAGCCAAGTCGCTGATTATACCGACACTAGGTATTTACCTAATTCATCTGAAAGCTTATGCCTACACGAACCTGCATGTAAATATTTACAGCAGCTTTAACCATGACTGCCAAACTGGAGGCAGACGAGAGATTTTGCTCCATAGATAAGGGATAAACAAACCGGTTCATTCGACAACAGACTACACCTTGGTGATCCAAAAAGCATTTGAAGGGGAGGGGCTGAAGAGAAGGGGTAAAGAGGGGGGCTGGGAAGGGGGCTTGGCAGACGGTGCTGGCTGCCGTGAGCATAATGACTTATTAGACCCCTAGCAACACATGAAAGTCGGTAGAGTCGCGTCCTGTAATCCCGGCACTGGAGGGCAGAGATGGGCGGACACCAGGGTCTCGCTGGCCAGCTCCAGGTTCAGTGAGAGACAGTCTCACAAGATAAGGTGAAGAGAAACGGGGGGAAACAACCAGTGTTGAACCTTTGGCTTCCACATACCTGTGCACAAGTGAGCACATGTGTACGTGCATGCGCGCGCGCACACACACACACACACACACACACACACACACACACACACACACACACACACACACGGAATGAGCCAGCTAGCTTGCAAGGGGAACCGGTGGGCCTGAAGTTGAAGGAACAAGCCTGGATGGCTGCCTGGTGTATGATCTCTCATACACGACGTTCTAGAAAGGGGCGACTGCATGCAGGAAGCAGACGAGGTGCGCTGCTGGCGGTTGTGGGCGGGCAAGTGACACTCCTAGGGTGGTGAACCAATCTATGCACTGTCAGACCCTGATACTCTTAGCAAAGGATGACCGGACACGTGAGAACCATCTGGGAGATGGGGAACCCCACGAGACTGACTGTGAAAAACAATCTAGCTGCATCAGAAGCTCAGGGCACATGGTCCCTGGAGCTGGGGCTGCGGGAAGGGGTGTGTGGCCGGGGTAGGCGCTAGCCAAGACAACTTGGGGAACTAACAGGACAAAAAGCAAGACAGGGTTGTCAGAGCCCTATGTTGTAACTGGTCAGGAGAAAGCTGTGCTCCAGTTGAATGAATGGAACGGGGAGGTAAGTGGAGGGCGGGGGAGGGTCCTTATTGTTGGGGGGACTCACAGATAGAAGAGCAGGATGGGCAGATAGTGCCAACAACCTCAAAGCATTCAGCTCCAGCAGAGGAGGAAGGCCGGAAGGATGCAGGAGTCGGTCACCGATGTGGGAACCCAGCTCTGGACTACAGCTAAAAGTACAAGGTCCTAAGACTCACACGCGTGACCATGGAGGACGGAAACAGACTATATGTCATCAAATGTGAAAGTAACAGAGGAATCCCTGGGGTGTAAACTACCAATAATGTACAGAGACTCCCCACTCCCTAATTGGGAGCAGTACAGGACTTTCTGGGGATCTGGGGTCAAGGTTTTACAGACCCCTCACGTGCCAGCTCCCCTGAGTGGGTGGCCAAGGTCTGACTCAGCAGTGGTTTGTCCTGCCAGTGGCATATGCACCTGGTGGGTGATGTGACGGGAACGGCGCCTCTCTTCTGCGGGCGTCCCCCCTCCAGCCTGCTCATGAGAACATCATGCTGAGCCACGCTGACGAAGCTCAGTGTCCTCTCTGGCCAACACGCCTCTCCACCATCAAGGTCATTGGCACCAAGGAAAGCCGCAGTGTGAAGGAGCCCGGGAATCACTTGATTCGTCGGATGAACTGCTGGGCCAGGAAAGGAACTCGAGGGACAGACGAAGGGAACTCCCAAGACAGTGTGCTTAGACCAACGTGGAGAGGCAGTGGCCCATCTGTGGTGATGAACGTGCCACAAGATGTAACAGGCAACTCGCTGAGAGTGCACAGGGCAGCTCTGCACGGCCCTGTTCTAAAGGGAAAAGTTATGTTTAAATGCCAGTGGGATTTCCTGTGTCCATCAAAGAATTCCATCTGCCTCCCTGTAGGTTCTGACAAACTACCGACAATGATTCCCTGCACAGTGCCACACTTGTAATATTAGTACCTGGGAACTTTTCAGTGCCCAGAGCTGCAGGTCAGCCTTCCTATTCCTATTTTAATGTGAAATAGAGGGAAAGAGCCAGCAGCGCATGAGCTAGACAGCCGGAGTCTGAGGTCACCCCCACCCCCGCCCAGTCTCCCTGTGTATTCCCTGGATGTCTTGCTCCCCCCGTGGACCTAAGTTGGACCAGGAGCTGACGCTTCTTGGAGGTGGAGTTGCCATGGCTGCCAGACTGAGACTTTAGTCTTCTGTCACATATGGTCACTGGGCTCCTGTCTACACCACACTACAAGCCACACCTCAGTCTCCACCTCTCTTTCTGCCACACCCACCACTTCAGTGTCCATTCCATGTTGTGTGTGTGCATAAGCGTGCACTTGAGTGTGTGTGCACAAGCATGTGTGCACTTGCGTGTGTGTGCCTGTGGAGGCCCAAGGGTGACTTTGGAATCATCTTGAATTGCTCTCCCTCCTTATTGCTTTGCTCTGGGGTTTCCCAGGCTCCGCCTTCTAAGGCTAGAATTACAGACCACTGCCACACTGATGCAATAATTTTAGGTGGGATCTGGGGTCTGAATTCAGGTCCTTTTGTTTATGAGGTAAAGGTCTTATTTAACCCGTAGGCCATCTCTCCAGCCTCCATTCCATTTTTTTAAAAAAATGCAAGTGCTTGATTTTCTCTCCCCAAACTCCTGAGAACAGAGCCTCGTTTGGAAACTGAGCCCTTGCAGGTGTGGTGAAAGTAAGGAGGTGGATAAAGATACACGGGTTCCAGGAACCCCTAAATCCAGAGAGCACCCTCTTGGGGGGAGACCTGCCTCTAGGGAGGTTGACAGCAGCCGTGAGCAAAGAAACAATCCCCCTGGAGTGTATCTGGAGTGTATGGGGGGCTGGCCCTGAAGACACCTTGATGTGGGCTGACACTGGTGCTGGGATCGGGTCTGCAGAGCTGTGAGTGGGTGGGCTGGGGCTGTGCCTGCCCCTTGTATCCCCACAGTTGCTGGCTCCGTCTGTCTTCTCAGCCACCCAGCGCCCGGCACTGGTGTGCCACCATCTCTACCGTGGCTTGGTCCAGAACCGTCTCCATGAGAGCGCTGGTCTCCACGCCCAGCACCATCTCCCGGGCTGGGGAGGGAGCAGGTAACAGAGCAGTGGCGCTGGGTACTGTGGATGGTGGCAGCAGCTCTCCAGCGTCAGGGCACGTGGGCGCCATGAATGCGTGGAGCCTCCTTTGACTGGCACTGGCACACTTGGTCGGCTGCAGCCCTGACCCCTCTGGTTGCCCTGGTGATTTGGTCTCGTTCTCTCCATGTGACTGTATCCAACAAATAGAACCCCAGCTCATCCTGTAGCTTTTGAAGTATGGATATGTGTGGGGTGACCAGGAGGGTGCGCTGGGGTGATGAGAGCTGGTTCTGGCTCCACGAGCTCGGATTCTGGGGAAGGGGCTGGGACCCTCACACCCCGGCACTCCACTGAGGGTCCTGCTGAGGACTTCGGGCTTCTGTGGACGCCTCCTCTTCACCATCCCAGCCCTGCTGCCCCTGTGTGGGCAGCGACCACACGTCAGCTGCACCTCAAAGGCGGCCCTCAGCTGTACACTGTGGCCTCGGGGATGTTATTCCACCGTCACAGGGTTGCCGTGGGTTACCTGGACACTCCCACCCCCATCCTGCTTCAGTGGAATGGACTCCAGAGCTCAGGACAACCTTGGGTAACAGCAATACATTGCCACAATTCCTGACCCTGAGGGAGCAGCAGCAACGCCAGGTAGGGGGACAATGACATGCTAAGGGGCCCTCACAAAAGACCCCTGCCTCCCTCTTCCTTCCAGTTCTCTCCTCTCAATCCTGAAGAAGGAGTGGAGGCAGGGGGGGCCACGGGTGTGGTCAGTCTCCAACAGAGGCTGGCTGGGTGTCATGGTTATCCGTCTGCTTGTCTGTCCGCTCCACTGCGGAGTCCCAGAGGCGGCTCCTCCCCACCCCCACAGAAGGGGTTTACAGGATGTGAGACCAGTCTCACAAACAAAACCCAACAAAGGCCCAGAAGTATCGTCCCCACTCCAAAGGCAAGCTAATCACTGATTCTGTAGAGCACATTCTCCAGGTTTCTCTCACACTACCATACCTAAATACCTTTAGCTCTAAAAGTCAACCAAATACCATTTAGGTAGGGGAAGAAAAACTACATTTCTGGTATTTGTTGAAGCTTGGATTCCCCAAAAACCCACATGAGACATGCTGGGTCCCAGGCCCGTGGTACCACCAGCAGAGGGTGTACCCATAGGAAGTGGGACCTGGGGCTGGAGAGATGGCTCAGGGGTTAAGCCTCTGCCTTGCAGGCGGAAGGTCCTGAGTTCAGATCCTAGACCCCACATATAGATGCCAGGCGGAAGTGGGGCGGCCTGTGCTTTGTCCTGGTAGAGCAGAGCCTGTGAATCCCGGGGCAGAGTAAACAAAGAGGAGGTGGAGGTGTCCATGGTGGTTCCTGAATTCGTCCGTGGTTCTACATATACACACATATACACACATACACACACATACACACGCACACACGCATACACCCACAGTTGAATAAATAATAAAAATTTTTTTGAAAAAAAGGAGGTGGGACCTGGTGGATGGGAGTTGGGTTTCTGGGAAATGTCTACTGGGAAATTGAACCCAGTCCTTTCTGCACTCTCTCGGCTTCCTGCCTCCGTGAAATGAGCAAGCGACCCTTACAGTGTGTGTGATACATGGTGACACGCGCCGTGAGGGTCAGGCTATCCTGGACTGTGACCTCTGAAGCCACCAGTCAAAAGGAACTTTTCTATCTTTTAGGCTAACAACCTGGGGGATTTTGTTACAGCCCCGGAGAGCTGACTAACAGTGGTCAATCCTGGTCTAAGTCCCAGCCTGGATCATAAGGAAGACGGGGAGAGCAGCTGCCGCTGATCAGCTTTAAAAACACGGAAGAGAACGGACGTAACTTCCTGCTCCTTCCTCACTCCAGATGACACTGAGATAGACATCCTTCCGGCTCATAAAGTGGTAAACATTTAAAAATAACATTTTAATTCTTCCTAGGGGTAAAACACAGGAACACTGCGAACTTCTCAGATAAAGCTTGATGGATGTCATGAGGAAAAGCCCAAGGCAGACAAATTCCCAGGGACAAAGAAGATTCGAGGTTTCCAGGCTGGGGGAGGGGACAGCTACCAATGGGCAGGCTTCTCTCCAGATGATGAACATTGAGACATAGCAACGATTTTACAACTTGTGAATACCCTAAAAACAAATGCAGTGTGCATTTTAAAAGGGTAAATTTTACGATGTGTGAAATAAAACTCAATAAAACTTCTGCAAAAATAATTTACTAGACAGGTAAGAAAATTTGAATGCTGACATTGAATGTATAATACCAGTTGATATTAGATGATGCGAAGGATTGGCTGACTTTTCACTGTCACAATGGCTACGACATTCATGCTGTCAGTTTGTCAGGATTGAGAGCTTCCATGGAAACAAGTCTCCCTGCTTGTCTGCGAGGAATCATCTGAATTAGGGTCAGTGCGGCGGGAAGAGCCACGCTAAATGTGGGCAGCCCCATCCCATGGGCAGGGGTGGTGGTCTCCACAGGCAAGACAGAGCCAGCTAAGCACCAGCATCCATCCTCTCCTTTCTGATTACGGACCAGCTGCCTTACACACTGAGGCCACGCCGCCTCCACACGATGGACTGAACCCTTGAGCTGAAATAAACCCTTCACATCTGTACCCAGACAAAGGTATCATTGGCCAAAACAAAAAAGAAAAGCATTTTAAGATTATTATTATCAATTTGTGTGTGTGTGCATGTGTGTTGGTGTTTTGTGTGCATGTGTATGCATGCTTGTGTGAGAGTGTGTGTGGGCATGTGCATGTGTGTGTGCGTATGTAACCACGTGGGTGCATGTGTGTGATATTTATCTGTCTGGGTTCTGGGTTGGTGCCAGCGCGTGACACACTTGAGAGTGTCCTTCCCTCGGCCCCGGGTCCGCCCACCTTTGGTCGGTCCTTTCCTGTTCAGCACAGCCTGCTGCTCCTCCGTGATGTTCAGTCTCCGAACCACATCGGCCAGCGCAGACTTGAGCAGCTGAATGTCGTCCTCCTGCATCTGCACCCGCTGCTCCAGAGACGCGATGCGGTCTGACACCTCCATGCTGCTCGCTGCAGACGCGCTGTCATCTAGACCAAAGGGAGTCACGTGAGCCAACGCTCCGACAGCAGTGGGAACCTCGGTACATGCCACGTGCCCAGAATCCCGTGGAACCTCTGACTACGTGGAGATAAGACTCCATGTGGTCTGCATCAGGCTCTCGTCTCTGTGCTTCTTCTTGTCATGTCTACTCTGAGGTCCTGATGGGCATTATACTTCCCCACATGCTGGCCAAAGATGTGCCACCTTTTTCTTTTTCAGTGACATCAGAGAACCTCAGAAGTAGAAACGACGATGGACTCTGTCTACTGTAGAAATGATGATGAACTCTGTCTACTGTAGAAATGACGATGAACTCTGTCTACTGTAGAAGTGACGATGGACTCTGTCTACTGTAGAAATGATGATGGGGTCTGTTTACTATAGAAATGATGATGGACTCTGTCTACTGCAGAAATGATGGACTCTGTCTACTATAGAAATGATGATGGACTCTGTCTACTGCAGAAATGATGGACTTTGTCTACTGTAGAAATGATGATGGGGTCTGTCTACTATAGAAATGATGATGGACTCTGTCTACTGCAGAAATGATGGACTCTGTCTACTGTAGAAATGATGATGGGGTCTGTCTACTATAGAAATGATGATGGACTCTGTCTACTGCAGAAATGATGAACTCTGTCTACTATAGAAATGATGATGGACTCTGTCTACTGCAGAAATGATGGACTCTGTCTACTGTAGAAATGATGATGGGGTCTGTCTACTATAGAAATGATGATGGACTCTGTCTACTGCAGAAATGATGGACTCTGTCTACTATAGAAATGATGATGGACTCTGTCTACTGCAGAAATGATGGACTCTGTCTACTGTAGAAATGATGATGGGGTCTGTCTACTATAGAAATGATGATGGACTCTGTCTACTGTAGAAACGACGATGGGCTCTGTCTACTGTAGAAACGACGATGGGCTCTGTCTACTGTAGAAATGACGATGGGCTCTGTCTACTGTAGAAATGACGATGGGCTCTGTCTACTGTAGAAATGACGATGGGCTCTGTCTACTGTAGAAATGACGATGGGCTCTGTCTACTGTAGAAATGACGATGGGCTCTGTCTACTGTAGAAATGATGGACTCTGTTTACTATAGAAACAACAATGGGCTCTGTCTACTGCAGAAATGATGGACTCTGTTTACTATAGAAACAACAATGGGCTCTGTCTACTGCAGAAATGATGGACTCTGTCTACTATAGAAACAACAATGGACTCTGTCTACTGTAGAAATGATGATGGACTCTACTGTAGAAATGACGATGAACTCTGTCTACTGTAGAAATGAAGATGTACTCTATCTACTGTAGAAATGACGATGGACTCTGTCTACTGTAGAAATGAAGATGTACTCTATCTACTGTAGAACTGACGATGGACTCTGTCTACTGTAGAAATGACGATGGACTCTGTCTACTATAGAAACAACGATGGACTCTGTCTACTGTAGAAATGATGATGGACTCTACTGTAGAAATGACGATGAACTCTGTCTACTGTAGAAATGAAGATGTACTCTATCTACTGTAGAAATGACGATGGACTCTGTCTACTGTAGAAATGAAGATGTACTCTATCTAGTGTAGAAATGACGATGGACTCTGTCTACTGTAGAAATGAAGATGTACTCTATCTACTGTAGAAATGACGATGGACTCTGTCTACTGTAGAAATGAAGATGTACTCTATCTACTGTAGAACTGACGATGGACTCTGTCTACTGTAGAAATGACGATGGACTCTGTCTACTGTAGAAATGACGATGAACTCTGTCTACTATAGAAATGACGATGGGCTCTGTCTACTGTAGAAATGATGGGCTCTGTCTACTTCAAGTTCCCAACACTGCAGAAAGTCATCCTGCTTAGTTTTGCAGCTGACAGGTAGGTGACATGGGGAAAGCCGAGACGCTGAAGTGGAAATCACTGAATGAAGACCGTTTGACCAGTGAACCCTTATTGCTCTACGGCTTTTCTGGCCCAGAGTCACAATTCCCAGCCCCAGCCACCCCACAAAACCCCTGAGGCCTTCCTCTCCTGCCTCATCCCTGAGCTCTATTTTCCCATGTAATGATGCAGTGGCAGTCACTATACCTTGGTGTAGAGTGACTGTCTTTGGATTGTCAGATCATCTCAATGGTCTGGACCCCCAGTCTGCTCATCCCAACTGGGCCCTGAGTCTGCTCACCCCGACTGGACCTGTCCCTGGAGCTCTGGGTCTGAAGCCATCATCTGCCTCATCCCAACATGAATTTGTCACCTCAAAGCTCTCCAGTCACAACACACACGCTTTTGCCTTGTGTCTCTGTCAGGAACCGAAGCGGAGCACTTGGGGAGTCTAACAGCTCCCCTCCCACCACCATTTTCTGGACTTCAGGCAAATAAGAGATGCGGCGGCTGAGCATTAACAACCCCCAGATAACACGGATGGAAGCGGTACACCGAACAGCCTGATCTCGCGGAGGTTCAGCAGGACCCAGCTAGCGAGGATGAACAGTCCATCTTTATAGTGGGTGAGATGAGAGGGCGTGGGGGAAAGACTAAGTCTTTCTGTGAGGCACCTAGGCAGATACAAGATTGCCAAATCCCAGGGCCGGTGAGAGCTCAGCAGGTAAGTCAGCTGCTGGCAAGCCTAGCGAGTGAGCTGCTTCTCTTCCCACACACCATGGCATGCATTCTCTCTCCCTCTAAATAAATAGATAAAATACTTCGCAAAAAATCAAAACCTAGAAGAGGCTGGATGGGGTTAGCCAGAAGGACAAGTAATCAGAAGCGGCAAGAGAAGCAATTCCAAAATGAAACTCAGAATACACGAGGCGGGGGGGAGGGAGGGCTACTGAGCAGGACTTGCACGACAGTGCCCAGTATCCCAGTGCCTGGGCGACTCCGTCCCTCAAGGAGGGACGACAGGTCAGAAGCCGCTTGAACTTGCTGACAGCTGTAAACCCACTAACAAAGATGGGCCACGAATCGCAAGCACAAGAAAGGCCAATAAACAAAATTAACGTATTTTCAGCTAACTAGACACGCAGCTTGTTACTAAACTCCTGCTCTGAAGAACAATGCCAATTCCACAGTCCGGATCAGCTGTGGCTGTGACGCAGGCTCAAATCGTTTGCCCCTTCTGATTCGGTTTGTCCCCCTCCTGATTTATGGCCCTTTGTTGCAAGCCTGGAGCAAACCCGGATCTGGACTGCAAGAATCACGGCACCAGCTTGAAGCCTGGCCGCAAAATTAAGTCAAATTTAATTAAAATGAATGAAAAGCTTGCTCCTTGCATCGCTTTGCCTGATCTCTCCTGGTCAGGACATAAGAGTAGCAGACAAACCAGAATCGGACCACTTAAAACCAGTGGCAGAGAGATCTGGTGAACTGCAAATACCAGAAATGTCATTAGCTTGATAAGGAATGTTGTAGCTTGGATGTGAAATGTTCCCCGAAGGCTGGAACTGACTGCTTGGTTCACAACACAGGCAATGCTCAGAGACAGGGGCTCTGATTACCACTGAATCATAGCTGAAGGGCTGAGCCTTGTTGGAAGAAGTCACGGGGGGGGGTATGCCCTTGAAGGAGTCTCTGTGTGTGTGTGATATGTGTATATTAAGATGTATATGTATATATTTTTGTGATGTGCATATCTTGCATTTGTGATGTAATTGTGTATGTGTGATATGTATGTGTGATGTATGCATGTGTGTGATGCATCTATATGTGCTGTGTGTGATGTGTGACATGCATATATGCATGATATATGTGATATATGTATGATTTGTACATATGTGTGTGATGTACATTGTGCATATGTGTGATGTGAAGGCATGTGTGTTGTGTATGTGTGAGATATACGAGATATATGTATGATGTGTGATGTGTGTGTGTTTGCATATGTGTGGTGTGACATGTATCATGACATGTGTATGCTCATGGGGAGAATACTCATGTGCCATACGTGGAAGTATGGAGATCAGAAAACAATCCGGGGTCATCCTGGCCTTGGCCTTGTTTGACACAGGGTCCCATTTTTGTTGCTTGTTCGTGCACAGAGCAGGCTGGCGGCCCAGGACTCCTCCATCTGCACCTGCTATCCTGTCACAGGAACAGAGGGACTACAGATGTGCCACCGGGGTGACTATGTGCCATTGCATCTGACTACATGGGTTTTGGGGAGTCGGATCAGACCCTCGAGATTACATAGTGAGCGCTTTACCTCCTAAGCCTTCTCCCTGCGCCCTGGAGGGCACGGCTCGCCCAGGGCCATGGCACACACTGCCTCTGCTTCCAGCCTCCGTGACGTCAGCAGCTGCGCCCCGCCATGCTCTCTCCCACGATGCTCTGCCTCCTCACAGCCAGAAACAACAGAGCCAACCTCTGAGATCGTGAGCCAAGGTAACTCTCCTCCTGCAGTACACAGTTTCTCTCAGGCATGTGGCCGTCAGGCATGTGGCCGCCTTGGGAGGCTAACAGGAAGTGAGTCTGCAGAACATTCAGGTGGACACTGTGCTCAGCAGGGAGGAGCCAGAAGCCTTCGCACCATGGGAGCAGAGCAAGGAGGCCCCTTCTCACCACCTGTTTAACCCGTGTTGGCACAGCAAACAGAAGGTCCTGAGTTCAAATCTCTGATCACACGAAAAAATGTCAGGTGGAAATGGAAGCAGCCTGAACTTCTGGCTCTAGAAGGCTGAACCTGGAAATTTCAGAGCAAGGCGAAGAGAGAGGTAGAACAACCCCGAATGATTCCAGAAGTCACCCTTGGGCCTCCACAGGCACACACGTACCCTCTGACTCACACAGACATGCACAGAGAGACATGCACAAAAATAAAAAATAATTTTAAAAAAAGGAAGGAGGAAGAGATGCGTGGGTCCAAAGGGGGAAAGAGCTGTCTCGTGCTCAGGTGACAAGTAGAAGCCCTTGGAGCCAGCAGGGGTCCCTGCCTGCCCTTGCCCACAAGCTGCTGCTCAGCTCCTTCTCCACCACTAGTGGCGCCATTTGCAAGACCTTCAGCAGGCGGGTCTGGCTGGAGAAGCACCAGCAGGTCACCGGGGCTGGGGCCTTGGGGCTGTGCCGTCCCCGGCTCCTTCCCTTTGCTTTCCGGGCTGTGCACTACCTGCGGAGCTTGGCCACACACTCACTCCACCTCACCTCCCTGCTACGAGGGACAAGATCCTCTGCGGCTGTGAGCCAAAACAAATCTTTTGTCCTGTGTTTGCCATAAGAATACACACGGCGACACCATGCAAGGTCACGATGCACAAGGCAGCTGTGTGGAATCGGGAGGTGGCACGTGCCTGTCAACCCAGTACTCAGGATCACAACCTGGGCCAGCCTGGGCTAAAAAGCAAGACTGTCTGAAAACAAAATAAGTTAGACAAAAACCTGTATCAGCAAGGACCAACTGGAGACTGAAACTTAATGCATAATTCATGACGGCATCAGAAATTTAATTAGTTATAAAGCTATCAAGATATGTGCAGGATACATGTGCAGAAAAACGTAAAAAGAAAATGGAAGAAATTCACAACTCGAGAAGTTATGGTGCAAAATCTTCTCACCCTGATGTGCAGATTCCACACAGTCCCAAACACATGCCAGAAGCTATTTTGTCAACAAAGTCATTCCAAAGTTTACACAGGAACGCTGTGGGCCCCGAGCAGCTGCTGCAATTCTGGAAACACAGGGGCCATGCAGAGAGCCGTGGCAGAGACCTGGCAGGATGGGAGGAAGCACAGACCCAAGATCATAGCACAGGGCAGTCCCAACCGGATCCAGGAGCCCAGACGCTGACCTCTGACCCAGGCAACTGGTGCCGGAACAGATGTGCGTCAATGCACAAACAAACTCGACACAGGCTTGACGTCTGTCACAAAAAGAAAACTGGATAGGAGGGGAAAAGAGAAAATATTCAGAGCTAACTGAATGGAAAAACACGGCATGTCAAAATAGTGGGAAGCTAAAACGGCCCTCGAGAGAGATTTATAATGTATTGCATTGGAAAAGGAGAAAGCAGGATGGAGGGGAGGAGAAATGGCATAAACATCTATCTTCAGAAGCCTACGGGAGATACGACGACCACAGCCTTCAGAGCCATGGCTGAGGCGGGAATGTTCCAAAATGTTACCACCTGCTGGTTCTAAGAGAAAATGAGGTTAACAGAGAGATGTCAACATCACAATGGACGTGATGTTACTTCAGCTCTGTGGATGTAAGAAGGGCAACACAGAGTAAGACACACTTTACATGTAGGCTGGTAAGAAGGCTCGGGGGTAAAGGCGCTTGCCGCCAAGCCTGATGTCCCGAGTTCGATCCCTAGAATCCACATGATGGAAGGAGAGAACCAAGTCCTGCAAGTCATCCTCTGATCCCCACATGTGTAGTGTCATGTCACATGCATGTAGGTGCACACACACACACACACACACACACACACACACACGCATGCGCGTGCACACACGCAGATAAATAAATGTAAAATTTTTGAGAAAAAAATAGCCAGTAGACTCAACAATGCTATAGATAAACACATACATTCTTTTAAAAAATAAAACAGAACTTGTACAAAAGAAATGAATCATCTACACAATGTGCTAAAGGAATGAATGTGGAATTTAAAAATATTCCCATGGATAGCTTCACGGAAGAATTCTTCCAAATGTTTTGGAGACAAATGTCTATGTGGCACCAACACTTCTGGACAATTAAAAATGGTGGAGTTTTTCCAAGCTGGTTTTTTACTCTAATGACATTATTATTCTAATGTCAAAGTCAGATAAACCATGTAAAGAAAACTGAGGTGACTCTCTCATGAACCTAACTGTAAAAGTATTGTCCACTGAGCAAATGAAAGCCATCGAGAAAGAACACATTTTGACTTTTGACTAGGCAATGCGAGACTGGCTTGACTCCCAAATAGCACTGCCACCCACGGTAATCGCTGAAAACCACAACCATGAGATCATGCCGACAGAGGCCGAAGAGCACTTGGCAAAGTCCAGTATCCAGCCCTGGTTAACTCACTGTACTAGGCTTCAGAAGAATGTCCTTAGTCCACACGGAGAGTCTATAGGAGCCCACAAGCACCATGTATTCAAGACGGTCCTGGAGGTTCTAGATGGTGCAAGAGGCAAAGAACTATATAAGGCCTGCAAATTAGAAAAGAGTTGTGTAAACCATCTTTCTCACAGATGGTCCGATTGTTCAACTAGAAAATCCACTGGCATCAACCAAAAACAGCTACAAGAGAGCTATTGCAGTTTCATATCCTCGTTGCTATAATGAAGACATAAGCCCAACAATTTAGGAGAACAAGGAATTCATTATTACAGCTTAGGATTTCGGGTTACAATCCATTATGTCAGGAAAGAAACCAGAGAACTGGCCATACCGTGTCCACAGGAAGAGCTGAGAGAGGGACAAGCATGCCCACCAGCTTGCCAGTCTGCCAGCTTGCCAAAATCAGCCCCTCGATGACCTCCTTCAGGTTTGCTGAAAGACTCGACTTAACTAGATCATGCTTTATAGGGATGTCTAAAGGCTCGGTTCTCAACTGCTAAGTTGACACCTTAAAATGATTGCCATAGGAGCTAATAAATGGGCTGGTCGGCTGCAGGAGAGAAGAGGAACATACAAAATGAAGTCTGTTCCTATTTATTTGCAAGCATGCAGGTACACACACACACACACACACACACACACACACACACACCAGAACCAAAGTATGGACAAAGAACAGCCGAAAACAAGACCGAGGTAGACGCAGCTGAAATATTTAATGACTACGATGCTACAGTGGCCCACACAATGGGAGACCACAAGAGGGAATCAGGGAACAAAGACCGGGGAAGCGGCCGTTCTGACATCGAACGTCCACCAGCGAGTAATTGGTCTGACACTGCAGTCCCATACAATGGCACCGAGCAGCGAAAAGACCGGACACTGACCCGACCCCACAGAGGCACTGGGAGGACACAAGAAAAAGCACGCATGACTGCATCCACGTGAGTGACGTGGAGGGCAAAGTGACCCATGGCAACGGGTGGTGGCCGAAGGGGGAAGGGTGGACTCACCAAGGGGCACAATGGAACGTTAGGGGAGGGTGAATGTCTTCATTACTGGGCTGGGGCTGTGACTTCACGGTCGCATGCAGATGTCAAAACATATCAAGTCTTTACGTAAATGTGTTCAGATCACTGCGCCAATGGTACCTCAAGAAAGTTGTGTGTGTGTGAATATGTGTGTGGGTGCATGTGAATGTGTGAGTGTGCGAGAATATGAGTGTGTGCATGTGTGTGTTTAGAAGGGGAGGAAGCAACAAGAATATGTTATCTTCCAGAAAAAATATTAGTAATTCCAGAAAAGCCTACCCAAAAAACATATTGAAATATATCATGGAATGAAATCAGATACTAATAATAGTTTAAAATACCCAGTTCGGACAAACAAAGGAAAATGATAACTTGGACTGGTTCCAGACCTAATGGTTATGGCAGACTTTTAATAGCGCTTAAAAATGAAAAATATTTTTAATCAAGGCTGGTGCTTTGACATCGGTGGGCAGAGCAGAGTCTATGGCTCCCCACCGCCATCTTACTCTCAGAATAGCGCTTAAAATCCTGCCGGCGATTTCACATTCCAAATTCCACAGCAGACGGGAAATACTGGTCTATAGCTCGCTGCTGATGGGGCCAAAGAGCAGCACTGGGGAACCCTGCTCTGGCTTGGGGAGCCCTCTCGGTCGGGGAGCCCTGCTGTGATCACGGAGCCCTGCTCTGGCTTGGGGAGCCCTGCTCTGGCTTGGGGAGCCCTCTCGGTCGGGGAGCCCTGCTGTGGCCTTCGGACCTGCGCCCAGGACGGGAGCCTCACCCTCTCCACGGGCTTTCTGCCGGTATGGTTCAGGAACTGCACAGAGCCTCCAGGTCCACAGACTGGCTTCAACTCACCCTCCTGCCTTGGCATCCCAAGTGATGGGTCGCAGCGGGGGTCACAATCTCCAGCTTACACTGTGATTCTTTCAAGGCGCTCACTTGCACAGCAGACACTTCTCTAATGCATTTTAACTGTATCTGAACTGTAGCAGTTTCCAGAGGGAAATTTTGCAGTTTGATTATTTCTTGGAGTAATGTTTGAAGTTCGGTCTGCTTGTGAATGGTGGAAAGATACAAGAGGAAGCGGGACGGGTGGCTAAACCTGCCAGCCTAGAACTGTCCAGTACTGGAGCTTCTGCCCTTTTAAACAGCACACCTTTCTCTTCCAAATTTCAACCATGTCCTTCAATAACAAAAAAATAAACAATCCAATTTAAAAATGGGCAAAAGCTCTAAATAGAAGCCTGAGAAGTTGCCCAAATGGCCAGCAAATGATAGAAAAGATGCCCGGCATCAGTAGCTATTAGCAAACTAAAACCACTTCTTCTCCCGGGCTAGAGCAGCTACTAAAGGCAAACAAGCAGACAAACCAGGTTTAACTCAGTGGTTAAACCTATATATATGTATGTGCACATATGCACATGAATACATGCACACATATACATGCATGTACACATAGTTGTATATATGTGTGCATGCAAATGTATATAAGATATATATGAATGCATACATATACACACATGCAATATACACATAGATATGTATATATATACACAGATAACTTATATATATATAAAACCTATATACACATATATACATCTAAATATATATACATCTATCAAACAAAAAACAAAAAAAATGGCCAGGTGGGGCGGGGCACGCCTGTGACCTCAGCACACAGGAGACTGATGACGGAAGCTTGCCGAGCGCTCAGGCAGCCTGGCCACACAGGGAGTAGGTCCACAGCAGCACTCGGGCAGCAGGGAGGGGTGCGGGGAGAGGGGGCAAGGAGGGGCTGCAGGAAGACTAGGCAGATGACGCAGGGTTGGTGGGCTTCAGAGCCCAGTGACCCTAGTGACTGAATTTTAAGGATTAAAAGGGGCTGGAAGGGAAGTGTCTGCCCGGAAGAGCCTGGTCTGGCCAGCAGGCTAATATAAACGGTCAAACCTAAAGGCTAATGAACGTGTCATTGCATTTCTGTTACCTGTGATCTTAGATATTTAATAAGCAATACAGCTTTTTAAACATAGTGCTGGAGACTGAACTAGAGCCTTCCCCAGGCTAAGACCATGCGTTACCACTGAGCCTCACACTTGCATTTTTAAATAAAGAAAAGGAGACATTGGTAGGTAATGAGTGCATGACCATGTGTGAAATGTCCAAACCCCGACTGTGGACACCATGACATCCAACACCAGTTGTCCCCTGCATCTTCTTCATGGTATAAAGTGGAGGACAAACATTCACATTTACAAGCCTAATGTACACTTGCTGGTAACTGAGCAAAATAACATGCTGCTGGTGTAAACAACCAAAATGTGTGCTTCTTCCAGTCTACAGACCACAAGCCCAAGACCAAGGTATTGTAGGGGGTCTTCCCGAGACCTCTCTCCTGGACCTCTTCTGTCTTTACAGATTCTGCCCTCATCACAGGTCTGTGTTCTAGTCTCTCCATGTGAGGACATCAGTCCTATTGGAATAGGCTCATGCTAACAGCCTCAATTTAACTCAACTGCTGCTCCAAAGATCCCTCTCCAAACAGCCTCTCCGAAGCTCTGGAGGTCAGGACTCAGCAGCTGCATCTCAGAGCAGCATAGTCCACCCCGAGCAGAGGGTACTTGCCTTTCTCGTGTCTGCCAGCCTCGCCACTTGCCAGGGTGCTTACAGTGCTCCTACTGTCAGCCAAGCTACGCTAGAGAGAACCTACTGTACACAAGCCTATCTGGCCAGGCTAGTGTAGGTACTTACAGCAGGCCTGGTTACCATGCCAGGTACTTACTGAAGTTACACCCACCAGGCCCCATTATGCTGCAGCGTAATTACATACACGAGGCACACAGTTCGGCAGGGTACTTACTGAGCTTAGCCTCACGGCCTGCTGCACTGCTGGACACTTGACGTACTCAAGCCTCTCAGGCCTGGCCACTGTGCTTGGGTAACTAGGAACCCACACCCGTCGGGCCAGGCTACGTTGCCAGGGTGCTTAGAACACTTGCGCCCATCAGGCCCAGCGACTCTGCCAGTCACCATCTGCCACACCGCTCCGGGTAGGGCAGGTCTGGGGCTGCGTCACTGCCGTGCTTGCCTTGCATTAGTGTGTGGCGATGTCTGGCTCCAGATGAACCGACGCACAATGAATGGATGCATTCACTCCCAGCAGCTGAGCTCAGTGCCTGGAACTGCCCCCCACAGTGTCTCCAGTGTTCCGGACCATGCTTGGTTCCAGTGGCCACTATGCTCTTGTTTGTAGAGCACCCCGTCGCACCATCTCTAATGTAATTCTTCCCATTTGGGGCCAGTGTGCATGGGGTGTGCAGTCTAAAACAGAGCCACAGTTGACAGGAGAGCAGTGCCCTTCTCAGGAATCACAGGACTCTGAGGGAGGCAAAGAAGCTCGCGTGAGCCGCAACCCTCTGGGAGATTGGGTCTCCGTTCTCTGCAGGACTGAGGTTCGGGGCAGGATGCCAGTGCCCCTGGGGCGTGCATGCAGCCGCGCGATCGAGCTTGCCCCTTTCTGAAGAGCCCACGTGCAGGGGCACACGTCAGTTCCTGAGGCCGGTGGCAAGTGGTCTGCTGCCTCTGCTGCACAGCTGCACCCGGCCTGTTTTGGGGCTGTAAGGAAAGAACTTTCACAACAACTTGAGTTGCAAAGATTTTTAAAAGCAAAAGCTTTTGTAAACAGAAACCTCCAACTGAAATGAGCTCTTGCTTTGAAAAGCCTTTAGTTTCCCTCATCTTTCTCTCCACACGCCTCAGCTGGATCTCTCCCATTGCAGACGTGCGCAAGGTCCTGAGAATGAGCAGGAACTGCACTAACCACAGACACAATGAGGGGTTGGTGCTGGTTCTGCACTCAGTTGACTTGGAGTGAGTTCTAGAAGGCGCCCAGTGGGAAAGTAGGATGTCATGGGAGAAGAAACATTCATGGACGTGGTAAGCCTGGGAGGAGATGAACTATGCCCAGAATGTACAGTTTGAGGTAGAGATGGCAGAGTCTCTGCAGTCGCACTCAGAACACCTGGCTCCACCACTTGCTGTCAGGCAACATGACGACAGCATCCTCTATCGCATCCCAGCTTCCTCACTGAAAACTGGGGAGCAGGCTGGGGGTGTGAGGTACTGGACCCGAGGAGTTCAGATAATGCATAGGGAAGTCCTCCACACTTAGCAACTACTATATAAACCACAGCCGTGATTCTGTTAGCCTGGGACTCAAGCTTTCTGGAAAAAAAATGGTACCTGGCTCCTAAGTAAAAAGAGAGGCACTAAGATGGTTAGTAATCATTGTCAGTGCCATACCTAGGAGGCGGGGCCTACCTGGGAGGGATGATCTAGATTAAAATTGGTCCTTGGGCATACCGTGAGAGATTACCTTGACTGCATTAATTTCTGTAGGAAACTCAATCCATAATGTGCAAAACCATTCCCTGGTCTTGCATCTGTGTTACCTGCATCTTCCTATTGCTGAATAAATATAGGACTCACCAACTAAGGGGAGGAAGCGAGCTGATCCTCCTCACAATTCTCGACTGTGCTCATCAGCATAGTAAGGCGTTCACACCAACATCAGGAGCTAAGGCCACACCATAATATCCATGGGAACTGGACCATACTGTTGTAACTTCCCCCGCAGTTACTGATGGAGAGAGTGACATGCTTTCTTGCTTGCTAGCATGCTTGCGTGCCTGTATGCCAAAATATGAAGCCGCCTCTCTCCACCTTGTCCATCTGCTCAGGGAACCTTATCCATCTGCTCAGGGAATGGCCCACCGCTACAGGCAGGTCTTCTCATATCAAGCGCACAATCTCTTGCAGACTTGTCCAGGGGCTGCCTAACTAAACAATCCCCACATCTCCAACGGTCAAGTTGATACAAATGTATCTAACTGGCACAAGTCCTTGACCGCATGAAGACAGAGATATTCAGCACGCATGTATAGATTCCTTCTCTGCTCCTGCTGTGGATGTGCTGAGAGCAGCTGCTTTAAGCTCCTGTGGTCGTAACTTCCCTGCAATTATGGACTATAAGCTGGAATTGTGAGCCAATTAGACCTCCTTAAGCTGCTTAAGTCAGGTACTTTGTTGCAGCGATGTGCTATGAAACCAAAACAGACACAAAATAATACCCAGGCTAACAAAGAAGCCAACTGCTCTCTGCTGTAGAGCTGCATCCCAAGACTGACTGAGACTCTGGTATATTCACCACAAGGAAGAAAAGCTCCCTCCCTGGGGCCACTGTCCCTCCAGCTGCTACCTTTGTTTCTTCAAAACTTGCCGTAGGCTCGCATCTGTGTTTACTTATCCCTGCCCCTCCGCCCAACCCTCTCAAATGCAAGCCTCGGTCTGTTTTCTTTTCTGCTCTACAGCAGAAGAGTCCACAACAAGCTAGGTACACAACATGTATATGCAGAAGAAACATGCAATCCAGCACTGCCCTGGTGTTTGGAGTCCAGTCTTTGCACAAACACTGAGTGGTTTGTTTCTATAGTGAACCAGACAGTCAGGGAAGCCCATTTGATCTCTTAATTCAGTTTTGTAGATCGCAGAACTTTGGACCGAAAGATGGTGCCCAGCTAAAGGACCTATCAAGGTCCAATCCAGGTCCATGATGCTCTCTCACACTCCAGTGGAAGGCGCCCAGCGCAGAAGCCTAAACATAGACATAGCTGCAAAGTGACCAGGACAAGGTTGGCACCACCATGCAGGGCATGGCTTCTGCTGTCTTCAGAACCGGCAAAGGACAAGCTGTTCTTGTGCTGGCAGCAAGTCTCCTAACTGACGACAATTTTGTAAAAAATAAATTTTGTGTAAGACAAACCTAGCTTTGCATTGTAAGCCAATACTTGTCCTTCCCTCTCCTGGCACTGAGGTTGGGCTGGATCCGGAGCATCAAGTGGGAGGGAGAGGGGCCTTGGTCTGCTTCCCAGAGGAGCAGTGCTGCAGAGTTGCTGGAACCCATGCATGTCGCCACACTGATGCCCGGTGTGAATCCAGAAAACACAGATGGGTTGGACTGGTGGCAGCCAGCATGTCTGGTGAGGCAGCGTGGCCAAAGGGAGGGATGCTGGAAGAAGAGACGGCTAGAGAGGCACTTCCGCAGCCTTGGGTGGGGCCTAAAGATGAGGAGACAAAAACACTCACTTCGAAGTGTGGAGCACATGGGCTCTGGCTCTCACATCCACTTGGCATAGGTCATCATTGACCCAAGATGGCAAGGTGAAGTGACGCTCATGACAATAAAGTGAGATAAGGTGCATTTCAAAACCAAGACAGGCATGTACGTCATAGGACTGTTCTGGAAGATCCACCCAGAGACGCCTTCCATGAGGGCCAAGGACGCGAGAGGGGTAGAGATCAAGGAGTGGAGGGACGATGTAAATTAATGAATCAACCAAGAATTTTGCTATATCGTTATTCCCCTCCTCTTCTCCTCCTCTTCTTCCTCCTCTTCCGCTCTTCTTCCTCCTCCCTCCTCAATACCGGGATTGCTAATCTAGGGCCTCACATACCACTGGACGATATTCCAGCCCTACTTTTTATTTTGAGACAGGGTCTCGCTCAGCAGCCCAGACTGGCCAGAACTCACCAGATCCCAGTCAGGCCTTGAACCTGTGATCCTCCTGCCTCAGCTGCCTTAGCCGCTGGGATTACAGGCTCAGTTTATATCCCCACCCTCACTCCCCAGCTGCGGGCTCAGCTACCTCGGGCACCAGTGGGGACTGTGACTTGTGACCCTTGCTAATTACCATTCACGTGATGTTTGTGAACACTTAAAAACTTGGCAAGCCTACAAATATAAAGGATACGGGTCAGGGAGATGCCTGGAAGTGAAGGGTCTACTGACAAGCCTGGAGCCCCGGGCTCGAGCCCCAGAATCTACAGGAAGGCAAAGGGAAGAACCAACTCACGAGGCTGTTCTCTGATCACAGCAGGCACGCAGCGGCATCCGTGTGGGTACGCACACACACGCAAATAATAAAAATTAAACTTAAAAAACAAATATAAATGATTTTTATGATTGTTGTTCGAATAATTGAATGTTGTCAAATGGTCATTCATCAATTACCAGAGACGCCCCTTTCCCCACAACACACACACACACACAGATCCTGCACTTGATATTCAAAGTGCTAATAAGACAGAGTCATAGTCTCAAAGGTGGAATTTTTCAAAAGAAATAAACAAGCATTCCTGGCAGGAAGAGTGTCCCAAGCACATGGGAAGTGAAGGTTGCCTGCATCAGTGAGATGCCAGCGTTCATCCATCACCCAGCCACAGGCGGCAAAGTGCTTTGGTGAAGAATGGGCAGATCTCTCCTGTCGGCACACCAAGCCGCACGTCTACTGACTGCTCAGTGCTCTGCAGCGACGTGGCAGCTTCCGAGCTGAGCTTGGACCTGCCTTCTGCAGTCTCTGCACCCCCCCCCAAGTGTTCCAGTCAAGTAACCACAGATCCTTAGTGCGAACAGCCCGAGGTTAGCCGCAGAAGCAAACTGCAAGGCCACACAGTAGCAATCAGGAATGTGTTTGAAGATCCTAACCTTGAGGGTTTTCAGATCTGCCCTCATACAATTCATCATCTCCTGTGTCCCTAAGGCTGGGCAGAGCAGAGCCCGTCCTTTGGGAGCAGAAGGCGCAGCGTGAACGGGAGGCTCTGGAAGTCAGGACCCTGGGGTGCTGTCACCCTGAACAGGTTGCCACACAGCTCTGGACTCGGAATCGTCAGCACGCAGATGATGAACCGCTCTCACAGGCTGCTCAGAGCCAGCCTCACGCTGGAGGGTTCAGAGCCCAGAGGCCGAGGCCTCCTTCGGTTGTGTTTGCCGTGTCTGCTCAGCACACCCAGGAAGGATGACTCCAGTGGGTGCATTAGAGGGGTGGGAGAATGGGTCTGGGAGCATATGATTCTATGATTTCAGCAGTTGCTTTAGAACAGAGAGGAAGAAAGTACAAAAAACTATAGACTAATGTCTTGCTTTCTTTTCCCATTACTGTGATAAAATACTTAGACAAACGAACCCAAGGGAGAAAGGGTTTATTTCAGCTGCAGTTCAGAGACCTCAAAGGGGCAGAAACTGCAAGTATCCAGTAACATTGTATCCGCACCCAGGCGGCTGAGCTTCAGGAATTCCTGACCGCCTGTGCTCTGCTAGACTTTTCCTTTTTATACAGTTCAGCGCTCAAACCCAGAATGGTGTCGCCCACATTCAGATCGGATCTTCCCACACCTCCTATATGATTCCAGATTCTGTCAGGTTGACAACTAGCACTAATGTCGCATGAAGCAAATGGAAAATGAAATGAAGAGGCAGCAAAGCCAAGCTACATAATAAAAAGATAAATTTAAAGAGCTCTGAGTGCGGACAGGAAAACCTGTTGCTGGGCCCGTCGGCACCCGATTCTGCTTGAAACTTCCAGCGTGTGCCCCTGCAGCATGGCACCTCCTGGGAGGTGGGTGGGCGTGTGAACAAGAGAACACAGGCTGCCTCGCCGCCACCCAGCTGCCCCTTTCAAGCTCTGGCTCCTGCGATGTATCCACTCGCTGCAGTCAGCTCAGAGAGACTCAAGCACTCCGTGAAGGCGGGTCTAAGCCAAACACCCTTCAGTCCTGGACCTGCCCAGATCCCTCTCTGACCGTACGAGGTGTGAGCTACGGTTAGGAAATTAACACTCAAGAATGCGCATCAGGTCGATGGATAAATAATTACTCTCTGCATTGTTGGCCTGCTGTTTTGCCCATGTGGACAGGTAATTACAGTGCCGGCAGCCAACTACACAGTAAAACTATGGAGTGGAAAACGGGCGGGGATGTCACGTTCTCCTCATCATCCTCTCTGTCCCTGCAAGCTGTCGCACACTCAGCAGAACAACATGCAAGGTCTTCCCCACACAGTGCGGTGTACCACTCCAAGCCAGACCAACGCACCACAGCAACCACGAAGGTAAGGCTGTGTTAATAGGTTAGGATCAGGTTAACCCCTCAGTCATTAAAGTAAAAATATCCTGGCAGAGTTAAAAAGCTTCAAATAGCTATATTTAAAGACAGTTATGCTTTGAGTCAAGCCCTATCCCCAAATGGCTCGTGTTGGACGCTTGTTCCCAGCTGCTGACCCAGTGCTGCTGGGGAGGGGGTGGGATGCTCAGGGGGCATCCTCAGCTGTAAGAACTGGGTCAGTGGGAGCCGGACTGGAGAGCACATCATGCCTGGTTCCTCCTGTCATGCCAGCACCGTGCCAGGAGCTCAGCCACATATGCCTGTCACCATGAGTCACTCTGCCATGATGGGCCATACTGAGATCCACGAGCAAGGAAAGCTCTCTTCCCTGATTCTGTCCAGATCTTAGCACAGAACAAGAAAACCAACTAATAAACAGGCCAACTTCTAAACGCACCCACAGGTACACAGTGCCCCATAGCCCTTCCTGTCCAGTTGCTGGGACCTTGGTAAAGCCATGACTGTATTAGGTGGTAACGCTCTCTGCAGAAACACGCAGCTCTGGCACCAACCCTTCCCAGGGTTCTGAGCTACCGGAGAGTGTTAGTTACTTTTCTCATTACTGTCACAAAATAACTAAGAGAAAAACAAACTTAAGAAGCCCACAGTTTTAGAAGTGATAGTCCGGGAGAGAGAGAGAGAGAGAGAGCATCTTCAGATAGGATCTCTTCGGGTTTATCTTGATCTAGGTGCATCTAGGTGCAAACAAGGGACAGTCGGATCAGCAGCCGCAGGGCAGCATGTGGCCGCAGCAGCCTGAGGTGGACTGATAGTGGACCGTGCGTCAGGAGTGAAGCCTGGAGTCGTAGACTGGCTGTCATCTTACTTGACTTGACTCGTGTCCTCATGTGCATGCTGGGAATGGAACCCAAGGGCCTAACGTGTTATGTTGTAGTTTTAGGCAAAAGCACATTATGGAAGATTTTCAAACCCTTTGAAGAGAGACAGAAAGAATAAACATCTGTGGCCTGCCCCGGCGAGGCTCTGCCTGGGCTGAACCACAGTTCAGGATGGGCCTGGGCACTGGCCACTGGGGATGGTAGGGTGAGCAGGGCTGGGCTCCTGTGCCAGCTTCTCCCTTCTTTTCGCACGGCATAAACCTCCTGACCCGGAAGCTGAGTCAGGGCCGGCATGCCCTGCCTCCAGCTCGTCTCTTCCTGTCACGCTTCCTGACAAGCTCCGCGTCTCTCCTAAACCTCCTGGGAGATGGTGGCACTTCATCCATGGTTTCTCCTCCCTGGATCACCAAGTCATAGAAACCATAACTGGCAAAACCACCAGTCTTAAAAGAGGGAAGGGTAGGAGGTCTGGGATTTGCAAAGCCGCAGACAGAAACAAGAGAGACCCTCTTCTTCAATTGTTCTGGTGGGAAAACCACAAACCACAGCTGGTATTTTACCATCCGCTACAGACCCAAGTCTGAGGCAATCCTGTGGGTTATCTAGCCTGAAGCCCCTCCAAATGTTTCGCCAAAGAACTAAGAGGTAACAGTTTCTCTGCTTTCCCCTGCAGGTGGGGAGGACGGAGGGGTCCACCCCTCGGGGGTCCTTCCTCCTGGATCTACGGACCTGCCCTGAAAGACGTGCTATGAGTCACAGAGCCCTCAGCCAGCCTGGGTCCTTAGGCCCACTGTCACCCCCGCCTAACTGTCAGTCTCAACCCTGCTGACCACTTGCATTTCCCAGACGAGCACTCACTCTCCTTTCTGGCCTCCCATGCCAGTCTGGCTTCGTGTCCCACTTCTTTGCCTGGCCCCATTCTATTTCCCCTTCCAAGCTCAGCTCAGGTTACCTCTGCCCATCATCACCCCTCTTCACCCCACCTGAGCAGCAAGCTCCAGGGCATCCCCCGTGCTCCCCAGACACAGCACCAGGTTGCTAGGACCCTTTCCACATTGCACACGGCGCTCCCTGAAATCGGGACTCTGCTGTTGTTTTGTTTTTGTTTTTGTTTGTTTGCACAAGGGGAAGGAGGAGTGCATATGTGTGTGCCACAGGCACTTACTACGCAAGCCTGTGGGTCCCAGTGTGACTTCGGGAATCACCCTGGACTGTTCTACCTTCTTGTGGCTTTGCTGTGGGGTTTCCCAGGCTCTGCCTTCCTGGGCTGGTATTACAGGCCTCCCCGCATTGTTGCGCGGGATCTGGGGATCACAACTCAGGTGCTTTGCTTGCAAGGCGAAGACTTTAGTCCCGGAGCCAGCCCTCCAGCCCACTGTTCCTTTTTTATATCCTGACCACCCAGACTGTACCTGGCACAAAGTCATGCTCGGGAATATACCAGATGAGTCACCGCTTCTAACCCTCCAGAACAACAGCTCTAAAAGTACAGACCATAGACCCCTGAAGGTAGTCGAGACCCCTTCAGGAAGTCCACAAAGTCACAACTGTTCTCCTAATAATACCAAGATGTTACTTCCTGTTGCTGCAAAAGGCGCAAGGCAGCAGCAGGGAGCATAAGGCGGCGACACCAAGACCCCGCGCTCTGCTCTCACCTGCTCACGGCCAAAGGGAAGTTCACCTGTGATGCCTTGACAGAGCTGCAAACCATGCTAACATTGTTGAAGCTCAACCCCTGAGCGCAGGTCTCTTCGTAAACACAGGCCGGGTCAGAGCGGTGCACCCTGTGGCCAGACCAATTGGGGAACATCATTTTCCCTTGAAAAGAACAGCTGTGGACAAACTGCAATTATTCATAGGACTCAGGAGTCATCTTCTCAAAAAACTAGTGACCCTATCACATTATGGAAAATAGCTGACAGTTTGATGCCCAAAACACTGGCGCTTTCCAGAGGGAAACACACACACACACACACACACACACACACACACGTACACATGCACACATGCCCTCACACATATACACATGAATACACGTGCATACACTAACATACATACATGCATACACACATGCACATACACACATGAATTCACACATACACGAACACACGTACACACACTTGCACATGTACACACATGCACATGAGCACATGTATATGTGCATACATGTATACGCACAAGCATACACACACATGCATGGACATGTATGAGTATGTGCACACACATACTACCAGAATCCTGAAAATTTGTGTCAACTCTGTGAACTGCCCGAGGACGTTCAGTGACACTGTGATGATGTCATCCGCATGGTGCTTTGACTGAGCACTCGGGAGCTTCTGCATGGCTCAGCGAATCTGTGTCTCCCTGGGGACAAATCACACCATCACAAAATCACGTGTGGGAAAGGAGACACCAGAACGCAGGACTGAGCATAAGGCTGAGCCACAGAGCCAAACTTAAAGAGCAGAAGAGAAAAGAAGTCCAGAGACAGTCTCTCCATTCCAACAGCTCGCCGAACCTGGGGGCGCACACCTGTGATCCCAGCTCTCCCCAGGCGGAGGCAGAAGATCACAGGTCCGGTCCAGCCTGGGCTACATAGTGAGTGTGAAGCAGGTTAGTTAGGATTGTGAAGGTCTGCACAGCAAGAGCTTATCCACGCACACAGACAGAGAAAGAGCGAGCGAGAGAGACCAACAGAGAGAGAGAGAGAGAGTGATCCGGGGCTGGGGCTCAGCCACCAGAGTGCTGGGCTGGCATGTACAAAGCCCTGGGTTTGATTCCCTAGGATCTGGGGGAAGAACATCATTTTCCCTTGAAAAGAACAGCTGTGGACAAACTGCAATTATTCATAGGCGTGTGGTGCATGACTGCAATCCCAGCACAGAAGAGGAAGATCAGAAAGACCACAGTCATCCTCACTTCTGAGTTCAACCCATCCTGGGTTCAAGGGTAGCCTGTGAAACATAAGACTATCTCAAACAAATAAGCAAGCAAGCAAACAAAAGAACCCAGACTCTTCCATTGCTCTCAGGACTGACCATACACTCACCGTGAATCACACCTGAGTCCAACAGTTATGTCACTTCAACCTAGACTTCCCTCATTTCAAACGAAACACACAACTCTGAAATTTAGGACAAACAGGGGTGGGTGTCTTAACAAATCTGAGTTCAATCTTTAGAAGTCTACTTGGTGGGAAGGGAAAACTGCCTTCCAAAAGTTGTCCTCTGGCCTCCACTGGTGAGCCTTGGCAAGTGCTTGCTCTCGCTTGTTCCTATTCTCTCTCTCTCTCTCTCTCTCTCTCTCTCGCTCGCTCTCTCTCTCTCGCTCTCTCTCTGTCACACACACACACACACACACACACACACACACACACATTATGCAGGAGGAGCAGCCTAGATCAGGAGAAGCCCATGAACCAGGGCAGCACATCTCCATGCACGGATGCTGCTGCGGGACTCAACCTTGGTGAGCGGGCGGGCAGAGCTGCTTCCCCCACATACACCCCAGACTCACACTCAGAGCAGCAACATTCTCCAAAAGCAAGGGGCGGCGTGTAAGTCCTGGTCAGCATGGCACCGAGAAATAGAGCTACTAAGGGGTGTGGAGCAAATGCATTTCAGTCCTGTGATGTCGCAGAGCGCCAGGGACCGCTCCGTGACACCTGTGCTCTTCAGACTGTCAGAAGACTGCCTCCCGGGGCTTCCCCCTAACCCCCAGACCATTAGCTGTCAATGCCAGACCCACCAGAGGATTATCTTTTAAATCATAAGGAATGAATATTTAAAAAAAAAAACTAAAAATCCTCTCAGCTCTTAAACTCCAACAAAATAACCAGGAAATTGTCCTGTGCTGACCCCTGGATGACTTAGTCTCTTAAGTGCCAAGCCTGTCAGCCAATCAAAATTGTTCATCCAGAACAGGCAATATTACAAAGAGCTGCTACAATTGGCTATAAAATAAATGTGCACTCATCCCCATTTAAAAAGATAGCTGCAAAGGAAGTACTGTTTTCAGATCAGAATAGATCAGCTACAGTTTTCTCTATGAGAAATGGGGACTACATGTGACACCGGTGAGTCAATCACTGTTCAATTTGGAAGTGTGCAGCTCACAGAAGCAAGCCTGTCGGGATTCAGGTTTGGCACAGAAGAAAACTCAAGACTCTTCAATGCCAAAATGATTAGGCAGCACTCCAGCCACGAGCTATGGTCCTACAAGAAAGGCTGGAACTAAACCCGTCTCAATCCTGGGTGCGCCGTGTTCCGGCTCAGTTAATTTGCCTCTCTGGGCCTCAGCCATCCTGGCTTCAGACCCGAAGTACCCCAAGCTGGCCGCAAGCGTCACTGAGAGAAGAGCTCATACTTGCCGAGTGTTCGTCTTTGCTAGAATAATGACCCTCCTCCCCAATACTAATGCGTGCTGTCGTGGTGACCCGTGGTGCAGTCTGTGGCCAGGGAAAGGACCTGTGTGCTCCCTGGTCCACCGGGGTGACACACACTGCCTTGGGGGACTCTCGGCAGCCTCAGAGAGAATATAATACAAGCTTTCCATGGTCAGTAGAAACAGCTTTCATCCACAGTCAGCATAACCACGAACAATCAACTCTTGGTTGTAGTTTTATGATGTCAACATAAAATTGCTTTATAATAAGATGCAAACCGCCAACCTTCCTTTTGCACTGAAAGCTGTTTTCTGGGATGAATTTTAGCTCTGAACCTCTCATTTGGTTTTGTTTGGGTTTGGGTTTTTCCAAACAGAGTCTCCTTGTGGCTCAGGTGGATCTGAACTTGAGACAGGGCTGGGATTACAGCTGCTGTTTGGAGAAAGCAGTGTCACCTCCTAGAAGTTTCCAGAACACAAACGCTCTGCAAGCAGGTGGCCCTTCTCACCCGCCACGCCAGGCTGGCATTTGTCACAGGTGGAACCAGATGGCTTCAGGGGGCCGAGAAGGTGTGCTCCAGCTGACTGAGGTGCCAGTAACCCCGAGACAGGTGTAAAGGGGGTTCTTGAAGTGGGGCATGGTGGGGATGCCTGCAATCCCGACATTTGGAAAACTGAGGTAGGAAGATCATGAAGTTAGGTGACGGGTTTACAGACACACACAAATATATACACAGACACAGAGATATGCAGGTACAACAAAAGATATAGACACACAGGCACATACACACAAATGCACACAAAGAGACACACACAGATGTATGCACACGGGCACATGACACAGACACACATATAAATACACACATACACAGACACACAGAAACATGCACAGACAGACACAGGTACATACATACAGAGACACACAAAACCACATACACACACACACACACACATACACATATAAACACACACAGACACACTATATATAGAGACACACAGGCACACCCAAAAACATACACACACAAATACATACAAAAAGACATACACAGACATATACACAAAGACACACACAGAAGCGCATAGAGACACAATATATACCAGACATACAGACACACATGCATATATATACACACATATAAACACACATGCACACGCATTCTTAGGTCAGGTTTTTGCAGGGTTGAAAAACAAATACTCATCTTGTCTCAAGTCTGAACTCCATTGTAGTTGATGGGCCCCTGATAAACCTTCACTGACTCGGATTAGCATAATGATATGCGCGGCTGCCTGCTGACTGGTTCTATGCTATGGTCTTAACAGGCAAAGACAGCTACTTTTGTCAGTCTTTGGTGTTTTTCCACAACTATTAACTTTTGTGCACTTTGTGCACAAATGTTTACGCCAGGGCATCAGAACATCGCCTTGAAGACTGAGATTGAAAGCTAAGCCCCTGTTTTACCTCTTTCTCCGTACAGTGCAGGCCCAGCCTCCAGGCTGCCCCGGTCTTTGTCAGGCCCTCCCCAAGGAACAAAATCCGCAGCTGGACGCTTCAAAGCAGCAAACTGGGTTCAGCCCTACCCAGAATCCCTTTGCTCAGATAACAGGATTAATCTTCTTTCTTCAAGAAAGTAGCTAAGAAGAGTCTAGGCTGACAGAGTACTCCTTCCAGAGGGTGACACCCACTGTGTCCAGCTCCAAAGAGAAAGACGGGGGGTGTGGGGGAAGAGTGTGGAAAGAATTTTTTGGCAGTATCCATGAGCTATCCTGCTGCGTGCAGCCGCTTGCTCCGCCCTCTTGCTAGTGAGGCATGGGGAAGAGATGACTCTCTTAGAAACACTTCAAATGCAAAGCCACGGAGGAATGTGTGGCCTCCGGAGGAGAGGGTGTGAGCAAGCGCAGAGAGACGCTGGGCACTCCAGCCATCCTAGCCCTGTTCCGAGGCTTGTAGCACTTCCTTCACCCCTTCCTGCCAAGAACAGGCTGTCTGTCCCTCCTCAGTCCTCCACACTCCTCCCTCTGCGCCCCTCCCTCTGCACATCCCCACCGTGCCCCTCCCTCCAAGCCCCTCTCTGTGCACCTCCCCTAAATCATGACGGCAAATCTCTGGACTAGGAGGGACCCACCCTCTGAGCCAAGCCGGGGAGCCGATTGTGCGGGAGAAGAGCCGGACAAAGCCGTGCCGGGAGAGGCGCTGTGCAGCCAGAGGGGTCATGGAGAGGTTCACAGCCACGGAGAAAGGCCAAGCACCTGGATGCCTAGTGGCCTGTCCAGAAGGCCAAATGGTTGGGAAACTGGTACATTCCAGTGACGGCCCATCGGAAAGGAATTGTCAGAAGGAAATCACTGCAGGGACAGGATGTGATGAAAGAATCATGACTTGTACTTTCAGCTTGGAAACACTCGCTGCCCGGCTCGCGTCTTCACCCTGTTTGGGTGCCACAAAGGCCCAGTGTGACGCATGCCCACAGGGGTAAGTTATGTAGCTGGGGGAAGACAATACAGCTGTCCAGGCACCCTGCAAGACCACAAGCCAAAGGTGTCAACACTACCCTACACATCACACGACGCTGCAACACTACACATCCCTCGGTCACCAACTTTCAAAGGGAGGCGGCGCACAGTGGCACTCCAAGGGGAAGAGCTGCAATCATTGGTTGCCACAAGCAGTCGTGTCCCACATACCAGCATCTGGCTCAGTGGCATCTACGACAGCTGTCCCTCGGGACCCTATGGTCTAGCACAGGGCAGCCACTCACAGACATGATGCTTGTATAAACATGAGATCACCCAGTGATATGCCTCTCTGCATATGAAGTGAACCCCTAAAAAGAGGCAGGTAGAAAGGGGAGCATCTCACCCTGACATATTTGACTGGTGGGTAGAAGAGGAGAAACTGAAAACAACTTCATCACGTGAGCGCACGGAGTCTCTAAATTGACAAGTAATAACTGTTCAATTGCTCATTTGTCTATGGGGTAAATAGGATGTTTTGATGCCTGTGTACAAATGAGTGATCAGAGTAGTGTATCCATCACCTGCAGGCTTATCATTCTGGGCTGAGGACACGTCAGAGCTGCTGCTTCAAAGAAGCATGGTATTTGTAATCGTGCGCCCATCCTGTCTGCGAAAAATAGTCACCAGACAGTTTTGCAGTCCACAAAACAGTCATCAGACTATTTCCCCCTAAGACTTGTGAGGAACAGGGACCCCAGTTGTGTCGAAGGAAACTAGGGCACAGTCAGCCAGGGTATGTGACAAAGAGCCACCACCGCCACATGGGGTTGGCTCTGAAAAAAGCCAACTGGGTCCTAGAAGGAGAAAGTGACTTGCAATTGATCAGCAGCAGGATGGGTCAGGAAAGCAGCACCTGTGAAAAAGACCAGCTTGTCTGCAGGACCAGAAAGGGACACTAGAGAACTCAGGGTGCAGCCGCTGAGCACACGGGAAGCTTCAAGATGACGTCGCAGGCCACGCGCCTGACTTTGTTGACAGTGCATGCGTGTGGATTCCTGCTGAGGGAAGCAGAAGGAAGTGAGGAGCGAAGGCACTCGGCAGAGCCACTGGGACCTTCCCAACTTTGCTTTCTCAGGATGAGACAGGCAGTCTGGCTGCTTGGCTTTCCAGGCACCTGGCTAACGCTAGAGTCGAGTTTCACAAATACTATCCTCTCATCATCCCTTTCCACCTTAGAATTTTTTGCATGACTTCAGGTCATGGAAATCAAATGTTCACTGATAACAAACTATAATTAAAAATTCACTTAAAACCACCCTCCAGAACGCATGCAATTTTCTCATTTAGTAAAAACAAAAGCAATTTTGCATACTAATAAGATGAATATGTTCATTTGTTTTTACATAAAGAATAAAGTCTTGGCTGAATATTCAACACTGCAGGGCACAGAGCAACTCCAATGTTTCTCACAGTTGATGGATATTTTGATTCCGGGATTGTCACTGCTGAAAACACTGCTTCCCGCAAGTACATGATACAGCACAGCAGGTGTGCTTAGAGCATCTCAGAAATTGTTTGAAACTGTCCTGATCCTAAGCCAAAACTCAATTAACAATTTTTATGAGACCCAAGCCAGCAACTCAAACAGCATTTCTAAAACTCAAGCATCGTAACACAATGCGGTCTCAACACATACACCACGCTGAGGAGTGACGGTGGGAAAACATTAAGCTTTTGTTTTTCACAATTAAACCATCATGTTTCTCTAGGAGCAGAAAACCTTGTACATGTTGCAAAACACTGGAATTCACAGCTTGCAACAGTGCAGTGCATGTTGGTGTCACATGATACATGCAAAGCATGCATGTGTATGTTCAGAATCAAGGCTGCAGTGACGTCACCTGATGCGTCACCTGATGCAGCTTAGGCAAGCACTGTCAGAAACCCCTTGGATTCTGCCTTCATGTGGGGCTGCCCTGCACTCAGAAACACTGTTGCCAAATTTTCCTAATTCCCACGCTCGGTTGTATACTCAGTTGTATACATGTGACCACTGGTTTAAGAAGAAGGCTCAGGGGTTAAAGCTTCCGCCTCCAAAGCAAAAGAACCTGAGTTCAGATCCCAGGTCTCGTGTACAATGCCAGGTAGGTATGGCAATGCCTGCATGTCCAGGACTGGAAGGCAGAGTCTAGGAAACCCCAGAGCAAGCAATAAGGAGGTAGAGCAATCCAGGATGATTCTTGATGTCACCTTTGGAGCTCCACAGGCACACACACTCAAGTGCCCTCTTGCAGATACACACACACACACACACACACACACACACACACACACACACACAGAGTTCTAAGAGCTGCTTGACAAGTGACTAGCACGATGGTCATCTGTTCGTGAGGGATACCATCTGCATGCCCAGGTGATGGGCACCATTTACCCATATGCCCAGGCTGAGGGACACCATTCACCTGTATACCCAGGCTGGCCCAAAACTCTTAATCCTCCTGCATCAGCCTCCCAAGTGCTGGCGCGACCACTGTGGACCCCTGTGCCTGGCTCATATTTCATATTGAAATAGAATGCTCTTGTAAATGTATATTAATAGATCACTACACACAACACAAAGACAGAGGCCGCGCTGGGGCTGGTCAAAGAGTCCTGGATTTTTATTGTGAGCATGTCACCCTCTCTAAGTGTCAGGCCAGTAAGGATGGATCTGGCCATGCCTCGGGCAGCAGGCACCACCCTGAGTAGAGGTACGGGCAGACTCTATCGCCAAGACATACGGGTCTTCAAAGTACATGCTTTCCCTAAACCACAGAGCTCCAAAATGTTTCTGAATTCCACTAGAAAGGTCTAGAACAGCATCTACAGCCTCACTCAAAATACCTTCACATAGGAGGCTGGGTTGGCACACATGAAGCTGTGGGCTCCACGCCCAGCACCACAAAAAACAAACAAAACAAAAATGAAAAGGACAAGCAGAACACTGAGAGAAACCACTAGAAACCAGGAAAAGACACAGGTTACAACTCCAAGAAGCTTCTGGTTTTCAGAACTTTTACAGTCTTGAATTATAGATAAAGGAGTCTGGTTTGGGAGCTACGGGCTGGGTCTCAGGGTGTGGTGGGAGGGACCAACAAGCAGGGTCTTGGAGTGCCAAGCAAGCAAGGCTCTGACCAAACTCTAGACTGACCTCTGAGATTGCAGCTGGGCTGGAATGGAGACCCACAGGAGACAGGATGCACCTCAAGCCAGTAGCACCCTGGCTTCCAGAACACATCCCACGTGGCCAGAGCACCAAGAACTGAAAACCATGAAAGCTTCTAGCCCCTCCCCCACCCGGCCCTGAATAGCCAAGTCAGAATCAGGAAGCATTGCATCCTAAGGTGGGGAGTTCTTCCTTTCAAGAAAGGATGTGACGGATTGCTTGGGAGGAAGATTCCGGGGGTCACAAATTCAAGGCCAACCAGGGCAGTCTCAAAATGAAAACAGACAGGGCTGGATATACAGTTTAGTGGTACTCAAACAGCGTGTGCAAGGCCCTGGGTTCAATTCCTAGTTTGGAAGGGAGGGAGAAAGGGAGGGGAGGAAGGGAGGGGAGGAAGAAAGGGAGGGGAGGAAGGAAGGGAGGGAGGAAGAAAGGGAGGGAGGGAAAGAGGGAAGGAGGGAAGGAGGGAAGGAGGGAAGGAAGGAAGGAGGGAAGGAAGGAAGGAAGGAAGGAAGGAAGGAAGGAAGGAAGGAAGGAAGGAAGGAAGGAAGGAAGGAAAAGAAAAGCATTATAGGATCTTATAAATAAGCTGGCAATGGTTTAAGTTTTCTGCATTTGAATGCCATCTCTCTTTAAAGAAAGGTATATTATAGAAAATATCTAGAAGGGGAGACTCCCTCAACTTTGCAGACCAAGTGTCATTCTTTTCTTTTTGGAGACAGGAATCTTGCTATATCACCCAGGCTGGCCTCAAACTCCTCCTAATCCTCCTGCATCAACCTCCCAAGTGCTGGCATGACCGATGTGCACCACCAGGCCCAGCTCCTATTTCATATCGAAATAGAATGTGCTCATAAATGTATATTAATAGCTCGCTACCCACACAGCACGAAGACAGAGGCCGCTTTGGGCAATGCGCAGAGTCCGGGGTTTTCCTTGGGAGAGCTGGGCTTGCCGTCCTGCTCGGACGTAACTGCTTGGCCTGCGTCACTGTCTTAAACACTCATTGCCTCCTGCTCATCCAAAGAGAAACGGGACAACATAGCTGTCCACTTGCCTTAGCGTTTACTTAGGAGAATTAAGTCAAAAGCAGATCTCATGTGCGTGAAGACTGCAGCACACCTGCTGGCCATGGTGGGTCCTGCCTGTAGTCCCAGGTGCCTGGGCGCTGGGGCAGGAGGATCGCTTGAAGTCCAGAGTTCACTGCTAGACCAGACAACGGAGCGGGGTGCCTATTGAAGACAGCAGCAGCAGCAGCAGCCACAACTATTCAACAGCACGTGCGAGGGCTGCGCATTGCGGCCACACAGGCTCATGTCTGTATGCTGGAAAATGACTCTAAAAGTAGTGTGTCGGCCTTGCTTGAAAAACTCCTACAGCACTCTGCAGACTCACCTGGGCTCTGTGTTTCTCTCTCTCTCTCTCTCTCTCTCTCTCTCTCTCTCTCTCTCTCTCTCTCCAAATCCCTCCAAAAATGGAACAGATTACTGTCATAAAGCAAGCCTGCATTGAGAGGTCACATGAACTAAAAATAGTTAAGCAGGCTGGAGAGACAGCTCAGGGCTTAAGACTCCACCTCACAAGCAGAAGAACCTGAGTTCGGATCCTGGATCCCAAGTAGAATGCTGCGTCCTGAGGGATGTCGCACATTTCAATATGGAACCAAGAGGAAGAGGAGGAGACAGTGAGGTCACAGAGCCATGGCATGCATGACACACAGTACTCAGGGGATCTGGAAGGCCCCAATGCAGCACCATGTGGAGCCTACTGGGCATCACGATCAGGAACAAGTCAGTCCGGGTGTAGCGGCCAGGGCAGGAGGCAGCTGCCGCCTACGTCTGGATATCAGCACCTTCACTCCAGATGACACAGCTGTGCCTGGAGCGAGCGTCACAGCCATGTCTCGGCCTTTCCTCTCCTCCGCGCAGGGCGGGGACAGCTTGTGGCTTGCATCAGCAGGTCTCCCCAGGGCACACCCAGCAGGTGAAGAGAGAGGGACACTGATTTCACGACTTCTCCCGTGGGATTCCTTGGTCTACCGGTCACTGCCCTACCAGAATGGGGTTTGGAACTGGGCCTTCTGTACCAGGCACGGGCACCCCATTCTAGCCCCGTCGCCCACACCTGAGCCTTTGCGGCTTACTCGGGCCCTCGTGCCAGACTGGCAGCACGAACAAAGGCTGGAGCCAGACCCAGCTGTCTCCATAGCCCGTGCTTACAACCTCTGGAAATGGGAGTTGGAGGAAGTTACAGGTCGTCGGATGACATGCATGTCATCGGGGTCGTTGGACGACATCCTGTCATTCCCAAGAGCTACTTCTTCAGTAGAACACGTGCAGCTTCTGCCTGTTTATCTTTTCAAATGGTCTTCGAAATTGGAAGCTCCAATCAGAGAATTATGCCAAATGTGCAAAAGCAATCTTATAAAAAAAAAAAAAAGCGGGGGAATGGCGAGGGGGGCGCTTGGAGAGACATTCCAAGCCTGGAGCCCGCAGCCTCCCTGTATCCTGGCCCTACATCTGCTGTTTCCTTTCTTGGAGTCTTAGCTAGTGAAGAGAGAATGTATGTCGCTGATGGTCAGATGCGCGAGCTTCTTCAGCAAGCATATGCCCCTCAGCATTTCTCCAGACTGCTCTGCAATCTCGCCGCCTCCCCCACCCCGGGAGCGCTCAGATGCGGCTCGCTCTGCCGGGCAGGCAGCCTGGTGCAACTAGGTGGACAGAAAAGACAAGATGGTCCCAGAGCCAGAGTCTCCGAGTCCTACGCTGCTTGAGCATGCCAGTCCGGTCCTAGCTTGAGGGAAGGAGCTCACTGACTACTTGGAACCAGAGGTGAAACCCTGATGGCTTGCACAGCGGAGGTGCCTGCAGCGGGCTTGGCCGGCACAGCTCTGGATGTCCGAAGACATAGGCATCTACGTCACGCCCCACAACCTGCTTTGAGCCTCTAGTTAGATGCTACACTGCCTGGAATATTATGATGTGGGGGAAATACTGTTCCTTAAAGGAACTCTGGAAACTAAATAAGTCATTCCCAACAAAACAAACACTGGCCCGAGGTCCCCATAGTGTCCAAAGTCAGAGATAAAGTGGAATGGCAGCTGTGGTGCTGGGGGGAGGGGAGACAGAGAGACATTGTTTGCGGGGACAGCATTTTACTTGGGATGATAAACAGAGTCTTGTGGACGGATGGGGTATCAGTGACCCCGAAGCCTCTGAACCAAAGTCAAGATGGGTCACTCTATGGTACATGGATTTTGCCACAATTGCAGCTTTTCTCTAGTTGAGAAAAGTGAGGACACAGCTGGAATGAGGCTGCAGAGGAAAAGCTGAAGAACTGGATGTTACAGGCAGACATGGGTCGTTCAGCTCCAGGGACAGCGGATGTTGTGGGGACCAATGCAAGGCATCCTACGTTAGCTTTCTGGGGTTTTTTTGGGGGGGGTGTTGGTAAGGGGTTGACTGGAGGGCCTCCCGCATGCCAGGCAGCACGCTACCATTAAGCCGCGCCCTTCCTTTCTTTCTTTCTCTGGTGTAGGGATGGTACCCAGAGCCTCACGAATGGCAGCATGTGCTCTGCCGTGGAGCTACACCCCAGCTCCAGAACATTGCCGCTTCCTAAGCAGTAATGTTAAGTTCTAAAGTCCTGCTTAATATTCCCACTGTGAAATGCCTTGAGCTGGTGACTGGCCAGTGGCGGCCGTGCATTGGTCCGAGCCAGTGAACTGTCTTCCCACAGGTCTGTTGTCGTTGGGGGTCAGGATGGACTTGAGTCGATCGTGTTGAATTAGGTCTGGGCTCAGGAGAGCTTCCCATGGCGTGCAGTGGGGTTCTGAAACACACACGAGGTGGCAGCGTGAAGTGGCACTGGAAAAAGGGTCACGGCAAGAGACGCTGTGTGTGGCTGTGTGTGGCGCAGCCAAGTGAGGCAGGCAGGGGTGAGGGCACTCACATCCTGGGAGCCTGTCCCGAGGCTGGGTCTGCGGGGCGCGGTGCAAGCTGGCGCTGAGGGAGGCTCTGTGCTAACGGCGTGGACGTGGTGAAGGCAGTCAGGTCGGTCGGCTATCCTGCCGCTTTCTGTTGCCGAGACACAGCACCACACGCCGGGCCAAGTATAAAGAACAGAGGTTGTTTTGATTCATGGTCTGGAGGTACAAGAGCGAGGGACCCAATCGTGATGGCCTCTGGCTGGCAGAGTCCCAGAGCAGCGCAGCAAGGGGGGTTCTCTGCCCCCTCTGGAGTCTCCCCCTTAGAATGCAAGCACAGGGCTCTAGCCTAATAACCTGAGCCAATCCAAATCACCGCTCAAGGCCCCACCTCTAAGCCCCACCCTCCAACTCCTGGACACCTCACAAAGAGGATTAAATCTCAACAGAAAACCCTCGGGGACGTGCACCAGTCACAACAATGAGACCGGCTCACGCTCAGTAGGACCCGAACAGCAGAGCCCTGAAGCTTAAGGTCAACCCTGGCTTGGAAATGTACCTTGAGCAAGTTCCTTCAAAGTTAGGGCCTCTGTTTCTTCATTAGGCGAAATGGGCACAGTCATCTTGCCTACTCTAAAGGGGATTCGTGGAGATTGAACTGGAGAATACACTAGAACGCCCGAAGAAGTACCTGATACCTAGGAGCAGGTCCCAGTGGTGGGCTTCTCTGGATCTGCACACAAGCTCATACACATGCACACATACACGCACTCATGCACGTGTGTTCACACATGCACACATACATATAACACACATGCATATGTGTACTCATATGCATGTGCCCACACATACATGTATGAGCATATACGCACACACATGCATACTTGATACACATAAACACATATACCTTCAGAAAGCATAATGTTTCATTTTCTCTGCATGATTACTGATAAAATCATGACAAAACAGCTTAAGGCAACAAGGGGCTTTATTCTCCTACAATAGTCTAGTTACAGTTCCTTCTCCAGTTTAGTAGAAGACCTCACACCAACACCAAGGACCTAGGGAACTGGCCACACTATATCCACATAACAGCTGAGAGGGACAATCCTCACTTGCCAGACCAGCATGTCTGGCCAAGTATTCAGAAAGATGCCAACTTTCTCAGCCAGTTCCCTCCATCTTCTTATTCACTTGCCTGGGGTCTAGTCCCCCCACCATGGGCTAGGTCTTCCCTACCAGCTAGACAATCTCCTACAGGTTCGCTCTGGGTTTAACTCAACCATTATTAATTTTCTACAAATGTACCCAGAGCTCAATCCCTCAACCATCAAGCTGACACCTGTATCTAACTCTGACACACAGACCCTGCCTAGGAAATCATAACTGTATCTTTAGACATCACCATATGCATTCTGAGCCCACATTTTTCTATGATGAAATTATATTTAGATATTCTATAAGGATGGAGGAATAACAGAGCAAGTGAATTGTGTGCGGGCAATCCGGCTTCATTCTGAGGACTGGCCTGGGAAAGAAACCAAGCCAACTGTTGATCCAGAGTTTATGCCATTTCCTGTTCCCCTGGAACGGCGGCTGCCAGGGTTCACGGGTGGCAGCTCTGCTGGAGATAAAGGATCCCCCCGGAATGCTTTTCCTAAGGTTTCCAACATGTTCATGATGCCTGCAGCTGGAGCTAAGACGTCCAGTAAATGCTCAAGAGAGCCCTAACTCCACCTAATCACTTCTCAACGGAAGTAGCTTTGTCCAAGAATGCTAAATTCTTGTTACATAACTTCTCTGGGGGTGCTTAAGTCAAATCCTTTTTACTGTTAAAAATGCCAGCTTTGCCAAGAGTTATTTCACTGTGCAATCTTCAGGTTCACCGGCAGACTCCATCCACATATGCTGCACTGCATCAAGTGACAGAGTCCAGCCAGAGCCGTCCCACATGACGGGGAGGTTTGACTGGTCAGGCCCAGCCCCTCCTCACCCTACATTCAGGGTCTTGGGCTGAGCGACAAAGCTTCCCCGTTGGGAACGTCTCTTCTGGACACCTCAGTCTACCGGCTCTCTGAAGAGGGGCGGAGCTAAGCATGATTCAAGCCTCAGTCTACCGGCTCTCTGAAGAGGGGTGGAGCTAAGCATGATTCAAGAGCACATACACACAAAGGTGTGAGACGGAACGTGAGTGACGCTTGGTGAGTATACCCACACTGTCAAAGGAGGGTGTGCATGCTTTGCCAAGTGCACCTGTTCCATGGGAGGCGACATGAGCATTTCTCCAAGGAAACACCACAAGCAAGCGATGGAAGACGGGTCCCCGGATAGACGGAGGGAGCGTTCACCAGGAAACACACAAACATGACCTTGGGAATCTGCTCAGGAAGAGGTTAATAGTCAGGAAGGACACCTTGCCCGTCGGGAGTGGGGACGGCCAGTGGTGGGTCTGGAGGGACCCGAGGCCCTAGGCAGAGCCGTACCCTAAAGGTCCTTGGCGTCAGGCTGCTCGGATGGGCTGTGCTGCTCAGAAGGAGCATATTCTGGTGGCTCCTTAGGTGAGCGCATCCAAGTCGTGGGTCCAATTACTTCAGTGCCAGCAGCTGGCAAACGTGCTAGTTCCAGTCCAGGACTCTGGTCCTTCTCCATGGTCTGCATGGCACCCCAGTGGCACATCTCGGGGGTCCCTCCCATGCTCACACAAACCCGCCATCCACCTGCTGTCCCTCTTCTTCTGTCTGGCTTCCGAGAGAGTGTGGTGGTCCTGGAGGCCCCTCTCCCGGCTCCTGGCCTCAGCGCAGTGGATGGTGCTCCTGGGTCTCTTCTGAGCCTCACTCCCAGCGCTCCTGGTAATTACCAAGGCCTCCCTGGGGTTCAGTCTCAGATCTCCACCTCCATCTTTGCCTTGCTTTTCCAGTTTGCGTGGACAGTGACTGTTCAGAACCAAAACCAAACAAATAAACAAATCTAACTAGCTTTGGTAATCGCCATCCACAGTCCCAGGCTGAGACGGGAGGATCAGATGAGGCTTTCGGTTCAGGACCAGCCTGGACGACACACACCTCCAGCAAGCTCAAAAAGAAAAAAGGCAGAGGGGCTGCGAGATGGCTCAGCCAGTAGGACGAGGACCTGCGCCAGCCTCCAGCACCACACACGAAAGTCAGACGTTTTGACTGAGAGGTGGTTCAAGCCTTCATCTCCTGCAAGTCGAAGGACCTGAGCTTGGATTCTGGATCCCATAAAAAAATGCCTGGCGAATATAGTGGGCAGCCTGTACTTCCAGTCCCAAAGGCAGAGCCTGGGAAAACTCAGAACAAAACAGTAAGGAGGTAGAGCAATCAAGAATGACTCCCAAAGTCACCCTTAGGCCTCCAAAGCACATACACTGCAGTGCTCTCTTCTATACACGCACACCTGAAAAAAAAAAAAAAAAAAAAAAAGCCAAGTGCAGAAGTGCATGCTCACAATCCCAGGGCCAGCATGTGGAGACAGAACTCCCGAGACTTGCTGGCCAGTCAGTCTAGTCAAACTGGTGAGCTCCTGTCCCAGTGAGAGATCTTGTCTCAACGAATAAGCTAAAGGGTTTTAGAGATGGCTAAGTAGTTAAAGCGTTTGCTGCCCAAGCAAGAGAACCAAGGCTCAGATCCCAGCAGGTGTGGCAGCGTGCTTGTCAATCTAGCCTTGGAAGGTGGAGCCTGGGAATCCCCAGAGCAAGCTGGCTGGCCACACCAGCCCTAATGGCATGTTCTGGATTTAACCAGAGCCTCAGGCTCACAACAACAAGGCAGAAGAGCAGTCAAGGATGATGCCTTATATCACCCACAGGCCTCCACAGGCATATGCACCCATGAGCATGTATAGCCCCTCCCTGCATACACACCTGCGGCCATGCAAAAACACACACATGCACACAGCCTATACACACATATACATGAAAAATGGGGGAAAATTTAGATAGAGAGCAATTGAAGAAGACACCCAACATCAACCTCTAGCCTCCATATGAACGTGCACACATATGTGCAAGCGCACAGACACGTGAACATATGCAAACACAAATGGAGAAAAAAAAGGAAAACTGAAAATCTGATCAAGGTATTCCTGTGCCTTACTTACTCCCTCACTTTCTCCCTGATTCTAGAATAACACCCATCTCATTAGCTAGAAGTCCCGCCCCTCCTCCAGAAGCCCCGCCTCTTCCTCGGGCTTCACAGCAAGTCACTCTACTCTTTTCCCTTTCACCTCACAGGATCTCCTTCGGGTTTCCCACCTCACAGGATCTTCTTCGGGTTTCCGAAAGGTTCTTTCTGCTCAAGGCTTCCTGGAAAATGGGTCTGCGTTTGCCTTCCTTAGGAAGCCACCTGACTTTCCTCTCACCAGAGTTCTGCAGGCCCCTGGACGCGACCTGCTCTGGTCACTAAAGTCTAAACAGTGTTGATACCCTTATTCCTGATGCACACAGCAGGTTTCCTAAAGCCAGGGCTCCAGGCCTGGGGGTTAGAGGATGAGTCCAGTGAATGCTCCCAGAGGAAAGGACGGAGGGGCTGAACCTGCGGCACAAAGACAAGTGTCAGGCGGCTGTTCAAACCAAGCCAGGCTCCATGAGAAGCTGACTCGATGGTCACTCTGGAAGCAGAATCCACTGGGTCAACTGTGACGTGAGGCTGGGAGAAAAGAACCTGCTGCTTCCAGGGAGATGACACATTTAACACCTGTGTGTGATGATGATGATGAATGCTGTGCACACGTTCATCCATATGAACATGTTCGTGTGTCTGTGCGCTCACGTTCGTGCACGTGCACATGTCAGAGATCAATGTCAGGTGTCTTCCTCAATCAATTCCCTGCTTTATTTTTGAGAAGGGGTCTTTCACTGAACCTGGCGCTCACTGATTGGCTAGATTGGTAGCTACCGAGCTCTGCAGTGGGAGACTTCTGGGGAGGACGGGGAGGACGGTGTGGCTGATGATGGGTCGTGTGGGACTCCTGTCTCAGCCTCCCCAGCGCTGGGATTACAGGGGTGAACTCACTACGGAGCTGAGGAGGGTCTTGAACTTCTGATCCTCCTGCCTCGACCTCCCAAGCTACCCAATTCTTAACGACTAACAGTTAAAAATAGTTAGTAGTTGATAAAACTTTTAAAGGAAAAGAACCCCTCTGATCCTCAATTCTTTAGAGCCAAGCAAGAGGGACAGGCACTTTCTCCTGCCTGACTCTAAGGCCACCTTGTCCTGGGCCACCTCAAAAGCTTGCTACAGTCAACAGAAAGTAACCTGTGTCTGCACCTGTGGTCAGAAGCTGGGCGGAGGGTTCCTAATGACATACTTATATGGTATAGAGCATTTCCAGCAGATTCCTTGTTTTATTAGCTAGGCTTCTGAAGGCATCTAACACATACTACTGATACTAGGAACTTTTCAGGAAAGAGTAAGGGTTTCAGAATGAGTAATAATGAGCTTCCCTAAAAGAAATTTTCCAGGTCCAAAGTAACCTCAGTAATCCTCAGAGAGACTGCCTTGCTAGCGAGCTAGAGGCTTTGTGTCATTTCCCACACTGTCTGTGGTAAAGGTTTTCACGCTCCTGGCCTTATGGCACGAGCAGACTGGCACACCAAAAACAAAGATGTCTGTTTTCCTTTCTTACCCATGTTCCATTCGACTGTCTGTCTGTCTGTCTGTCTGTCTGTCTGTCTATCACAGAGAAAGCAAGAGCAAGAGAGGTATACACGTTTAGGTCACGGTGCACAAGTGGAGGTCAGAGACCACTTCACTCCATTCCACCATGTGGGCTTCTGGGGACTCGAACTCAGGTCATCAGCTGTGTGAGCAGGCCCCTGACATGCTGAGCTATCTCACCAACCCCATTTGAAAGAATATGTGAAAAGACTTATTATCTCAGAAATAATAACCAGCTAATGACTGCTTTTCAAACATAGTTTGGGGGATTTTTTTTTCATTCAAACACTTGGGTTGTTTATAATGTCATAAAGCCTTGTGGTTTGAAAATAAAATAAAGTCCTTGGTGGGTGGAGGGCCCAGAATGCCAATCAGGAATTCTCGCTCACCACGGAGCTGGCTCTGAGCTTCTCCAATCCCCCCAAGCTTCTGCTTTGCACCCACCCAAGTCAGCGCTGTGCCACTTGGAAATGTGGAAGAGCTTTAGAAGCCCCAGAGGCGCCCGGATCCAGGCTGAACCTCAGCTATTGTCATGTTGAAAAGTCTACAGTAAGTCAGAGTTCAGAGGAAGCCACTGGTTACTATTAAAGATGCAGGAGGTGATTACGACTATTAAGTTACTGTTTGTTCCCAAAGTAGACATGTTCAGAAATTACAACCATTTTCCATTTCAAAACTAGAAAAAAATAAATTGCAGTAGCTAGAAAGGTTATTACAGTGATTTCAAAATTAATAAGCGAGAAAACATGGGGGGCCTTGGGGAGGTGGGGCAAGCTCTGGACCCGACCGGCTTCAGAGGGAATCTGGTAAGACTTCTCACCGTGTCCCCCTCCCCGCAAGCAAGAGGAGGGGCTGGGAGCCAGGATGGGCCCCTGGAGTCCTTCCCGCCTCCACCGCGCTGACGAGCTTCCAGCTCACACTATCCCAACGCCAACTGCTGACTGCGAGCCGTTGTGAGTCCATCCAGCTCTGCCTGCCGGGACACCTCAGCAAGGGGAGGGAGGGTGTCAAAGCGAGAGGAGCCAGGCTGAGCCACCTGAGTGAGATCCAGGTGAAAGCAGCCAGAGGCGATGAGGTCACAGCACGGAGGGGCTGATGTGACCCTGGGCTGGAGGTCTAGGAAGGCTTCGGAACAGTCCGGCTCTGCTTTCCAGCCTGCCTGGGCCAGCAAGATGGCGCCTGGAGGTGCTTGTGCCCAGCCTGACGCCTGAGATCCATCCCCAAAACCCACAGGCGGCCAGAGAAGGGATACCTGAAAGTTGTCCTCTGACCTGCACACAACTGACACACCACACAACATACCACACCACAGATACACACACCACACAACACACCACACCACAGATACACACACCACACAACACACCACACCACAGATACACATACCACACAACACACCACACCACAGATACACACACCACACAACACACCACACCACAGATACACACACCACACAACACACCACACCACAGATACACACACCACACAACACACCACACCACAGATACACACACCACACAACATACCACACCACAGATACACACACCACATAACATACCACACCACAGATACACACACCACACAACATACCATACCACATACACATAAACATATATACACATATTACACAGACACACACATGACACAACATACACAAAGACATATACACACAACACATTATTACACACACAATACAGCATACCACACCATATACACACAAACACACACAAAACACTTACATTATACACCACACACCACAATATATCACATCCATACAAACACATATACACATCACATACATACAAATTCACATGCATACACACCGTACATATACATAACATACCACGTAGACATAAACACACATCACATGCACATGCACCCCCCACCACATATCATACCACATGTATGCAAACACACACACACACACACACACACAAAACACCATAGCCCCTACACACACATACACGGTGGCACAAGTGTATACTAGCACAAAGATATACACAGATAAACCAATACAGAAATGAAGCTGTTAAGATTTGTTAATGGCCATGCCTGGGCTACATGTGACAGCACACACCTGAGTCCCACCTCTCAGGAGACGGAACACATGGGAGCAGGTAGCCCCAGTCTAGCCTGGGCTACACAGCGAAACCTGCCTCTCGAAAAAACACAACAAAGCCAAAAGCAGGATTGCCTGTCAGGCCCCTTTAAATGCTGATTACCATAACCTGCAACACCAGGCAAGGAGGTGCACTGACCCACGAGAGGGGCCGTGAGAGAAGAGACACTGGGGGCCGCAGGCAAGAAGCACCATCTTCATTTCTGCTCCCACTCTCTTTAATCCATTTCCTTGGCTGTCTTTTCTTTTATCGAAAGGTTCAAGACATAGAGCTTGATACTCAGATTTCAAAAACCTCAGACAGGGCTAGTGGGATGGCTCAGGAGGGAAAGGTGCTTGCTGCACAGCCTGGTGACCCGAGTTCAATCCCTGGAAGGGGCAAAGAAATCCAAACAATGGCCCCTTGACCTGTGCGTGCACGCTGCGGCTGTGCACGCCACGCCATGCCACACCACACGTGTGCACATACGACACTAACAAATAAAATAAAGGGCTTCTTTACAGGATTAAACCCAGTGATCATATCACCCAGCAATTTTGTCCCTACTTATCTGCCCAAGAAAAATGAAAACATTGACCTTCTGCCCACCCCGCCATTCTGATGTGGGGTCAGGGGTCCAGCTAAGCTGAGCTCTGGAGAGGCTGGGAATGAATCACATCCGGACATTTCACTCTGGACGAGTGCACCAGAGAGATGCGTGTGCTTTGTTACAAGAGGCTAGGCCGCCCGGCATTTTCAAAGCACCCCATGAAAATGTGTATGTGGGCATGGACTGCTCATAACTGTCAAAAAGTGGGTCACGGTCCCTAAGACAAACGCTGCCCTGAGAGGCCATAGGGGTAGCTTCTAGACATAAGAAGGGGGAGCCTCTCCACTCTACGTCCACTTACCAGAGGGCCATTTGTGCCCTGATGGGTTTTCCCGGCACTAAATAATGTAGGCTTCTAGATGGGACCCAGGGACTTGCACGAGTATGGAGATGTGAGGAGATGTGAGGAGATGTGAGGGGGGTGGCTGGAGGGGAGTGGAGGTGCCGAGCGATGGGATGGGGAATGCGGGTAAGTAGGGGTAAGGAAAACACAAACTCATTGTGAATATAAATTAAAAATAAAGTTTAAAGACAGTAGATCATGGGCTGGGGAGATGCCTCGGCGTTTAGAGTACGTGCGTGCGAGGAGAAGGATGGAGATGGGATCCCTGAGTCCCACATAAATGCTGGGTGGATGTGGCAGCCCACCCGTAACGCCAGCCCCAGAAGCCAGAGGCTGGAAGAGGCCGGTGCAAGCAGGCCAGCCAGACTAGCTCTAATGGTGAGCTGTGGGTTATTAGAGACCCCGTCTCAAAAAGAATAAAGTGGTAGAGCATTGAGGATGATTCTCAGTATCAACACACACACACACACACACACACACACACACACACACGCACGCACGCACACGCACGCACGCACGCGTGAGCAAGCACACATACATCCAAACACATGCAAACATACATACACACATGCATTCATCCTCCCCAATATATACATGAAAATGTAAAAGGAAAAAAGTGTGTCATAATAACCTGTTATTATATATAATTAATGTATGCTAATAAAAACACTTCTAAGTGACAGGAGGGTATCCCTCGACTGGGGAATGGATAAAGTATAGTGTGTCCACACAATGTGATATTTGGGGCCATAAAAAGGAGTTCCACTGATACATGCTACACGCTATGATACATGCTACATGCTACAATATGGATGAATGTCAGAACATGCGCTACATGAAAGAAGCCAGCCACAAAGGACCGAAGCTTACACGACTCCCTTCCCATGAAGTGTCCAGATCCACAGAGACAGGAAGTAGGCCGTGGCGGCCAGGGGTCTGGGTGGCAGAGAGTGGGTTCTGACTGCTTACAGTACTTCGGGTATTTTGGGCGGGACCAAGTTCCGTACACGTTCTGTAAGGACACTACAGCAAGAGGACGGGACGCTGCACCTGAAAGAGTGAAACCATTCAAGGTACGGGACAGTCTCCACAGGGTGAGGATTAACATGACGAACAGGAAACACTCAGACTGGCACTCAAAGCCCTCACGATCCATAGCCGTGTGGCCCTTTGAGCTGCGGCCTCTTAGAGCCTTAGTTTCCACATGTGTAAAAGGGAAGATGGCACCACTATGCTCTCGCAGGGGGGCTTCAAAGAGACTTGGGGTCCCAGATGGTCATATTTCCCTAATCCTAAATTTGCTTCAAAAGATAACTAGGGGCTGGGGGCACGGCTCACTGGCCAGCATGTACGAGGCCCAAGTCCAGCCCCCATCAAGTAAGTGAGAGAGAGAGAGAGAGAGAGAAAGAGAGAGAGAGAGAGAGAGAGAAAGAGAGAGAGAGAGAGAGAGGAGAGGGAGGGAGGGAGGAGAGATGGCTTGGTCAGTAGAGCACTGGCTATGTGAGCATAAGGATCTGAGTTCGAATCCCCAGCACACTTTATATAAAAAGAGCACCATGGTGTTACCCAGCTATAATCCCAGCGCTGTGGGTACGGGACAGAGACAGGAGGATCCCTAGGGCTCACTGGCAGGCGTCCAGTCAAACTGCATAGCTCCAGGTTCCATGAGAGATGGAACGAGATTGAGGACCCCCCCCACTGTCAACTCTGGCCTCCACATCATGTGCACGCGTGTGCTCACACATCTGCACATGCACACAGACACACAAGAACACATACACACCAGATATAATAAAGTATCTGCACATGCACATGGACACGCAAGTACATACACACCAGATATAACACAGTATAATGCTTCCTTCCAAAAAAAAAAAAAAAAAAGAGCTGTATCCACGTTTCAACTATCACTTTACATTAAACAAGCACTTTGTGATTCTCAGCTCACCTTACAGATTCGAAACACTCTGAAGAAAACAGGAGGAATAAATGTTTGACTGAAACAAGTGGGCCAGTTCTGCAAAGAAAGGAGAATGACGCTTGTCCAGGAGCCTGGAGCACCCATTAGGAATCCAGGGGCAGAGACAAGGAAAGGTAGGTGGGAAAGAGGGAGACGCCCTAGGCTGGGACAGCTTCTCTTCGTGCCTTCTCGTTCATGGGAATCTGCCTTCATCACGCCATGAGATCATCCAGACAGTCCACATGGCCTGCAGCTAACTCCGTACAACTCTGCAGGGCCTCTCACTATTAAAAGCATGAGGTGGGGCTGGAGAGATGGCTCACAGCTTAAGTCTCTCCCTTGAAAGCAGAAGGACCCAAGTTCAAACCCCAGATTCCACATAAAAGTGCCAGGCGGAAATGGAGGTGGCCTGCACTTCTGGCCCCGGAAGCCAGAGCCTGAAGAACTCCAGGGCAAAGCCAAGAGGAGGTAGAACAATCCAGGAGGATACCCCAAATCCCCCTTGGGCCTCCAAAGGCACACACACACACCCACCCACCCACACACACACACCCCTAACTAAATAATAAAAGTACAAAGTATGCTGGAAATATGAAAGTGTGTAAGTTCTGTACTATCCTGCTGTGGGTTTGCCACTGTGGTATAAATGTCGATTTTAAAAAGGAAGAATTTCTTTTTCCAATGTGGCTAAGTGCTCAGATGTTTAATTTCGTATTTATTGAAATCTCTGTAACTTCTGCTTTAACTGAATCATGATAGTAATTAATGGACACATATTCACTTCTGTTTTCACTGAATGGAAGCTTCTGGAAAAATGTCACAATAACACATCTGTTGCCTAAAACACCACTGATGAACATTCATCTCTCTCCCAAAGGCTGATCTTGCTTTAACTTCATTCATAAATATATATATACATATATATATAACTACAGAGCTAAGAATTATTAGAAAAGTAATTCAAGAGTTGTTCCTATTGTGCTTCAAAGTGATGCTGCTGTTTGATTATAAATTAATTTTCATTTAAATTGCTACCTCTACAATCTAGAAGAGCTGGTTCCTACTTTCCTTTAATGTTACTATTACCAGCAAAAATACCACAGCAATTGCACTAAGCTGCCAATTACAGGAAAAGAAGAAAAAAAAAAAAGACATTCACAGATAGATGTGTAACCCAGCAACATGGCTAAATCACAGGCTGCCCCCCTCCACACAAATGCTCCAATGAAAATTCCTCTCTCATTTTCATAACCCAAGTTAACCTGTCAACAACCCTCCTCCATGTTGACTTTTTAAAGGTTTCGTGCCTGGAAGTCATTTCATACCATCTTGCGGCACATGCTTTTACAACTGACATAGGGCGAATTCTCCCATAAACACGTGGGAGCCTTCACCTACCTTGGACAGCACAAGTAGTGAGTCCAATGTGATTGATTACCCGTCACTTAAGGACACTATTCAGATACTAATTGAAGAATCAATTCATCCAACCCTGAAGCAAAACCATTCCCACGGGTCTACACTACAAAGGACCCCAGGGGCCAACAGAATTCGGGATACAGTCCACCTGCCCCACATGAAAAGTACACTATGGTAAAAACAGAGTTCACCAGACAAAGATGTCAGCAAGCACAATGACTCGACATACTTCTACTCTTGACCACTCTCAGACACTTCCGCTTTTCAAACAGGTGTTAGGAATAAGAGAAGTAACCCTACACCACAATTACAGCTGTAACATGAATTCCCCCACAAAATTATTCTGATGGCACTTAAGCCAATTCTATAAAATACATATTTTTCGTCCTTTAAAACTTCTGGGGCCCTCTAAGAAAGCAGTAACTCCAACACACAACACACAACACACACACACACACACACACACACACACACACACACAAGCGTGGCGAACTTTTGTGCTGAATTATCACATATCCAGTTCTGATAAAATATGCAGTGTGCCGTGCGCATCTTTTCAACCCTTCTAACGAGACCACAAATCCCAGCTTAGATGATGAATTCATATTTTTTCAAAGATGCCCTACTGAGAGTTATTGCTTCCCTCTTGCAGGAGAAAAAGAAAAAGTCTCCAGCAAACAAAATAAATACGAGGTAACACGCTTAAACCAGGTCCACTTGGGCTCTAGCCCGCATGGGGGAACCGCGATGGTTTCCCGAAAGTGACCCGAGGCCGGTCGCCGCCAAGCCCGCGGGCACCTCGTCCCGTGGGGTTTTGTTCCGAGCGCCCGTGTCTTCGCCGAGTTCTCGCGTCCGGCACGGTGCCCAGGGATGCGAGTTTGGAAGCGCAGGAGCAACACGTCCCCGGGAACGCCCAGGCTGCCCGGGCCTCGGCGGCTCCCGGCTCCCGCGCGCTGCCCGCCGCGGCAAGCGCCGGGGGCTCCCGGAGCGGCGGGTCCGCGCGGCCCGGCCCCGAGCCCGGCGGCGGCGGCGGCGGCCGCGGAGCTCCCGGAGCCCCCGGGCGAGGCGCGGCCCCGCGGTCCCCAGCACAATGCGCCCGCGGCGGCGGGAAGCCGGCGGGGGGCGACAAGTTGGCGCGGCCTCGCCCGCGGCCGCCGGGCCTGGCCCGGGCTCGGGCCCCGCCGCCCTCCGCGCTCACCGTTGCAGAACTGGAGCAGCGACGACGTGTCGTACAGGCTGCTGTAGCTCGAGAAGCCGTCCTCCATGCTGAGGCCGCGGCCGCGCCCGCTCCGGCCGGCGCCGCCGCGCTCACCCACACACTGAGGCCAGCCGAGCCGCCGCGGCGCTGGCGCTGGGGCCGGCCCTGCTGTGGCGGCGGCTGCCGCCGGTCACCATGGCAACCCGGGCCCGCCGCCGCCGCCGTTGCCGCCGCGCGATCCCGGCGCCCGCGCTGCCCGCGAGGGGGCGGCCTCGGCGGCGCGGGCCGGGCCGGACCGGGCGGGGACGCAGCGGGCGGGGCCCGGGAGCTGGGCGCGCCTCGGTGGCCTGCTGCGGCTCCGGGGCGCGGGGACAAAGGGTGATCCGGCGCGGGGCGCGGCGGGGCGCGGCGGGGGGGCCCCGGGACCCTCCGGCCCGCGCTCTCCAGACGCGGGGTCCCCGCGCCTGCGGGCAGCTGCAGCACCAAGCATGGACCACTTGCGGGCCGCTGGCGGGCGCCTCCCTCCTGCCCACCGCCCGCGAGGCGCGCCCCTCTCTTGCACGATCTCGGCGGTCGCAAAGCCCTGCGTGGAGCGCGCGGGACTCGGAGCTCCTAACTCCACCTGGGACCTTCGCGCCCCCAGGGGAATGAGCCACCTGCAGGGAAAGGTTGCGTCCTAGGAGCTAAAACAGCCACGCAGTCCTCCCCCTGCGATCAGCTCCTGCGATACTGTCTGTCACATTACAGGTAAATTGCTAACTTGTTACAGGATCCAGAGGTCCGCATGGTGCTTAAAAAGAGAGCAGGAATTGAAACAAAGTAACATCGTAGGACCAACACACAAATTCAAGAGTTAGTAACTTTTCCAGAGCCTACGCTCAACACTAGGCCAACGACCTGAGATGTACTCCCTATGGCCAGAAGTAAATCAATAACAAGCAGGAAGCAAGAAAGGAGGGACGATCTGACTCATTAATGGGCCCAGCTCCCAAGGGAACTTAACTTTGGCACCCTGGTTCCATAGGTCATTCATTGTTCAGTTCCAGGGTTTGTCAGTTTCAAGATCTGTAACTTAAGGACAGTCCCACTAAAAACATGATTAGGAAAACTTCAGGGCCTGGGGAGCCTGTCTTTATGGAAACCCCACAACAGACTTCAGTAGATGTCAGTATCAGGGATGGGGGTCTGCCCCTCCCACCTCCTCCCAAACCCCTCTCCTCCTGTGTGTGCAGTAGATTAGCCTCATGGGCTAACCCAGTATCTTAGTTTCCTATTTCCACTACCGTAATGAATGCATGGTCCAAACAATCTAAGGGAACAAGGACATTTTTATTCATGCTCACAGTTTCAGGTTATAGTTCCACCACGGCAGGAGAGCTACCAACAGGGGCGAAAGGAATCAGCAGACCATGCCCACAGGAAGAGGTAAGAGAAAAGCAAGTGCCAAGTGCACCTTCTTCTAGCTTGCCATCTGCCCGAGCCAACGTTTTCTCTCCATCTTATCCACCTGCCCAGAAAACGGTCCCACCCACTGTGGGTTGGGTCTTCTCCCTTGTCGTAGTTAAATAATCTACCTCGCAGGTGTCTCTAAGGGGTCATTTCTGGTATGTCAAGTTCACACCTGAAGCTAATTGCCACGTAAAGACTGGGACTCAACCATGCAGGCAGAAAGGAGACAGATATGTGATCTGACCCTGATCCTAGCTATGGAGTGTGGAAAACAGAAAGGATTGTTAGTTTGGAAAACACAGTGAGAGGAAGCTGAAGGTTCCTGGGTGCTATCCATTTGACATGACCGGGCAGATGTAGGATGGCAAAGTGGTTATGCCAGTGGTGGTCCAGGCAAGAGGATCAGGGTCTCCTGACCAACCAGAGGGTTGACCCCCCCCCCATGAATGGAGCACTTATGTTGCAGACATGTGGGGAATGAGATTGGGCTGAGGGAAAAGGGCAGGAAAGAGAGGCCTCGGGCAGACACATATCGATGCCTGGAGTTGGGGGGCTGGAGCAGCTGGGATTGCTGCCAGCACAGCGCAGCTCCTGAAAGGGCGCAGAGCACCAGCTGAACCACAGGAAGAAAGGCAGAGGGATGCGCTACAGGAAGCGTCTGTAGGGCCCAGGGCTAGACAGACAGGAAGGTCAAGCAAGGACAGTGAACCGTCCAATTAGAAGTGTGGGGCGCTGTCATCCAAAAAGATTGTGAATGAACTCTCTGAAGAAGAGAGCGGAAAGTTAGAGGAGAGCTGGAGCTGAGCACGCAAGGCGGCCAGGAGAGGCTGAAGGAGCAGCAAGGCGTTCAGCAGAGGCAGCGGCTTCTGGAAGCCGCCAGGAGGACAGCGCTGTTAGAGATTCTCTACAGGGCCGGGGCAGGAGGGCGAAGCAGCCGAAAGGTTATGTTCACTGTTGCTCATGTGACCTGTGGCACTGTAGAGATTCAGTGTAGGTGGAAGCTAGGTGGCTGGACGCCACAGGGCAAGGACGTGGACATGCATGCTCCAGACTCGGGTAAAAAAAAGGAAATCAGGCTGGAGAGATGGCTCAGGGATTAAGGTTCTGCCTTGCAAGCAGAAGGTCCTGCGTTCAGATCCCAGGTAAACGAAGGCTGGGAAATCCCAGAGCGAAGCAGGAAGGAGGTATAAACAGCCCAGGATGTTTCCCAAAATCATCCTTGGCCCTCCACAGGGACACTTGTGCCCTCTGATACACACATATACACACTAAATGAATGAATAAAGTTTTTTAAAAAAAGGAAATGGAATCATGGATTCGCAAAAGGTCAATCAAAGATGCCCCCTGTCCCCTGCCCAGCACAAGTGGGTCGACTGCATCTCTAAGAGGTGGGTGCTTTGGAGAAGGCGCTTTGGAAGGGTGACATGAAACACCCAGGTGCGCCCACCCTTTGTCTCCTGCTTACACGTCCTCGTCCCTCTGCCCTTCTGTTCCTGCCTCCGGGCCTGCACCTTTCATCCTCACAGTCTTCTACTTTAGCACATGTTGGGTAGGTTGTGTGATGATTCTTGGGTTGGGGAGATGGATCAGTGGTTAAAGTCTTTACCTCACAAGCAAAGGGCTCCCCAGATCTCAGGTAAGAATGTCAGATGGGTGTGCAGCGCACCTGTAATTCCAGCCACGGAAGGCAGAGCCTAGGAACACGCAGACTGGTGAGCCAGCCTCGCCCTAATGACGGTCCTTCGGTTTAACTAGAAACCCAGGCTCACGACCATCAGCCTCGGGCCTCCACAGACACACACTCAAGTACACTCATGAACGTGTATCTCCCCATATGCGTCTACCCACATGTAAACACACACACACACACACACACACACACACACACACACACACACATCTATACACACATGCATGGAAAAAAGATTCCCGGGGCTGTTAAAATGGGCCAGTGAATAAAATCACACGCAACTCAAGCTTGATAACCTGGGCTTGGTCCCTGGAACCTATAGAGACAAAAGAATCTGCCTGAAGCTTGTGTTCACAACACGGGGACAGAAACGCCTAAAGAAACTGCCTCGAAAGCAAGGCAAGAGGAGAGAACTCACTCCTGACAAGTCCTCTGTTCTCTACATAGCACTGTGGCACGCACACACACACAAAGGGTCATATACATACAGAAAGAAAGAGAGAGAGAAAGAGATACACAGACAAACAGAGACATTCAGACAGACACACATGCAGATAGGAAAAGACAGACACATACACAGAAAGGGACACACACAGACAGAGACATATAGAGGGATATACACATACAGAGAGAGACATACACAGACACAGAGAGAGACACATATATACATAGAAAGACATTCACAGAGAGAGACACATACATACATACACAGAAAAACAGATACACAGACACAGAGAGAGGAAAAAACAAAGACAGAGATATACACAGACATACAATAAACAAATGAATCTTTTAAAAGAGAAAAGATCATTCTTTTTACCAATATTTACATGCTGATTTTTTAAAATTTTATTTATTTATTGTGCTTGTATGCATGTGTGCGTGTGTGTGTATGTATATGTGTGTATGTATGTATGTGTGTGTAGAACCACGGACGAATTCGGGAACCACCATGGACACCTCCACCTCCTCCTTGTTTACTCTGCCCTGGGATTCACAGGCTCCGCCCTACCAGGACCAGAAACGCAGGCCGCCCTGCTTCTATCCGGCGTCTGTACGTGGGGTCTAGGATCCGAACTCCAGACCTTCTGCCTGCAAGGCAGAGGCTTAACCTCTGAGCCATCTCTCCAGCCCCTATATGCTGATTTTTGATACTAGGTGGCTATGTGGTGGCTACAAGATAAACGTAGTAATAAGAAAATCTGAAGCAGGAAAGGAGAAATCTGCTTAAAAAGTTCAGCCACAAAACAGAGTTGGAGGCTTCCTTCAGGAGAGAGAGATCACACACAAGATGTTCAGAACGCCATCCATTTGCTTCTGGGACAATAAACATTACGATTACACTCTTAATCTAGGGGACTAAACAACCATAACATTTCTTCAATCATAAAATCTGAGTGTTTAGAAAAAAAGCAAAATTTAGAATAATTTTAAGTCAATTGGCTATAATCTACACAACACTGAAAAAAGATCCATAAAGTTCAAGAAAAATCCCTAAAGACTTCATTAATAATGTGTGATTTTTTTACGCCCAAACATTTTAGCAGACTATTTTATTCTAAGTCACTTTGCGATAATGTGTGACCTGAGCCCAGAAATGTTGTCATCATAATTAATGATGTAGACTGTCTAGGACAGTGTGCCCACAGTGTTCAGCGGAATTAATAACAGTGTTTGTACAATGTGCGTTAAAGAGAAAGGAAAAACGGGTGTTCTGTAGCCTCCATTCACAGAGAAGGAACAAACAAATCACCCAAAATGTCAAGCTTTGCACGGCTAGTGTGTAATTCCACACGCCTCCAAAAATAGCTACCCAGTGCCAGGCAGCCCACTTAGGGCTGGAAAGGAGACGGAACACGAAGTGCCACAAACCGCAGATGGCCTTGAACTTACAGGGCATCCTCAGCATCTCCAACGATGGCAGACGATTCCATTTCTGGGTACGCCCCCAAAAGAATCAAAAAGCAGGGTCTTGGTATCTGCGTGTTGGCAATCCGACTCACAATAGCCAGAAGGTAGGATTCCTTTTGCACGAGCCACTAGCGTCAGATTCAGAGACAGCAGGATAGTGATGGGCAGGTGCTGGGAGGGGAGACAGGATGTCACCCACCATTCAGTGGGTGTAGAGCTACACTTGGGCATGATGGGAGGTTTCTGGTCTGGTGGTATTGACCACTACAAAACAATGAGCAGGTGTAAATGCCAGCAAACTGTCAGATGCGTTTATCTACATGTCACTACGGTATTTAACATGAAGTGGGAAAGAGAATGTTGGGGGGGGACAGGTGAGATGTAAGCAGGTACAAGCACCTGCCACACAGCCTGTTGTCCTTGCTCAATCCCCAACATCCATGCAAAAGTGGGAGCAAGAATTGACTCCACAAAGTTGTCCTCCGACCTCCATATGTACACTGTGATACATACGAGCACACACACAGTAATTATTATGATTTTAAGAAAATATAAAGGCCAAAGAATAAGAACAACTATCTTGCTTGGAACATTGGTCCCTCGAAAAGTACCTGTGGGTACTGAATTGTAGTGTAAGATACATCTCTCCTGGTGGTAGACAGACACATAATCATACAGAGGAATACGTGCTTACAATTATTTTGCATATCACACACATGCTGGTATGCATGTGTGTAAGAGTGTGTGTGTGTGTGTGTACAAGAAGTCACTGTGTGTGCCTGTGGAGGCCCAAGGGTGACTTCTGGAATCATCTTGGATTGTTCTACCTCCATATTGCTTCATTCTGGGATTTCCCAGGCTCCACCTTCCAGGGCTGGAAATGCAGGCTGCTGCCATTTCCACCCAGCGTTTTTAGGTGGATTTAGGATCCAAACTCAGATCGTTTTCGCTTGAGAGACAAAGGCTTTAAGCCCTGAGCCATCTCTCCAGCCCCTATCATTAGAAACTGGAAGCGCTAGGAAATGAAAGTAGAATGATTTCAGACGGTTCTGGAGGGTCTGAGGTGGTCCGGAATTGGAGTCTGAGGAAGTGAAGAGACCACAACAGTGTGCGGGGTGCAGGGCAAGGACCACTTCTGGCAAATGAGACTCCTTTAGGGAGCAGAGAACATGTGCATTACACACACTGAAGAAGGAAGAAGAGGAGAAGAAAAACTGGTAAAGGAGGAGGAGGAAGAGAAGATTCAAACACATTCACTGGCAGAGAAATGAAGGCAGGAGGAGACAGCCTTGGTACCCGGAACAGTAGCCTGGCACTGACCCTCTGCTGCACCTCAGAGGAAGCAGCCCGCAGCCCCCAGAACTCCAAGACAGTGAGCATCTCTTGATGCAGCCCCCTGGCATGTGCTAGTTAGTTTCGGGGCCCTGGCACACAAACACACTGACCAGAGAACCTCGGAGCCAAGAGCAGGTCGGCCCACGGAGAACAGCTTCATTATTGACATTCAGCTTTACAACATAAGCCAATCAAGGTGGGGGTACACCTAGAACCCCAGCACCTGGGGAGTGGAGGCAGGAGGATCCCCACATTTGAAGCCCGTTCAAGCTATATAGTGAGATGCTGACCTAGAAACTAATGTGATCTATCACATATGTTACATCATATGTCATGATACGATGTATAAATACAACATGATGGATTTACCACTCTATAATACAAGGAAGAGTCAAGGCTCTTGTCAACAAGGAACGTTATACACTGTGATTTCCTGCTTGTCTGTCCAAGCAGATGTCCTTTCCAGAGTATCCCTGACACAGGGGCACTCGGCTCCTCTCAGATCTGAAAAGCCCCGGCGATTAAATAGGGCATTGCTTATTTTTATCCTCCGTGCCTTCCTCCAGACCATCCTCATCGGCCCTACTTCTGTCTGGGTTATTCGTCTCCTTGTGTCCGCATTACAGTGTCCGCCTGTTCAGAAACATCACAGTCACGTCCTGCGTCCCGGTCTCCACCGGGGGCTTCGCCTCTCCAGGATCCACTGGCCCAGAGAGACTTAATCCACGTGACTTCATTCTCTGCCACCTGCCATCACACGCAGACCTCTTGCCAGGGACTCTGTCTGGTTTCCTGCTGCAGATGGCATCTCTGCCATCGATCGTGTCCCTGCTGTAGGTGCGAATGGCGGACTCCTGATCACCGTGCTCAGACGTGACGTATGCCATTTAGCTCCTTGAGCTGTGCCGGCGCCGTGCCCTTCCCTGAATGCCCACTCCTGGCCCACCAGTGCCACGACTTCCTGTATCCACACACATATGCAAGCACTGCTTTGAGTGTGCCCACCCATATCAGCGGCCCTTGACCTGTGGGAACCATGTGCGTGCGTGTGTGCGTGCGTGCGTGCGTGCGTGCGTGTGTGTGTCTGTTCATCTCTTCTGGGAGATTATGTGCCTCTAACATTCACCAGGTTCCACACAATGCTGACTTGTAGTAGGTGTCGCACAAATAAATACTGATGAGTGAGTGAGTGAGTGAGTGAGTGAGTTCTCTAGGAGACGCATGATGGCCCAGCCAGCATCTCTCAGTGTAATGCTCTCTAGTTGCATTCTAGGGCACACGTCTGGGTACAGGGTTTCCAGATCTCTTCTCTGTATCAATGTCCGGCACAAAGCAGGTCACGGGGCCTATTCTGGTGGTGCTGATATTGAATAACTCAGATGCTGCGATTTCGTTGGCACACCCCAGGTTCACATTGATTTTTCTTTCCCTTGGAGCAGCTGGAATGAGGACTCTTGGCCCATGTTGAATCCACAGCCAATTATAAATCTATCTGTCTTCTTCAAATGGGCTGGTGTCGGGTTTCCTCCGTCCTGTGCTGAGCTAATTGATTTTGATTTTGATCTGCTAAATGTCTTTCTATTAGTTTCCACCCATCATTTTAGACAACCAAAATCTCTTACTCTCAGATCTGGCCTCTAGCCAGATCCGTGACTGCAGTGGACACTCGGTCAGAAAAGCTCCAATGTCTCTGTCATCAGCAAGCTTGTTAGCCCTGGGCGGGGGCGGGGGGGGGGGAGGGAGATCCTCTGTAGAGCGCTAGAGACGCCTCCCGCCCTCACCTCTCCACTGATCTATCAGTCAATAATCTGGATATTTGTTCAATAAAGGATGAAATCACCCCAGCTGTTTGCTTGTGCAGCCTGCCTTCCCCACATCATCCACAGGATTTCAAGATGGGTCCTCACATTACGGGGTAAGTCTCATCTGCTAGTATGTGCTGTGGAATGGGGTGGGGTTGGCGCTTACTTCCTCCTTCTCCTGCTGAGTTGTGTGTACAAATTCTTCGAAGATCTGCTGAGCATTTTGCTGAGAGCTAACGTTAATCTCAAATGTTATCTGTATTGACCAAATTCAACTTTTTCTCTTTCTTGGAAAGTTGGTGACCTTTTCTCCCTTTCTAGTTTCCTGTCTTCATCTGGCAAAATTAAAGGTGATTCGTTAAGGCTCAGAGACTAGATTCATGGTGACTGGAAAACCTCTTGTCATCTCCCTGCTGTCAGGAGCTCTCCTTTTGTGGGATTTTTAAGTTTTGTTCTTAGTGAAACGAGAGAGAGAGAGAGAGAGAGAGAGAGAGAGAGAGAGAGAGAGAGAGAGGACGGTCCCTCTCTCAGTGGTCCTGTGAATATGGTGTGGCCAGTTTCCTTGATGCCTGATGTTGGAATGACTTTCCTGCCAAGCTGGAATGAGAATTATAACTGGACAACTGTAAACCAGAATAAAATCCCTTGTTCCCTTAAGCCCACAGGTCTTGAATTTATCTGCAACATGCAACAAGCCTAAGCTCCAACCAGCTTGGTCTTCATCAACCTGCTCCTCTGTTCATTTCCCAAATGTCCTTCCATTGCTGTCCTGGGGGTCTGCTCCTGAGGGTCCTACTGTTGTAAACACCCTTCATTCACCTGGAAGCTGCAGGCATGGCCATCCTCCATGGCTTCTCTTCTTCAGATGGCACGTTCTCGTGCGTGTGTGGTGTGGTGTGTGGTGTGGTGTGTGGTGTGGTGTGGGGGGGGGGTTCTGTAATTTATTTTATTATTTGATTTTTCTAGTTTTACAATCATATCGAATACTTATCCCTGCTTCCCTCCATCCACCTCCCTCCCATTCTCCCTTCCCCTCACCAATCCGTCCCACTCCCTCCCATCCTTCTGCCGTCAGACAGCACATTCAAACCTGATGTGCGCTGCTGAGAGACTGTTACACACCAGTGAACCTGGAGAGGGAGAAGGCTCCAGACAACAAAAAGCAGACTTGTCAAGAACTGGCCTGTTCCAAATTCTGTGCCTTGTTTTTTGAAAATGTTGAACTGCATTGTCCCCAACTTCAGAGCTTTCTATAGACTATTTTGTTCACTGTCCTTCAAATGGGCCCTAACTCTACTTAAACTCCAGATTTCTAGCAACTTCTTAATTTCTTGCAACTTTGGTCCTGTGGGGTGTTTTAAATATGGGAAGGTGATCTTTCACCAATGCTACCCTAACACTTCCCTAAGCCTCACCTGCTAACCCTCCCCTCCTCTCCCCCTACCATCTCCTTCCCTCCCCTAACCCTAACACTACCTTCTCTTGAAGTCTCTCTACTAGAAAATCTCCTAATTATTTGCAGCCATCCAGTGATTTTGCAGGCTGTGACATACTAACATGAAATGGAAAACTAAAGCCAACATGCAGTTAGTTTTTGATTTCTAAAAAAGGTCAGCATGTCTGGGACCCTCAAGGTTGTAATCTCCCATGTCCCACACATGCAGTCACCCGGACACCACGGGACATGACTCATGAACTTTCCACCGTGGCATCTCCACCAGACCCTCTCATTTGCAGGTCACTTGTTCATGTGGCCTGTAGGTTTTATGACTGTTCCTGGCATACTGCATTTGACCACTGCGTAAACCAGCTAATATTAGAGCTCCGCTCATCCCAGAATGCCTGGGATGCACACTCCTATCTATGCCCTGGCTGGGAGCCATTCATCTCCCTTTGACTTTCCAAAGTATTTTGAGGAGGATGACAAATCATATAGTCATCTAACATAGAAAGGTTTAGAATCCATGCATGTCGTATGTTGCAAAGATTACCAGTGCTCACACACATATTTAAAGTGCTGCCTTGTAGGATCAACGTTGCAAGAAATAAAGAAGTTGCTAGAAATCTGGGGGTTTTGTCAGGAAGGTCAAGGAAAGACCCACTTCTGAGGTGTGCCTGGGACCTTCCTACGCAGCGCACGGCTGGTTCAAACCAGAAGTTGCTGCCAGAGATTGAGGCCCAGAAAGGGATTCGTGAAATGCCCAGTGCAGCTCAGGAGAGGCGCACACAAAATCCCAGGGAGGTTGGGATGGCGGGTGACGGCTGCTGACAGAGACCGGAGGGTCAGGAAGGACAGCAGTCTTGCGTGGTGTTTAAAGGAAGGTCAATGTTAGTTTTCCAGGGTACTCTATGCGGAAGTCAGGACTGCTTTGTGGACATTGCCAGCGTGTGGGACGGCGTGGGAATGAGGGACGTTGAAGCTATCTTTTTGTCTTAATACTCTGAGAGCTACTGTGTGTGTGAGTGTGAGAGTGTGTGTGTGTGTGTGTGAGTGAGTGAGTGTGTGTGAGTGAGTGTGAGAGTGTGTGTGAGTGTGAGAGTGTGTGTGTGTGTGAGCCTTAAGGTCTACCTGGGGTGTCATTCCTCAGGTCCTATCCACGTTGTTTTCTGAGACAAGGTCTCACCAGTCTGGAACTTTCCAAGTGTCAGTGGGCCGGCCAGCCTCAGAAGGCCTCCTGTCTCTGCGTCCCGAGTGCTAGTTCACTATCACACCTGACAAACTTAGGTCCTGAAGCTTCTCAGCAAGCACATTACTGCCGGCTGAGCCGTCCCATCTCCCTGGCCCCTGTGCACGTTAGAATCTCGCTTCCTGAACTTCCGTTTGTGTATCTTCCCTTGGGCCTGCTGATTCATCCGTCACTCAAGCTAGGGATCTTGGCGGACTATCTTCTGAGGGTGGCAATGGGAGGTGAGGGTGGGTTCCCATCTGAAAGGACCCTCTCCTTCAAATAGGAACAATTCCAGGGGTGAAAGGTCTCTGTGTTTCACTAGGGTGCAGGACTTTGGCTTCCAAAGCACCCTGAAGTCTGTGGTTAGATAATCTACTGAATGAAGTTTGGGGGTCATATGTTGCTAACGCTTGCAATGGGAAAGTTCTCAGGAGGGATCTCCCAGTAGAAAAAAGAAAATCTTACATAACATATCCTGGCTCAGTGGATGAGGTGCCTCCTTGCAAACCTGAGACCTGAGTTTTATCCAAGAAAGCTCATTTTGGAAAGTTGTCCTATCTCTTCCACATATGTGACGTGGCACTCAGGTGCATTCTCTCTCTCTCTCTCTCTCTTTCTCTCTCTCTCTCTCAAATATAAAATAAAATAAAATAATGAAATAAAATAGGTTCCATCTGCACATCTCAGCCAGCCACTGTACTGAGAAACACCCGAGTCAGCAGGAACAAAGTGGAGGTCCGCCAATCACCGTGTAAGCAGAAGGCAGCGACTCACAACTGTATGGCTAACAATGATAACCAAGAACTCATTCATGTACCCTAATGCTGAGGAGATGCAGCTAGGAATTCCACTGTGCTCGTTCCCGATGCTGGGATTAAAAGTGAATACTGTCTAATAAACGCAAGACCAGAAGGTTCTTCAACTTTATGGCACGGGGAGTCCATGATCATGGACCCCAGAGGGTTTCACTTCTCCCCGTGGATGGCGCATATAACTTCCTCCTCGCTGATAGGTTCTGACCTCATAGAGAACAACTCGAGCCTCAGTTGTCCTAGGGGGTGCTCTCTGTGAATCCCAGGTCCGGTGTATACACAGTACTGTGATTTGGGGGTGCCGCAGATTCTCGTCTCTTAGAGCCTCGAGCCTGGAGTGCCAGACAAGGGCTCTGTGGCTCAGCTGCTCACCAGCGCCACGCCTCACGTCACCTCTAGTCGACGGATACCTGCCTAATCGATGTGGGTGCTGCGTACGTAGTCCCAACACAAGATTAGTTTACAAAATCATGAAAAGGAAAAAAACACATCTGTATGTATTCCCTGTCCACACATTTTCCCCAAGTGTTTAAAGTTGGCAGCTGGGTTAGATCGACAGAAGCAGAACCCACAGACAGGGGACCACGAGACTGGCTCTGTCACCTGCAACGAGGTTGGTTGTGATCGTGGGCTATTTAACGGTGCTGTTTGAAAGCAGCAGGAAGATATTCTCAAGAGATGGGACTCATTTAGGAGGCCCATCTGTTTAACTTGGAAGAGGAGGACTCACAAACTGCATCACGAAATGTACATGGAGATCTCATTCTCCCAAATGTAGCTCTCGGCCCCCCAACGATTCACACACTTCTGTGTCCCAGGGATGGCTATAAAACATCTCATCCAAAATCCTTGTTGCCCTCTCATCCCCGCCATTCTGAAGGTGACAGAAGAGACAGGAAGGGTAAATGCATACATTAGGCTTGCCTTCCATAATATTACTTTTCAATTACATTAAGTGCAATGCATTTCCCAGTAATGAAAATGCATCTCCCATATGCGGGCCCGGGCGCAGTTCTGATCTAATCTATCCCAGCTCAGGGCCCCGGTCACATGCACAGGGAGGCAGGTCTGTGAGCCCACAGAGGTGTGGCCGTGTTGACTTTGCTGGCGACTTGGGCCTGTCATACCATCATTTCTCAGCTGGACCCGCCTGACTTCCCATCTCACATCCAGACTTAGGCTGCCCCCTCGCACTGCTCCCCCTTTTCTCAGGCACCATCTCCCACGTCTCACCTCAAATGTTACTGAGCCTGAGAGCTCTGGATCCCCCAGACCTCCTCTACACTTCTCACACCAAGGACCCGCCCAGGCGTGTGATAGTCCCTGGGACCTCACATTGGGCTCTGTGCCCGCTAAGAACAGAGACTGGACCCTTCCGGATGCTCAGGGTTGGGAATCTTGGATCTTAGACCTTAGCACAGGTCCTGCACTTCTTGTGAAGGACTCAGCATCACAGGCACAACGGCGCTCAAATGCTGCACACACTTTTCCCCTTTTAACCAGAAAAGCTCTTTATGATCGCTGGACTACTTTCCATTTTGAGCTAATTAGTAAATTGCATTTTTGGCTCTTTAACTGGCTATGTTAAATTTAGCTCATCTTTTCCCTTAAAGTCAAGCTGTCAGTGGGATTTGCAAGATTTGCAATTAAAATCTGAACTTTCTTTTCTAAGAGGACTGGGCCAAAGCACCCCTCCTTCTGCTCCCCTCCTCTATCGTCAGTGCCCCCTCCCCCGTTCTCAGGAGACTCAGAAGATGGCTTCCTCATCCCTGGAGGAGAAGGTGCCTGTGAGTGTGGTTGACGCTCTTGGTCACCCTCCTAAGCAAGCAGGGCGCAGCCCCATGGCAGTAAGGTGTGTGTCAGATATGCAACCGAACTTCTTCTAGCCTCTACAAGGTCCCAAGGGAGTTCTTCAGCGTGCACAGTGACCTGTGTGGCCAGGGCCACAGCCGAAGGCCCCTGGGCGTGCTGACCGAGCACCCTTTAGTCGCTGCACGTGGGGAGGTGGCAGGGAAATCAGGAGATTTCCTGGCAGGAAGAGGGTACTCATGCGGGGTGGGGCAGAGGCAATATAGAAACGTGTGGCACTGCACAATCGCCACGGCCAGCCGGCATATCACAGCTGAGACTGGGCCCAGTTGCGTCCCAAAGATGCCCAAGCCCACCTGGTGAGGCACGTGGACAACCGTGAATGCCGAGATCGTCAGGCCACCCGTCACTCTGAGCACCAGAGGAAGCCCCTGCGCCTGCGTCTCCCCCTTTCCAATGATTCCGAGTCCACGCTTGACGGGCTTTGCTGAGCCCCTCTCCTTCTCTTCCTCCCACCCTAACTCTCCTGGGCCCCTGCCAGGGGCTTCTCCTCCATCCCAAGTGTGATTCCAAGGGACACACACACACACACACACACACACACACACACACACACATACACAGAGTCCGGGACCCCAGACCCATCACACTGAGACTGTAGTGGGAGAAGATGCTCACCAGCCTCCTGGAAGCTGAAGAAAGACACCGCACCTGATGGTCGCCGTGCGAGCACCGAGCTGCCCGTGCGAGCCCCCGGCTGCCGCTTGTCTGGGGGCAGCTTTATGAGCACAGCATCTCGGCTCACGTTCCTCCCGGCCATTAGGGAGAGCCATCCATTATGCAGGCTGTAATGGACCCCAGGGACCCCAGAGCTGCTCCGGGAACGGGTGGGGTCTAGAGGGGGGAGAAGCACCCACCTCAGCCGGCTGCGTCCTCTTTCCATCCAGGCTCCTGCTCGCTGCCACAAGACCCTGTGCGCTGGGGAGCCGGCAAGCGTGGCAGATGGGCTGCCCCGGGAGGGTGGCTGCGCCCGGCGGCCTGGGAATTCCACCCGGCAGAGCAGAGGGTTCCGGGAGCGAGGCCGCATCTCTGAAGTCAGAGAACCACCTTAGAGGAAAACGCTTTGTTCTCTCCACAGCTCCGTCCTTAACAATACCCTCCTTCCCTCTCTGGGCCCGACACGCAGGGCCTTTAGAAGTTTCTGGATCCTTGCAGTTTGTAGGATCTTGGCTGAGTCGAGACTCCCAATGTCTGTCCACACAGAATGGAGAGGAGAATGGGGGATAAGTTTGTCAGAAAAGGAAATACATTTCATTTCTCACTCGTACCCCGAATGTTCATCTTGCACTTCCGACAATGAGTCAGTGAGTTCATTTTCAAAGTCATGGTCAAAGGTGGCAGGTGCCATCGCTATATATTTAAAGTAGCCAAAACAAGCTGGGGAGGTGGCTCAGGTGTCAAAGCCTTTGCCTTGTAAGCAAAAGGACCTGACTTCAGATCCCCAGATCCCATGGGAAAATGCTGAGTGGAAATGGTGGCGGCCTGCACATCTGGCCCCAGAACACAGAGCTACGAAACCCCAGAGTAAAGCAATAATGGGATAGAATAACCCAGGATGATTCTCAAAGTCACCCTTGGGCTGCCACAGGCACGCATACTCAAGTGCCCTTTGGTTCAGAGAGAGAGAGAGAGAGAGAGAAATAAAACAGCAAAATCAAAAGTCAGTAGCCTTTCTTTGCTGCCCTCAGAGGGGCTGGAAATGTGGAAGACTGAAAATTGACCCTCTCCAATACTGGGCTGTGGTCACTGAGGCCCCAGAAGGGGGGGCATAGTCATGCACCCCTTCTCTGGGACACCCTGCACCCATTCTGCACCCTGTGTGCTCAAAATGTAAAACCTCCAGCAGGGAAGGGACAGGCTTGAATTCTATTCATCCAGTGGACGCCTCGTTAGGAGCTCCTGCCCCTGTCATCAGGTCGAGGAGCATCGGGGTCACACTGTGGGTTGTGACCTGCTAATGGCCCATAAAATCAATTTAGCAGAGGCTGCGAGAAGCTTCTAAAACATGAACTACGGTGGACAGAACAGAAAATATCAGAACGCACTAGAAGATAGGAAATAGGGTACGTATTGAGTCTTGTGTCCACTTCCGGCACCCCCAAACACCCTACTGAGCACATGGCCTGCAGAGCCCATAGTAGGCAGCAGCATAGGACCCCGTGTTCACAAAAGCAGGCAGCGCTTCTTTGACATGTTTCCGTTGCGCCACACGTGAGAGCCGCTCTCAGCCTTGCTCAGAGAATCTTCTGGTTGCATGGGGTGACAGCTCATCCAGAGCCTCATACCTGGGCAGAGAGCTGAGGAGATGTGACTGTCCGGTGTTTGACCCCCTCCAAGACTCAGGGAACATGGCTGAAGGAGGAGGCAGGAAGAGCAGAAAGGCCACAGGACAGGAAGGAGTACTGCAAAACGCTCTTCTGACAGCCATGTTACAGTAACTCCTGAACTCACAGCTGCTAAGACCTGCACAGGATGGCCCCTGGGTAGTCCATCCTGGGTGGGGAGGGGATCATGAGGCCCCACCCTTTCTCTGACAGCTGTTGGCAATGAATGGCTGCTGGGGGAATTGGGGGTCATTTCCTTCAAGGATACAGTCACTGGTGAGTTGCCCATTCGTACACATGCAACCCTGATTAAGCTTGGTAGGCTACAGAAAGAAACAAAACAAAAAACCATGAAAGTGGGCTGGAGAGATGGCTCAGGGTAAGACTCTGCCTTGTAAGCAGAAGGTCCTGAGCTCAGATCCTGGGTCCCACATAAAAACACCAGGCAGAAATGGTGGTGGTGGGCAGAGCCTAGAAAAGCAAAGCAAAAAGGAGATAGAAGCAATCCAGGATGATTCCCAAAGTCACCCTTGGTCCTCCACAGACACACACACGCACACACACACACACACACACACACACATACACACACACACAAATAAATAAATAAATAAATTTTAAAGATTGTGAAAGTAAGGGGGTACCTACTGAGAAGAAGGGGTTTAGCAGGAATGAGAAGGGGTGAAACTGACCAAAATACAATATATACATGCATGAAATTGTTTAAATACATATATTTTTTAAAACTAGAGGGATGACCCACACAGAGTAAACTGTTCATTTCTGTGGTTTTGTACTCGTGGCTCCCTGGGCCTAAATTCCAACCAATGGCTTACCGTCCATCTGCCCCAGAAGCAGGACAAAGAGGCTTAGAAAACAGCATTGCTGAAGCCTGGGAGAGGCCATCCAGGAAGGAGACAGACAAGGGGAGCCCCATAGTGCGTGTGTAAATCCTGCCATAGTCTGGAAGGATTTAGACTGACCCCCAAATCACGCATACTCCCAAGCACCTTAAAATCTAAACCAAGGTCTGAGCCCCTACCTGCCACAGAATTTGAAGTCTGAGCCTAACCAGGTTAACTGCCCAAAAAATCCCACTAGTAATCTCTACAACAGTTCCACAAACTCCAGAGTTACCATAACAGAACAGTCACACTGTTCAGGTGTTTCTCTTGGTCTGTCTCTGTTTCTCTCTCTGTCATATATACATACACACCTCTTAGAAATGTAAGAAATAAGGTCTTAATTCCTGTCTACATACTACGAATCACACACACATATACAACCTAGGAGCATAAGGAATAGGATAAGTGTTAATCCCTGTCCTTTATAGTGCAAATCTCATACGTGCACAAGAACACACACACACACACACACACAAGCACATGCACATGTATACACATGGGCCCACACACACATACACACATACATAAACACACACGCACGCACACTACCTAGGAAGATAAGAAGTAGGGTAAATGCTAATTCCTGTCTGTGTAGAATGCAAATCACATACACATGCACACACAAACACGCACACGCTCATGCAACTTAGGAAGACAGGAGGTAGGCTGTTAATTTCTAAGTCTTGGTTCCACTTCCAGTATGGAGAAGGAAAGCCCCCCCACCCCACAGAGCACATGGTCTGCATAATGAATAGTCAGACAGCAGCCCAGGACCTGGGCTAGCAAAACAGACAGCATGTGGTGGAGCATCGAATATATGTGGCAGTCTACGCAGAGCCCCGACTGCCTTGCCTTTTCCGTGAGACTGCATCCTCAGACCAACGAAGCTACTTTACGTTGGGCATTTCGTCCCAGTGACAAGAAAAGCTAAACAATACAGGAGAGACCCAGGGCAAGGCAGTCTGTAGAGACATAAAGTAGATCAGGATTGATGACCTGGAAGGTTTTCTGTTCAGGGACAATGAAAGGATTCACAAGGAGACAGTGACTGCCGACTCTACGAACAGTCACGACCGCGGATGGGAATGCTCGCAACGAATCAGATGAAGTTCAGAACGTGGAAACAAGAAGTCACCGAACAGACTCAGCATCGATGCAAATGGTGAAGGAGAGAAATCAGTAAGCCTGAGAGAGATGAATGGAAGCTGAAATAGAAGAAGAGAGGGAGATGAAGAGGGAGAGGAGGAAGCCACACAAGGAGGAAGGGAGAAGGAGAGGAGAGAGGGAAAAGGAGAGGGAGGTGAAGAAGGATGAAGAAAGAGAGAGGACAGGGAGGGAGGGAGGACAGGGAGGGAGAAAGAAAGGATGAGGGCGGGAGGAGGAGCCAAATAGAATTAACAGATCCTCAGGGGCACATAAAACAATATCAGACGTCTAAATGTGCCAGAAGGAAGGAAAGAGAACAAGGCCTAGATGTATCTGAGGAATGGCAGTTGAAGGCGGCAGCGCTCAGAGACAAACATAAATCACAATTTCAAGAGGCTCCACCATTCCCAGGAGAGGATCAGGAGTCCAAGGGCATCTCCAGCTGCTTAGGGAGGTTGAGATATGAGACCTCATCAGATGAGAGAGAGAGAGAGAGAGAGAGAGAGAGAGAGAGAGAGAATAATGAGCCGCAAAGCACACAGTGTGTAAACAATGCATAAGGTTGGCATGGTTGCCTTTATCGCCGCACGACCCTCTCACAATGGTTCAAGGAAGACGGAACCGTGGTAAACTGTATGTGCTCTGCAAATACAACCTCCGGCATAAAACAAGACTCAACGGCCTTGAAGGGGAAAAATAGATGTCGCACAGTCATAGTAGATTCTAGCACCTGGGGCCTACTATTAACAGAACCCACACAATATTCAGGCCGGCAGAGAACATTCCAGCATACCTTGAGCTAAGTGATAGTTTAGCACAGGTGAGTTGTGACATATACTCTATTTCTTATAGTGAGGCACAGTTTTAAAAGTTTGGAAATCGCTCTGCTCAGGTGACCCCGGAAGACTGACCTTGAAAAGCTGAACATCCATCCAGTGGGCCAGACTGATCATTTTGACATCAATGGAAATTGCCAGAAGGACTAGCAAGAAGGGGGAGGAGATCAACACTTCCTAGGACCTACTATGTACAGGGCCTTGTGACATCACACAGCCACATAATGTGCTACTTGGCCAAGTGGATTGAGTGTGGAAGGCCCGTGGCAGCGAGGATTGGACCAGCTACGGACTGAATATTTCTGTCCCTGACAGGATCCTATATGGAGAGTCTCACCCCCAATGTCATGGTTCTGAGAGATATCACTTTTGGGGGGTCATTAGGTCACAAGGGTGGAGCCTGCCGGGAAAGGATCAGTGACCTTACAGAAGACTGGGGAGCTGGCTTTCTCTCTCTTTGCTCCCCACCCTGTGGGACACCATGTGAGGACTCTCTGCAAACCAGGAAGCAAACACTCAGCAGAGACCAGATGGCAGTCTGCCAGGGCCTTGACCTTGGTCTTCCGGCCCCCAGCACCGAGAGAAACGACTGTCTGCTATGTAAGCCCTGGTCTTCGCGGCAATCTGCCCGGGCCAGGGCAGTGATTGCGAGAAGCATAATTTGAACGCAGTGCTGACTCTTGGCAAATGACCATGTAGAACAGAGAAGGGAAATTCCTTCACGTTGGGGGAAACTGAGGAAGAATGGCATGACAAAGTCTATGGTTCATCGGAACTGGGTGGACGAGGCAAGAAGAGCAAACTGAACAAGGGCGGAGAGGTGGGAAGGTCCACGTAACAACTGTGGGATGTCAGGTGGTGGAACGTGGAGGACAGAAGGGGCTGATAGGAAATGTGCCCATGTGGGCAGGGGGTCCTCTTCTCCTCCTACAAGAGAAAGAAAGGGTAGGGCGAAGAGGTGCCTGCTGACCTGCCTGTATCTTTCTGGAGATGTCTCCTCAGAGGGGTAGTCTTCATTTCTTAATTTAATTTAAGAGTCCCCCAGATCAACGTGCTGAGCAAACCTGCACGTTAAAGCCAGGTCTGCCTGTGCTCCACGGTCCTGCACCCCCGTACCCTAAACATCATGTTTGGAGCTGCCATGTCACCACCCTCACCCACTCTGCAAAACCCACCACATAGGACGAATTCTTCCTGCCTTCTGGTCCAACCTGGGAGCCGCCTGCCCTGATGAGGCTCCCCCCCCCATCCCCCAAAGGCCGGCCTTGGATGACCTTTCTTTTGCTTTTAAAGGTGGTTAGAGTGAATCTTGCATTCAAAGCACATCTTTCCTCATGCTGCACAAAGCTACTGTGCACATTTAATTATTTATTTATTTAGTGTGTGTGTGTGTGTGTGTGTGTGTGTATCAGAGGGTACACTGTGTCTCTGTGGAGGACCAAGGGTGACTCTGGAAATCATCCTGGATTGCTTTTGCTCTGGGATTCCCCAGGCTCCGCCCACCAGGGACAGACAGGACTCTGCCCTTTCCACCTGGTATTTTTACGTAGAAGCTGGGATACAACTCAGGACCTTCTGCTTGCCAGGCAGAGTCTTAACCCCTGAGCCATCTCTCCAGCCCCGCTGTACACCTTTAAATGAGGGTGACTGTATCTTTACTTGACGCAGCTCCATCCCCCTCCCAGCAGGGTACAAACTGGACTCGGCAAGTATCTGTCAGACCCAAATTTGAGTTCAAGTACTTCTTGAGGCTTATTCCGGTCAGATCATACATGTGGCCACGTGGAGTGCTCAAAATGAATATAAAGCAAAGTTCCTGTCCCATAAGATGTCGTGTGTGTGTGTGTGTGTGTGTGTGTGTGTGTGTGTGACCATTACAGCTGCGAGTGCATGTATGCACGTGTGTTTGTGTGCATGCATGTGTGTGAATGAAAGGGAAGAGAGGTAATACAGAATGAAACTTTCTGTACCCCCCCTTGGACCTGGAATAAGGGACTTAGGTTTGTTTTGAATTTGAAAAGTTTTTATAATTTGCAAGCATCCTGAATCTTTTTGTCGATTCCCAGGGAACCTCAATTCTCATTCTCCACCCCATTTTACAAAGAAAGAAACTGAGGCTCAAAAAGGTCGTCTCTTTAGCATCAGTGTCTAGGAAGTATCAGAACCAGGCCGGGTTGGCAAATGCTTTCCTCGCCGCGATTGCCCTCCGCTACCACAAGATCTTCCACCATCATCCCTCCACCCGCTACAAGCTCAGCCTGAAGCCCACTCTCAGCAGAAGTCCCCCCCTGGCCCTGGAAACATGAAGCAAACCCCAAAGTTTCTCTTCAGGCCTTCTTCTCTCACGGTTACCATGGTGATGGGAAAATATTGTGCGGTGGAGGAATTATGGGAACATGAATCAGCAGAGGCGGCCAGAGGACCTCTGGAAAGCCGGGGCTCCCAGCGGACACGCTGCCTTTTCAAAGTAAACTCCCGGGGATGATGGATTGCGCTGAGCTTCCTGGAGAAGCCCGAGGCCGGCCTCGCTGTTAGTGACCGACCCACTCTCTCCAGGCAAACATTCCTCTTACCAGAAAAGCACTGGCCATTTATTAGCATGGCAACACAGGGTTGTGGAAATCTGCTGGCTTCGTTAAATTTTAAACATTTCTCCTTGCCAAGAGAAACAAATCATTGTGTTGATTCGGGCGGGCACGGAAAGCTGCCCAATAGGATTTTAGCAGTGAAGAGTTGAAAAATCTCAGTTTGGGGTCTAGAATGATGGAAACGTTGCTTGGGCATCGAATGATGCTGGGACGGACCCTCCTAAAACCGCTAGCCCATCTAAGTGGAATTAAAAATAATTACCCATTGGGTTCTTCAAAATAATTGAAAATAAAATTATAGTATGACCTAGCAATTCCACGTCTACGTAGACACCCGAAAGAACTGCATACAGTGGAACTGAGACTCCAAAAGGAAGAAAACTTGGACACCGGGCACAATGTGGCAGACCTTGAGACTGCCATGCCGAGGGCTCTGTTTTGCTCCACTAACATGGCAAACCCAGAGTGGTCAGGTTCTCCCAGGCAGGAGGAGAATGAGGGCCCCCAAGGGTGGAGGCACGGGAACAAAGGGGACAGTGGGGACGGACGAGCTGTCGGATGGAGACAGTTTCCATCAGTGTGGCCTTTTCATCTGCGGTGTGGGCGGAGGGCTTGCGTGCATGCACATTTGTGTTTGCCTGCAGGTTGGTACACGAGTGTCCAGGTGCACGTGCACATAAGCGCGCATGCGTACAGAGTTCTGAAGCTGATGCAAGGACTCCTTCTCCCTCGCTCCTCCCCCTTACTGTTTTGAGACTGAGTCTCCAATTGAACCCAGAGCTCACCCCTAGGGTTAGTCTGGAGAGTCCCAGGCTCTGTCTTCCAGGGATGGAATCACAGGTGGGCCACACGCCCACTCAGTATTTTATGTGGGTTCTAGGGATTCGAACTCTGGTCCCTTTACTTATGCAGCAATCATTTCCATCACTGAACATCTCCCCTAGCCCCTGAGTTCCCATGTTTATGAAATGTCCTCGGGACAGGTGGTGGTAATGGCTACATCTTAATTCCACTGAACTGTCCATTTAATTTAAAAATCGCTAAGACAGTCAATATTTTACCAGAATAAAAAGCACTGACAGATGGATGGAGCATCTGCATATGTTGAGGGAAAGGACCCAGTCACATGACGGACAGGTACAGGGTACCTGGATGTGGTTGTGGTGGGAAACCCTCAGAGAAGGACCCAACGTTCCAGGATGGAGAATTTGAATCGGGGGCTGTGTCTAATGGAGAGAGGAGACTAGAGAGAAGATGGTGATCGGGGCTGGTGAGCTGGGTGGGATTGCTTGCGGAGAGCCCCGATGCTGTGTGCTCACCATCTGTGCACTCCTCTGTGCAGGAGAGACCCTGGAATTGTTTTAGGTTGTGAAATAATGTGCACGTGGCCCAATAGTGCCGCTTATCTCTGTGAGACAGGAGGAGGCTGAAAGTCAGGGTCACTGTCTAGTTCGGGGCTCACTTTTAAAGCTGATTTATAGAAAGTCCCTGTCCTGTCTGCCCCATGGCTGAGCAGCCAGAGTCCCCCACTTCTTTTTCTATTCACCCCAGTTTCTTGTCACATCACCTCTCAGGCTGACCTGAGTGCTGCGTTTTAAGACCTCCTCCCAAAAAAAGTTTTTTCATGTTATTTTGCCCCAACTCTGACCTGGTTTCAACCATTTCCCACATTCATTCCATGACCATTCCCCACCTCCTCCGAAGCTAGCAGCGACCTCCACACCCAACGCCTAAGAGAATAAAGCAACTGTCGGTGTGTGGCCTTCGAAGGATCCCAAGCGCAAGGACTGTGGCTGGCCTCGTTTTTCCTTTTCTCCCTTTTCCGACTGTGGTTGGTGGCTTCTTATGCACATTTGGCAGTTTGCACCATCACCCGTGGCTCGAGCCTAGCCATGGCGACTATCAACCCAGGCATGTAGATATGTTTGCTGGCGGCATTCTTAGACCCGCTGCAGACGAGGAAGGCCCGGGCAACATGTCTGGGGACAGTGCTGCGCATGGCACGATGTGGTATCACCCGGCACTGCCACGTATAGGCTGCCCACCGTGACGGCCCTTCCCTCTCTGGCCGTCGCAGGCACCGGATCCTCCTTCAGGCCTCTGAGAGGTAGACAAAGGAGGCTGCGAGTGCCCATACCTGTAGTCGTGGGCACGGGAAAGTGCTGAAGGGACCCAGGAGACACACCAGCGCTGAAGACCTGCCACCCAGAGCTGGGCTCCCATTAGGGTCAGCAAAATCTGGGAACGTGGACAGAACGACAAAGTGCCCACTGGGGAGGGGCAAATTGGAGCTGTGAGTCACATGGGCATCACACAGACACTACCCCCTGCGGGCGGCGTGCCATCCGTGCGGCCTGCTTCAGCTCCTTTGGGAACGTAGAATCTGGCTTTGAGGCGTGGACGCCGAGGAGGTCACACTGCTTCTCTGCCTGCCCTGGTACCTATTTGAATCGATTCCTTTTCCCTAGGTGCTGCCAGAACCTGGATCCCACCCTGGGTACTGTCCTTCCTCACGTCCAGCCCAGCACTGGATCTGTCCACGCAGCTTCCTCCACCTGAGCGGCTGGGGTTTGCAGAAGATGTAAATTGCACATCTGGGTGACAGCTGTTACCTATGGCGCCTCTGACGGTCAGATGTTTTTTCGACAGCTAGAACGGCCTGTTCCGGATCCAGTGCAGGCCTGACTCCAACAATCCCTTCCAGACCCGCCAGCATTTGTCGCCATCAGAGAAGCCAGAGTGGAGGAAGGCCTCATGGTTTAAGGGAGCCAAGGTGATGCCCCGCAAGTTCATTGGGCGGGGGGGGGGGGGGGGGGGGCAGAGGGAGAAAGAAAGGGATATGTGCTATACAAGAAGTCCTTGAGGGCAAGCTTTCTGTCGCCCAGGGCTAAAAATCACTCAGCTTCCTTAGCCTCTCTCCCAGGGAAGCAGGGTATGGAATGCATAATTGATAGGACCACCATGCATATTCATGAGCTCATTGCCTTCCAAGGCCAGTTGCAGCTGTGAAGAAGGAAGCATGGGTGTGGGCGTGACCAGCTCAGGGCAGGCCTGTCCTTGACATCGCCATCGCTCCCCAAAGCTTGCTTAGAAGGAAATGCTCCCAACCTCCCCTGCCATCACGCGAATGCAGGAGACCCAAAGAAAGGTTTCCATCACAGGGAGACCTTGACTCCAGACCTCTAAACTGGACCAGGGACACGAAGCAGTTCTGTCCAGAGCGACCCCCGCGATGGTGGTGGGTTCTACGGTTTCCTCTCGCCGGCGCTCAGGAGCGAGCCATCCTCGGCCCCCGGGGGCCTGGCAGCCAGAGCCAGGAGCCCTTCCGGCAGGTTGCTGGCCTTAGTCTCTGCATCTTGGGCTTGGAAGGGGTCCTTCCCAGAAGACCCCGGCTTCCCTGGACTCTAAGATGCGCTTTCCACATGCCTCTGCGTCTTGTCAGTGCATCTTGACTGATGTCAGAGTTTAAAATGGCAGGAGTGGCCCAGAAAATGCAGACATCGCGGTGAGATGGGGGGTGAAATGAGATGCTGATGAAATGCAGCAGCCAGCTGCTCTTTGCTACCATTGCAGACCATTCACTGCTATGCACTCACTGCATGCTGGACTCTACTGCGCGCCCACTGCACACCAGGCTCTGCTGAGCGCCCACTGAATACCATCCACTACCTTGCACCCACTGCACGCCAGGCTCCAGGCCTGGTGTTTCTCAATAGTGGCGTCCAGACATTTGCACAGCAGTGACCACGAGAGCTGACGCTCAGCTGGGGCTGAACGCACACGAGTTTCCTTCCTTCTTGCTCCTGGTAAGTTTCTCCATGCCTTCAAACTCCTTAAGTCCATTTAATTCAGGGAGCCGCGCGGCCTTGGAAACACGAGTGCCAGTTTAATTTGGATCTAGGGTGGTAGAAACCTAAAAGTTTTCCCAAACTAGTCACAACCCAATTAACATGTTACTCATGAAGCCCAAGATGGTGATTCACGCGATGCTCCATCTGGCGTTGCTGGCCATTAGCAGTTTGTATATGACTCAACTTTTCTTTTTAATCGAACACTCATGGGTATACTTCCCGTCCTGGTGAAAAGTTGTTTCTAAAGCCTCCTTGTCTATGAGTGTGCGGGAATTCTTAGTGTGTACACATGTGAGTGTGCAGCCACGGGCGCCACAAGGGTGTCTGATGTATGCACAGGGCCAGTTTACTCAACTTGTGCCGCCCCATAGCCTGGCTTGGCTTAAGGTCTCTGTCACCGTAAGAGAATGATTAAGAGTTCTTACACCTGCTCATTTTGTACGGGACCCTGTAAAGCACGCAACCAGTCTGGGGTGTGTGTATATGCCTGTATGTCCACGCAGCGCGTCCACACAGTATGTCCATGCAGAACATCCACGCAGCACGTCCACAGACTAAACACTGCCTGTGTGTCCCGTGGTGCAGGTATGATGGGGTGCGGTCTCCATGGATGCATCCCTACCACAAGGCGTCTCTAGGATCAAGGGTCCTGAGCCACAGAGGGAGCCTCGATATTCAGATTGCATGGGTCTGGGCATAGCTCCAGAATGTGTCCTGTGTGTGCATGTGATATATGTGTGCTTGCATGTGGGGGTGCATGGGTGCGCATGTGTGGAGGCCAGAGGCTAAAGCTGGGTGTCTTTGGTCACTGTCCAGCTTATATATCGAGACAAGGTCTTTTACTTGAACCCAGACCTTGCTGAGATGGCTAGTCTAGCCAGTCAGCTTATTCCAGGGATCCGCTGTCTCTGCCTCCCAAGTGCTGGGATTATAGGCATTCAGCCACATCCACGTGGTATATGCTGGGAATTCAAACTCTGGTTCTCATGCTTGCAAAGGGAGTGCTTTACCCAGCAAGCATTTTACCTGCTGAGCCATCTCTCCCACATTCTCTCCCCCATGTCTCATTTTCTGAGACAGAGTCTCTGTGTAGTCCAGGCTAAGCCAGAGCTACTAGACTCAAGATGTTTCTGCTGCTTCTTGTCTGTAGCTGGGACTACAGGTGCATGGCATCATATCTAACTCTATGGCACCATAGTTAGTCTATGACATCATACCTAGCTCTATGACATCATACCTAGTCTATGACATCATACCTAGCTCTATAGCATTATACCTAGTCTATGATTCATACCTGCTCTATGACATCATACCTAGCTCTATGGCATCATACCTGGCTCTATAGCATCATGCTTAGCTCTATGACATTATACCTGCTCTATGACATCATACCTAGCTCTATGGCATCATACCTAGCTCTATGACATCATACCTAGCTCTATGGCATCATGCCTGGCTCTATAGCATCATACCTGGCTCTATGGCATCATGCCTGGCTCTATGGCATCATGCCTGGCTCTATGGCATCATACCTGGCTCTATGGCATCATGCCTGGCTCTATGGCATCATACCTGGCTCTATGGCATCATGCCTGGCTCTATGGCATCATACCTGGCTCTAATGTGACATTTTAACAACTCCCTGAACAGTCAGCTCAAACATCTACCGTGGTGGCGACCAGGAACTCAGACAATCTTTAAGGACTTTCTTTGAAACTTCATGACCACCCACTCTGTGATTTCCTGTTCCGCTTCCCCAGGGGGCAGAAGCCCACCAGGAGCAGGAGGCAGTGACGAGCTGCTAACCGCAGGGAAGCCGGCTACAGGCCTCCGTCAGCCTCTGCCCCGGGCCTCCAGCCAGGCAGTGACTCACTATTGAGCTGCACAGAGTGGCCTTGCTGCCTCCCACAGCCTGCATCTGGGCTGGGTCGGGACTGCCAGCCTGTGACTTCTCAGCCCGGTCACACTGCCTGACCCTCCCCCAACGCAGATCACGTGTGCTCAACACTGATGGTGGTTCCCAGGTCCTGATACTGTTTGGGGGGGGTACTATAATCTTCAGTGCATCCTCACATGTGGACTGACTCCTAGGCACCCCGACATGATGCTACTCTTGGACTCTGTTTCTCGGGGGCTACCCCAGCGCCAGGCTATCCCTGTGTGAAACTCACTCTGACTAGGTGAGGGGCAGCAGATGAGGACCTGTAAGTCGCACTCCGAGCTTGCCAGCCGGTAACTAGGCAACCCACTGGAAGGCTCTGAGCCTCGGCTTCTCCTCGGTTGGCTGAACCACGGCCCAGAGTCTGGGCCAGGTGGTCCAGGGCTGAGCTTCTGCCCCATCTCCTCCAAGGAGGTCACGTCTCCTCCTCGGCGATCGCATGAGATGCCAGATGAGCGTGTGCTCCCTCGCCCTGCCCCTCGGGAGGCCAGCGACAAGGCGACCATTCGGCATCCGCCACCAAGCACCTACTGTGCTCCAGGAGTTGTCTGGGCTCCTTCCAGAGAGTGAGACAAGGTTGTCACTGAAGAGAAGACGGAGGCTCAGAGAAGTTAGGTGACTCGCCCAGGGATGCACAGCCCAAGGGACTGAAGCATAAACCTGGGGTCTTCACACAACAGCAGAGATGCTTTGCCTAACCTGAAGCTGCTCTGAGTCCTTTCTCTCTCTCTCTCTCTCTCTCTCTCTCTCTCTCTCTCTCCTCTCTCTCCTTCACATCACTTGGCTCCCAACACAGGCGGGCGGCTGGGCTCTCAGTGCCAGCCTGTCTATTATTCATGCCTTCCTTCGGCTGCCAGCAGGGACCTGGCCCAGAGGCCCGGCTTTGCCAGGAAAGATAAGGCGCCAACACCTGACTTGTCTTCTGTAGTCCCTCCTGTTCGCGAAAGAGCGAACACAAAGGCCTGTTGTTCTCGCCCCCTGTGTTGGGGGGGGCAGCCCAGCCTGCTCATCGGGAAAGGGAGATACACCATCAGAGGAATTATGGCCGGTTAGGTTTACAGCTCTCCTCAAGGCCACCTGTCCCTTCCTGTAACACAGAGCTAGAGGCAGATGCCTGCTGCTTCAGGGGGCACACATGCCCATCCACCTGCTGGGCTGCACGCTCGCAGCCTGGAAAGGTCTGTGCAATACTTCTTCATGGGGCCGAAAGTACAGACTCCAAGTGGACTTGAGACAGCAAGGCCGAGTGCGGTACTCAGGCCCCATGCCTGGTGGATGGCTCTGTGTGCCTGCTCTGCCCGTGCTGGGATGCCAAGCTGACTGACTCACTTGTCCTCAAAACAGGAGTTGGAAGGAGTGGGTTCATGCGCGCAGACCCTGCCCGCCCACGCCTCTGCCCCGAATTCCACCACATGGAACAAGATTGCAAAGCCACAGAAGGGAACTCTGGGGGCCGTTCTGCGGCCACCACCTCGTCAGCAGGGGGAAACAGGGAGGCTCCATTCACAGGGCTGACCGCCGGCGGGGGCAGGGGTCCTCCAAGGCCCAGGAGACTCCAGTGCCGTCTACCATACCACAGCCGTGGGAGGCAGGCGGGGGGGGAGGCGCGCTCCAAGCTGGGGGATGGGACTCTGCCAATGTGGTGACACTGTTGTCTGCCACAAGAACCCGTGATACCACGTGGGGTGGCACAGGGCACATCTGGACACCGCACAGCACAGCCGTAGTTGTGTCTTCCTGTCTTGGGTTGAAAAGTCAGGCGACCAAGGCCGGAAAAGGAGGGGACTTGACTCCAAAGCCCCAGCATGGCAAGGACAGAGCTAAGAGGGGCCTCAGCCATGAGCTGGGTGGGGCCTGTTACTGGAAAGGCTTCTGGCTTGGTTTTCTGGCACCTCTGCAGCCTCTGTGGACTCCGATGATCCAGCCTCGGTTCCCTCGTCTATTATGACAGACCATGGGGCTGTGTGTGCACAAAGGACCGTGCAGGCGGCTCTCACACAGAGCAACTCCAGACGGGTTGGAGGAACAGCGACGGCGGCCACAGATACCACAGGACTTCAGGATGTACCTACTGCGTGCTGGAGACAGAGGGTTCAAACAGGGCTGATGGGAGACACACCGACAGGCACTGCATAGAGTGATGGAGGCTCTGAGGGGCTGTCACTATATCCGAGAGGCCCCTCCCCGCCGGGGGAAAGAGGGAGTGAAGAAGGGGTGTGCTGGGGATTGCCCAGATTTCCAGGAACAAGGCCTGCATTGGCAGGGCCCAGGGAACGGGGACCACCACGGAGGCAGGCAAAGGGCTCCATCTGTCTTGGCTGTGCTTGGGGGGTGAAGGGCACAGGTTTCAGAGGGGTCCTCAGGGGAGAATAAGCCTATAGAAGGGATGTACCAGGATGAGGGGCTCAAGCTTAACCTCACTGGGGAGTCTCTTCAAAGTGTAATCTTGGTGGGGAATCTCTCCGAAGTGTAACTGCATAGGGATTCTCTCTGAAGTCTCAAGATCTCAGGACCCCTAGAAAATACTCCTGGTAACTGTGACTGTGTGTGTATGAATGTGTGTGTGCACTTACATGTGTGTATATATATGCATGTGCACATGTGCATGCATGCATATGTATATGCATACATGTGTGTGCATGTGTGCACATATCTATGTATGTGTATGTGCATATATCTGTGCATGTTTGCACACGTATGTGTGCATACATATACATGTACATGTGCATGTGTACCTGTATGTGCATGTGAGTATACATCTATGAGCACATGCATACGTGGGTGAGTTTGTGCATGTATATATGTGACTGCATGTATGTGTGTTTGTGCATATATGTAGGCATGTTTATATGTGTGTGTGTAATTGTGTGTATCCACACGTGTATGTGTATGGCCACGCCACCTCTCTGGGGCACAAGGGGTTGGCACTTGGCCTTTGCACCCCATCACACCTGCTGTACCCACAGCCCCAATATCCCAGCTTCCCTCTCACAGCCATTCTGAGGTAGGCGTCCCGTACAAACAGGGAGGTCTAGCCAGGTGCAGTCACTAGCTCACGGTGGCAGCAAGGAGGCCAAGCCAGGGCTGCCCAAAGTCCAAGGCCTTTCGGCTTCCTGGGGTGACTTCCATCCTCCTCCCATATTCTCCCAGGTTATCTTCTCTGCTGCTTTAAATATCTGTGGTCTAAAGGCGGCAGCTGCAGATCCTTTCCCACAGACCCACCCCCTTTCTCAAGGCTGTAAATCATGTCCTTTAAGGAGAGCCCAGGGGCAGAGGGGACAGGGACAATGTCCCAGCAACCACAATTCACTAGCCGAGTGGGGTTCTGGCCCTGAAGGCCAGGGGTCAGCAGAGTCCCAGCCCCAGGCTGCACTGCCTGATGGGGGGGAGGGGGGCGGGACAATAAGACTCTCCATTCTCAGTGCAACAGCCGGCCCAGCTCCTGCCTTCGCCAGTCGGACACTTCCTGCATTGAGGGCCTGACCTTGCACCGAGGCTGGGGCGGGGAAAGGGGAAGAGTCTTCAGGGGCCGCAGGTCTGAGATATAGAATGTTGTGTCTGTATCTACCGGACACCAGGTCCAGGACCCCGGTAAACCTTTGCAAGTCCCAAGCCCTATAAAACGGGGCTGTTTGTAGAGAGTTACCCGCGTGTTCCCCTGTGGTCATTTCTACATGACCCGCTGGCACCACACCCACCTCGAGTGAGTGATACTCCCTGTAATCATTGTCACACTGTTTTTACTCGGGGAAGGATGGCGAGAAAAATGTATCTATGTGGCCAACACAGACGCAGCCATCAGATGGTCTGGCTGGAGCCCTGATGCCAGGATGGCCGAGGCTGCAGATGTGGGGCCCCACCATTCAGAGGTCAAATGAGCTTCTACTCACACAAGTACCGTCATGTATCTTTTAGACGAGGCCTGCTGGGTTGTCCAGTCTGACCTTACGTTCCCAGGCTCAAGCAATCCTCCTGCCTCGGTCTCCTGAGCGGCTGGGACCACAACGGTGTCCCCAGCACCCCAAGCGTTTCTTTGTTCTTGGTTCAACGACGCTTCCCTGATTGAAAGTGTTCTGGAATCTAAACCGTTCCCTTGTGTGTCCAGAGAAGAGTCTGGAGCGCTAAAGCACCAATGGGAAGACACCTGGAGTTGCAAGGGAGCATGGGAGAAGAGGTGCAGGGAGGGGAAGAGATGCAGGCGCTCCCGGCTACAAGTGCCCCCCCCCGGGGGGGGCCAGAGACAGCTAGGGAAGGATATGAGTCCTTCTGGCCATTTCCCTGGTTCCCTACTCAGAGCCCCAAGAGGCTGCAGGTTCTCTGGGAACCCCACATTGGTGTCCATAGCAGGCCACGGGGTGACCCCAGACATACCAGATCCTAATCCTTGATCCTGAGGATGAGGATGAGGAGGAGACCCTGCGTGGGAAAAGGACCCTTGCAGGAGTTAGAACTTCAGGGTGGAGATGACCCTGGGTTATCAGATGGGCCCTAAGGGTGGTGGCAAGTGGCCACGCCAGAGAGCCGCAGAACTGGGAAACGCCCAGGAAAGGAGGAAAGCAGAGGCGGGCAGGAGCAGAGGCAGAGCGGAGGGGAGGTCCATCAGAGCTGCGCAATCCCGAGAAGGGACTTCCTGCCCCAAGGGGCACAGACAGAGACTGGTGCACATTGCCTGGGACTCAGGACACTCACTCCGGACTTCAGACCTTCAGAACTGGAGGAGATTCATTCCTGTTGTTTTAAGCTACCGCGTATGTGGTGCTCAGTCCCGGCAGCCCAGGAACGCACACAGGGCCACAGCCGAGCTGCGCAAGAGCAAGAGAAGAGGTATCGGGAAGCCTAAGGCTTCTGCATCCACAGCTCCCCATGGACTCAGGCTGCCACAGAAGTGGAGGCAGAGGCAGCCTGGGAGTCAACCAGTCATTCGACAAACACCGACTGATCATCTGCAAACCAAGATGACCTGGTCGCTGTCCTCAGGAGTTGACAAGCCAGGAAAGGGGGGGGGGTGTCAAAACAAAGCTAGACTTCACCTGGACCCGATCTGCTTCCCTCTATCATTTACCGTGTCCCCTAAGAGCCTCAAGTACAGGTAGAAGCTCTGCTTTTAGGGACCTGGATTGAAAGGCTCCATGGCACCCCTTCTACCTGTGATGGGCTTCTATGTTCACTTGTCGCACCCTCTAGCCATCATTTTCCCCACAGAAGCAGCTCAAGAGAGGAAGGACTTATTTTGATCCCTGTTTGAGAGATGCACGGCAGGGAAGGTGGCCGTGAGAGCTGATTGCGCTCAAGTCTGCAGGAGCGCGGGGTGGTTTGCTCACATCTTGATGCATCAGGAAGCACAGAGCTAAGGCCAGAAGCTGGGACTGGGGTTATAACCCTCAAGGGGACACCTGGCAACCCAGTTCCTCCTTCTAAGGCCGACTTCCTACAGGATCTACATGCAACCTCCCAAAATAACACCACCACGGATGAGGACTGAGCGTTCAGACACGTGAATCTGCGGGAGACATTCCACATCCAAAGCATTAGACATCATCAACCCCACCTTGCACAGTGGAGACAAAGGTTAGCGATCACGTGGTGCCAGATGGCAGGACTCCGGCCCCCATGCCAGTTTGCTTCCATAACCTGGTTTGCTCCCCCGTCCCCCCAGGACACTGACTAGGACACAGAAGCCTGGCACTCAGCCTGCTGCAGGAGCGCTGACTCAGCCCCCCCCAATCAGATATCACCTGCCTTTCAACTTGAATAGATGCAACTGAATCCCCAGGGGCGCTCCAGGCCTCTCCTCCACCACACCCCACATGGGTTCTGTTCCCCTGAGCCTCCTAATGAGTTGCTGTTCCCAGGAGGGTTGGTTTCCACTGTGACTGGCTGATTACAGTCCCCCCCTCCTTCCTGCCTGGCTCAGGTTACAGCTACACAATCGGCCTGACCATCGCGCCTCTGTCAGGCCGCAGGTGGCAGAACGTGGAACACAGCCGACCCGCCTCGCGGGAGGATGCGCCTGGCTCCCAGAGCTGTCCGTTAACCTGCCCAAGCTTGGCAGAGCTGCAGCAGCGCATCCAGGAAGATGCCAAGGGGTGGAGACTCCACAACCCACAAGAATTTGCACAGACGCCTTGCCAGGAACCCGGGGTGGCCAGCCCTGTCTGTCTCGTACCAGGTGTGTCTCCCTCGACCTGCCCAAGCCTCAGTCCAGCTGTGCCGCAAAACTGGGGGGAAGTGCCCAGTTCAGCATCTTTTCTGGTGGCTCTTGGTCCTTTCTAGTGGGCTCTGGGGCACTCTGTTCCCCTCTCTATAATTAGCACCCAATGGCCACTGGCAGCTACTCGGGACCTGAGCATCACTTCCTTGGCCCCTAACCACAGCTTGGGGGCTCATGCTGTCACTGTCCCCCTTCGGGGAAACTAAGGCTTGAGGTCATAATGCCAAGAAGTGTCAGCCTCAGACAGGAGGGAAGCCAAAATCCAAACCAGAGTGAAAGAGCACTTCACACGTGCTGGGACGACTGGGGGCATCAGGCGCAGCCCCGTGGGGAGCGAGGGGGAAGCCTGACAGGAAGATGGTCCAGCAGGTGAGACCTCAAGAAATTCGACACAGCCAGATGTGGCGATTCACATCTGCAATCCTAGCGCTTGGGAGACTGGACAGGTTACCTTCGAGATCAGTCCAGGCCCCACTGCAAGGCGGAGTATCAAAAAAACGTTCACCACAGAACCACTGTCTGGCCCGGCGACCTCACTTCCACGTGTGTAGCCAAGGTGAAGTCAGGGCCTAGCAGAACACGGATTTGAGTGTGTACAAACAACTTCTCCTCGTCAGCCAAAACAGGAGAGATTGCCCATGTGTGACATACAGATGGTCCACACCACAGCACTTAAACAGAGGTAAAAAGGGGCGAACTTGAGCTGGTACAGGACAAAGGTCTCTGGCACAGAAGCCCAGCCAGTGCCAACTGCTCACAGCTGTCCTCTGAATGGACAAATTCCTGGAAGTGATGCCAGGCTGCGGGGGGCTGGCAGGAGGGAAGAGCACCGTGTAGGGGGCGGGGGGCTTTGGCTGATGAGATGTTACGAAGGGAATGAGGTGACATCACACAACTCTGATGGCACCGACAACTGCTGCGCAGTCAGCCGGAAGGGAGTGATTTTAATTGGGTTGGTTGACTTGAGACAGAGACTAGGTGTCCACAAACCCACAATCCTTTACCTCTAGGTCCTGAGGCTGAGATTTCAGACATGTGCCTCCTCACCTGGTTTAAGGTAACACTGGGGGATTGGAGCCCAGGGTTTTGTACTTGTTGGAAAGACGCTACCAACCGAGCTACATAACCCATCTCAAAAAGGGATTGTCTTACCGCATGTGAAATAGCATCTCAAGAAAGTTCTTATCGATTAAAAAAAAAGCAACGGAGTCAGGATTAAAACCCAGGACTCTCCCCCACAGAATGTGCAACGCTGAGTATCCCTGGCCACCCCTGGCTGACCGCCCACTGCAGGTTTGTACTTGCTCTAGGGGGCAGTCCTGGAGTGACAGGCGGGGGTGTCCAGAAGCCACGGTGACCTGGTTCCTTTGCTGCCCCGTGTGGGGCCACATGCATAGACGCACCTGCAGGGCTCTCCTCCCGCCAGGCCTGGCCCAGTGCACTGCAGCCTGGCAGGAAGTGGGGTCCCCTCACGCAATAGGACATGCACAATCTCATGGGCTTCAGCAGGCTGCCCTGGTGGGCTCTAGCCTGACACCTCATCACTGCCGGGTTCTTGCCCATGCACCATGGCCTTTCCTCACTGTCTACAGAGCATGGGTCACCTCCAGGACAGCCCGTCCTCCCCGCCAATCCCCCTGCTGTGTAGGCACAGCTGACCCCCCCCAAGCCCCTGTTTCTGCATCTCTGGATGCTTTGATCTGACTGGGGCTCAGCCCCTCAGCTGGGAGTGGGGTGGGGTCCGGTGTCCCCCTTGACATCTCTGAATATGCCCAGGAGAATGAGGACCCTGGCACCTCATGTCTGTGCGCATGAGCATCGGCATGTATATAGGCACACACGTGTCCATGCATGTAGATGTCAAAACTGCCCAGCGAGCTCCAGGCATCCTCCTGCCCAGGGTTACGGGGGATTCCCAGGGGTTAGAGGAGATCCCCAGCGCCTTCCACCACGCCCGGCTTTTCCAGTGGGCTCTGGAATGGAGCTTGGGCCTTGCAAGGGCTTTACCAACTGAGCCAGCTCCCTCCCCAGCCCCAGGTTCTGGCTGCTTGGCTGGTTTTTTTCTTCTTACTCTCCTGGAAGTGGTGGCTGTTTGTCTATTTAGCTGCGCTCCTCGAGGAGTCTGCGCTCGTGCGCAAAGCCATCATATGATTGTGACAAGCTCGGAGGATGGGAGGAAGCAGCGGCCCAAGGCCGGTCACCGTACTCACATAGGAATGGAGCCATTTGAGCCCCGCCCCTTCTCTCTCTGGGGTGAACCTGGCACAGGGAGGCATTTGGGCGATGTCGCAGCTCTAGGCTGGCTGGAGAGCCACTCACATGGGTGTGGCTGAGTCCACGCTGGCCTTGGGGCAGAGCCAACGACCCAAAGTGGCCACCAAGAAATCAGTTCTGCCGAGGTGGACAGCTGACCCTTGGGGGCACCTCGCGAGCCTGGGGCCCCAGGAGAGAGATGCTTTGTCCTCACACTGCACACCTGGCTCGGGCCCTGTGGTGACCTCTCTGGAGGCAAAGGACTTGCCTGAGGCCAGAGCTTTTGAGACAGCTGGTTCCCGGACAGGTGGCTCCAAATCCAGGGCTCCGGGTGACATCCGCCTTCCAGGGACATTCCGAACGATTCTGCTTTTCCTGCTTCTCCCAGCGCTCTTCCCAGTCCTGCCACTCTAGCCCACTTCTGGAAAGAATGTCGCGCAAGAGAAGGTCCCAGACGGGGCACAGTGTGCGCTGGGTCCCAAGCCCATCTCTCCCAGTCATCAGCTCTATGACCTTGGGCAAGGATCTGGGTTTCTCTAAACCTTGATTTGCTCCTCTGTAAAGTGGCATGATCGTACTTATTGCGCTCAGTTATACGGAGTCAAGTAGAGTCGTGTGTGCGTATGTGTGTGTGTGGAAGACTTTAGGGCAAAGGGACCACCACTTACGCCACGCCTACTGTATACATTCATATTCCACCCTCATCTATTAGCCTGATTCACAAAAGTGAGGTGGGTTGGAGAAGGCAGTTCCTTTAGGGGAGACCCATGGCTGGAGCCTCAGCACTTGCTCCCCCATTGCAGTGCCTGGCAGGTCCCCAGGCTGTGGCCCGTGGTTAGGAAGCACCCTAAAAGTTGCTGTACTAGCTCGCTGAGTGCCGCTGTCACCGAGAAGGCGCAGGAAGGGCGTTTGCTGTAGACCACCATCCTTGACCCCAGAAATGAAGGAGGTGGGACGCCTGAGAGATGCGTTTACCTCTGACCGGGGATCGCCGCGAGCACTGCTGAGTCTGCGGCACCGTCATGTTCCCAGCTGGTCCAGGCCTGTTTCCATTGATACTGCAGAGCCCCTCCTCCCTTCCCCCTCCCTGGGGGCGGGGGAGGACTCATGAGCACCCTGCAGACTGTAGAATGTATGTAGAAACACGTCTCCTCTTGTTTTACAGGGACCAATGTGCTGCGCCCTGCCCTCTAGTAGGCTGTACATTTTAATTTAACTGTTTGGCTGTGCAGAAACCATTGAGTCAGTGAACTAGCTATTGGTTAGTTAATTAGTTGGCTGGCTGGTTAGTTTTTTGGAAAAGGCCCTCACTCCGTAGCCCAGCTGGCTTCAAATCACTCCACAGCCCAGGCTGGCCGAAACTTCCCATCTTCCTGGCTTAGCCTCAGGGCGCGGGAATCACAGGCCTGTCTCTCCACGCCCTGCTGGCAAAGCCCGCTATTCGTGGGCACTGCAGATGGTGCCACAAGCCAAGGATAAGTGTCTTCTGACTGAGCTGCAAGACAAACTCCCCCCCTGAGGCTTGAGAAAAACACCCCGGATATTTATCTACACTATCTCCTTCTAAACGTTCTATGGACAGCACTGACGCCACCCAGTGCTCTCTCCTGTGTCTTCACAGCAGAAACAGAGAAATCTGGGGGCTGTGGCAAGGGTTTACTAGGTAAAGTGCCTACCATGCAAGCATGAGGACCTGAGTTCAGATCCTCCGCATCCATGCAAAAGCCGGGGGTGGTGGCAAGCAGCCGTAACCCTAGAACTTAGGGAAGCAGGAGGTCCCGAGCAGCCCCCGAGCTCACTGGACAACCAGTCCAGCCAATCAGTGAAGGCCCAGGTTCGTGAGAGACTGACTCAAAACCCCAGGTGGGCCACATCAGGAACTCACAACAGTGAGCTGTGTCCTGAGCAGACGGGCTTGTGACCGGCAGCCCCACATGCCCATGGACTCTCGAGAAACTCAAGAGATCAGAACACACCTTGGGGGCTGAAGTGGAGGGAAATGCCCCATCAGTGGTGTGTCCCAAAGAGGGACAACTTGGTATGCCACAGAGGCTTGACCTCCACAAGAGTAGACAAGCCAGAAGGAACGTTGGGGTCCATAGAAGCAGACAGGCAGGAGGGCAGGATGGACTGATGAAGAGAAGGAAGGGAAATGGGGTGGGGGGAATGGAGGGAAGCAGGGATAAGTACTCAATACGCTTGCAAAACTAGAAAAATACTGGGCTGGAGAGATGGCTCGGAGGTGAAAACTCTCACAAAGCAGAAGGTCCTGAGTTTGGATCCCAAGTACCACGTGTCCCAAGTGGTCTGCACTTCCAGTTCTGATAGGCCGAGCTTGGGAAACGCCAGAGCGAAGCAAGAAAGGGGTAGAAGCAATCCAGGATGATTCCTGAAGTCACCCTTGGTTCTCTGCAGAGACACAGTGTCCTCTGAGACACATACCACACACACACACACACACACACACACACACACACACAAAATAAATAAAATATTTTTAAAAACTAAAAAAATAAATAAATACAAACTAAGGTAGAGAGAGAGAGAGGGAAAGATATTTGACATTAACCTCTGACCTGCACACACATTGTGCAGGCATGATACACACTCGCACACTCATATACCACAACACACACACACACACACACATACACACACCCACACACATGCATATACATACTCTCACATACATGCAACATATACACATACCACGACCCACGGTGGTTTTTGTTTAAGAAGTCTCTGGACCATCCACAGGGAACTTTCCCTAAAGGGTACTTTTCCTTTCAGAAATTTCCTTCTGTGCTTTTTCTCCCCCCCCCCCCCCCCCCCGCCAGCAACATTAGTTTATTGTCTCAGCCAGGGTCTGAGATGGGCGCGCCAACAGGTCTGTTTCTTCAGGGGGTCTCTTTCCTTGACTGGCACGCGCCCTTCTCCTACTTGTGGCCTCCCCTCTTTACCCGACTGCTCTGATTCTCCTTTTCGATTCAAAAAGACAAACGACAGATGAGGGGTGATTCTGCTGTGTACTGCGTGGTGTTTTGAGGTCTGTATGCACTGCGGGGTGTAAGTCCATCTGACAGACGACACAACACCTCGCTGAGTTGCCACGTGTGCTGAGAGCCCCTGTCCTTTCTCTTGCTAAACTGAAATGCAATTCAATCCTAACTAGCTCTGTCACCTTGGATTTGAAAGTGGACTCCCCTAGTCTAACTGAAATTAGGGTCCTTTATCCACCATCTTTCCTTCCCTTCTCCCTCTCGCTACCCACCCCAGCCATACTATTCTGCACTTCCATGGATCTAGTCTTTCAGAGTCCACTTGAGAGTGAAATCATAGGGCATCGATCTCTGTGCCCAGCTCACTTTACTAGCACAATGCCAACCCATGGCATTGCAGCCGATAATGTTTCATTCTTTTTCATGAGTGAATAGCACTCCATTGTAGCATCCTCTATTTTCTTTATCCGTTTTTCCATTGGTAGACACATAAGTGTGGGTGAGAAGTTTTTTAAAAAGATCTCAAAGGCACAGAAGACGAGAACATAAATCAATAAGTGGGACCATGGCCCCCCAAACAAGCTTCTCACAGCAAAGAGAGAAGTCAACAGGGCATAGACACCACCCACAAAGGGACCATCCTCTGAAAGTATTCAAGGCCACAGTATTGTGTCATCGCTAATGATGCTGCATTAGGCCTTAGAAGCTTCCATCTTGCTGAGTGAGCACACAATGTTTGCTTGCACTCCCCGGCCGGAGCACTGTAAGTATCTAACGATGACTCACAGGAGAATGTAAGCCATATACAATTAGCGCATCATTTTGTTTAATAGACTTGCACATCCTCAGATTCCAGTATCTTTAGGGCCTTGGCAGGATGCCCAGAGAAGATTAGCATGCAAACTATACAAGAACTCCACTTAGGTGGCAGAAGGAGCCCATCTTGTACTACACCGTAAGCTCCGCCCTGCCTGAGGTAGTGTGAGAATCCATCTAAAGGAAAAAAGAAGCTCAAAGAACTCAAAAATGAGCAAAAATGACTTCAACAGATTTCCCAAAAGAAAGCATACGGATGACAACATATATATGGGGAAAAATGCCCATCAGGAAAAAGCCAAGTAAAACCACACCGAGAGATGGTGATTGCCCCGCATCTACTAGGATGATAAAAGGTAAGCGTTGGGTATAGAGAGAGGGGAACTTTGACTTATGGGATGCAAACTAGTCTGGCCACTGTGGAAATCAGTCGGAGGTTCCTCAAAAAAAAAAAAAAAAGAAAATCTAAAAATAGAACTGCCATCGGATCCCGCAACATCACAGCCTGTACACATCCAAGGGAGAGGGGACCAGTCTGTCAAGAACCGTCTCACGCCCACACTCCTTATAGCGCTGTTCGTAACGGCCAAGAAATCAAGCCAACTGAAGTGTCCGTCAACAAATGAATGGATATTTTTATCTTTTAAATGCACATTCAAGTCTAAGCGAAAGAAAGACGGCTTGAAAACAGTCTTGCTCTGTGATTTGCACATTGTCAATCACCTGATTTAAATTTCTTGGATTTTGAGTGCTTGTTTACCCCAGCTTACACAATGTGCTCTGAGAGCTTGGTAATTAAAGTGGGTTTCTTCTAAATTGAAAAGAATGTTCAAGTTGGGGGAAAGATCAGTTAGGGGGTGGGTATTATGACTATCCCAGTCATAGAGAGCTTACCCATCTTGTTTTTAGACATAATCATGGGCCTTGCTTTAGCCAATGACATGTCAGTTGCTTCCCATGGGAAACATTGAGGTGCCTGCAATGGAGTCTCTGCGTCTGTCTTCCCCAGGTGCAATGACTGGGGAATAAGGGTCCACGTAGAAGCATCATGAAAGGCACAGCCAGGCAGGGGGTCTAACCTGCCCAGAGCAGACCAGAAATAGACCCTGTTCAGGTGTGAAGCAACTTCATTGTTGGGGACCACTGTCACCTATGTTTTCCACATAAGCCAAGCCCATCCTGACCTACAGCTTAGCCAGGAAAAAAAAAAGGGGGTGTTCTGATGAATGCAAATGTTTGAAAGAAATCATGCCAAGCATGACAGTGTGAAATGTGATCTGACTGAACTCTGATTTGGTTAACCTGCTTTGGAAAATGGTTTCTCCATTTTATTTGCACTGTATATGATCAAGAAATACATGAGATAGAGGCAAATGCCAATAGTGTTGATCCTTTTTTAAAAATAAATAAATAAATAAAACATTTTGCTGTCCCAACAGTGCTTAATTCAAATTGATTCAATACTTGTAAAAACAAAAGTTAAGCGTCATGGTTTGAGATGTGTCTTTCACAACCTCATGTGTTTGGGAAGGTCATGGCACCTTTAGGAGGCGGAGCCTTGTTGGACCTTGAGGTGGCTTAGTCCCACCCTACTTCCAGGAGAGGCCTTTCTAGCAGTCGGCAGTCCAGCCCCTCTCAGTCCCACGATGTGTGTGACTTAGTCTGTCTCCAGCCTTGGCTACCAGCCGTGCCACTTCCACCATGAAAGATTGTTTCACCCCTCTGGAACATAAGCTGAATACATCTCCCTTTCTCCCTTAGGTTGCTTGACTTTGGGTGCTATCTTATAGCAACAGAAAAGACTAACTAGTATAGCAAGCAACTTTGGCTCCCAGATTGAATTTCTAGCAGCTTCCTGCATTTTAAAAAATTTTTAATTTATTTTATAGTATTTTTGCCTGCCCATCTCTGTATATGTGTGTGTGTGTGTGTGTGTGTGTCTGTGTGACTCAGAGGAGACTGGCTGTGCCTGTGGAGGTCCAAAGGTGACTTTGGGAATCACCTTGGATTGTTCTTCCTTCTCTTTGGTTTGCGCTGCGTTTCCCAGGCTCTGCGTTCCAGGCCAGAAATACAGGCCACCATCCTTTCCACCTGTGTTTTAATGTGAGATCCAGGATCTAAACTCAGGACCGTCTACTAGTGAGGCAGAGGCTTAATCCTTGAGCCGTTTCTCCAGCTCTCTCCTGCATTTCTTGTAATAGCAGTGATTTTGTGGGTGCTTCAGTCCGAGTGAGAGCTGAGCAGGTGTGAGGAACCACCTGCAGCACGTGAATGTAGTCGTGTGTCGCTAGCCTGGAGGTTCTGAGCCAGTATTTGCCTGTATACTGCCTCCCCGAGTCCAGAAAGAGACGGCGCCCACAGTAGCCAGGGCTTTCGATGCACCTCAGCGACATCCAATGCTTCGTGTTCCCGCAAGCTGCACAGGCCGAGGAGAGGCAGGCTGGTGCCACCCCACAGGGAGTGATGAGGGGGGATGGGTGCCCCAAGGGTGTAGGGTCCTCTGGGGTGCAGAATTCAAGGAAGGGTCTCTAGAGGAGGCAGGGCTCCCCCATGTCTGGTGATGGGTTGACTTTGGACAGGAGGAAAGAAGGGGTGACCACCCGGGCTGGGGTTCTGTGGGGCCCCTTAGGGAAAGCAGCCTGAAAGATGGCTTGCCATGCCCTCCTCGCTGGGTGACCCCAAGCATTCCTTCTTTTTCTCCCCACCCCCACACACCATGGGCACCCTATGGTTGAAAGGGTGGGTAGGAACCATGATTCTGGGGCACCGTAAGGGGCAATAATGGGGATCTACACCCTTACATTTTACTGCTTTGCTCTGGGGCCTCCTGAGTTCTACCTTCCGGGCCAGAATTGCAGGCCGCCGACATTTCCGCCCTGCATTTCCACATGGGATTTGAGGATCTGAACTCAGGTCCTTTTGCCTGCAAAGCAAAGGCTTTAACCCCTGAGCCACCTCTCCAGCCCCTCGCAGACAATTTAAAGCAATCTCCAAATACCCACATCACCCCGAGGGGCAGCTTCTCCACTAGGGCTGAGACCAGGGAGGCGCCATCTAGGTCTGTGTGTTCCGCTCCTTCCTGTCCAGTCTAGGCTGCCCCAAGCCATTTGCTTCCACGGGCTGATCCAGAACCAGTGCTGGTCTCCCGGGAGGGCGAGCGCTGTCCTGTGAGTTACTAACGTGGAGGGCAGCGGTGGGTCTCAGCGCCCCTGTTCCCTCCCTGCCCATCTCCCTCAGAAGCCAAAGCTCCAGCCACTGTCCTCCCTGCCCTCCCCAGAGTGATGGGAGAACCTTCAGGAAGAGAGCCTGGTGGGAGCCAGCCAGCTCATGGGGGGTGTGCCCTGGAAGGTGCTGTTGGGACCAGGCCCGTCCCCTCCCCTGCTTCCTGGCTGAGGCCACACCTCCTCCAAGTGCATCCACAGCGTGCTGCCCCCCAAGGCCTGGAGCCGCAGAGCCACGTGCCCACGGGCTGAGACCCTGAAGCCCCGCGGAGCGAGCCTCCCCGGCTTGGATCTCATGGTCTCAGGCACGGTGCTACCATCACAAGAAGCAGATGAACAGTTTGCTAGCTTTCGCCTCTAGAGATGCTCGCGAGGCTCCAAGTACGGGGCGGGGTCAGCAGCCACAAAGAAGGACAAACTCAGGCTGCGCTGCGCCCCCTCACCTTGTGGACATTGATGTTACACATTTCTCTGTCTGTTCTGGGGTCAACCCCTTCACGTGCCTAAAGACACACAGCCCAGCTTAGACCCTCGAAACAGCCCAGCTCCACCCGCCTCAGACGCCTCCTCTGTGTCCCAGAACTGCTGATGGACCCACGCGAGCCCTTTCCCAACACCTCTCACCTTGATCCCAGGAAGGGCTAACTGCCATTTCCTTCCTGAGTCCTGCACAGCTCTCCGAGGCATGGGACGGCATGGCTGGGGCCCTTCTTCTGGGAAGGGGGGCTAGGACATGGAGAGGTGGGCGCTGCCCCACTCCTCGGAGAGGGGTTCACTAGGAGGCCTTGGAGGCAAGAAGCTGGGGCTCTCAGATACCGGAAGAACTGAGTGAGCTATGGGTGGTGTCATCTGAGAATCTTGGAAATTCAAGTCTTAGAAGGTTTAGGGGTGGGTGGGGGGCTTGCCTGGATGAATCTTACGTCAAAGGAGACTTCGGGGAGGTGACGGTGACAGGGAGACAGTCCCTTACCAGCAGCTCCAGAAAGAACAGTTCTTGCACGATGGGCAAACTGTGGACAGAGGGTCGCTGTGCCGACCGGACGCACGCTCAGGCCGGGAATCATCCTGAGCTGCCTGCCAACAGGGTACACAGGCTCAGGGATGTTAAGCAACTTGCTGAAGGCCGCAGAGCCCGGGGACAGTGGAGCAGGGTCAGTCCTGACCAGTCTGCCCCGCACCTGTGGTCCTCCGAGAATGTGGTGACCTGTCCTCGCACTAAGCTTGGCATAGTCATTTATTGGAAACCTTCCCAAGTGCTGAGGAAACTGACAGCCCTGAGGCCCTGATGCTCTTCCTGCTGAAGGGGACGGGATGTGACCAGACCCGGGGCAGGAAGAGGCCGTCAACAGACCCAGGATGTGTGGAGCCAGCCAGGCAGACGCTGAAACACTCGCAGACGCAGTGAGGGTCGCATCTACCGCCAGGGAGATGGAGGCTCAGATGAAGTGATTCTTCCAGGCTCCACCACACACCCAGGAGGCAGGGCCAGGAGGCCTGGGTGCCACACTGTAAAGACCCCGCCTCCACCGGCTGGCAGGTCCTGCTATAAATATGCTGCTGACGCCTGGGTAACCTTAGCCTCCTCCAGGCTTGCCCGCCAGGCGCAGGGCCACGAGCCCCGGAGCCGCCTGCCGAGCTCCCTGCTCCGAGGAATTTTCCTGATGCCTTAACGAGGTACCACATTTTTGTTTACGGGCTCTAAATGATTAGAGCCACTGTGGAAAGAATCTCTGAAAGAAGGGGGGGGGCAGGGGAGTTGTCACTGACAGGAGCCAAGATAGCCAACCTGGACCCTTGGACATACAGGGTGGGACTCCCCAGAATAGGGGCCTAACTCGGGGTTTCCAAACAAACAGAATGGTGGAGCAGGGGCTGGGTTTGAATCTCCGTTAGACCCCTGTGGCTGCTGGATGACTTTGGGCACATCATCTGCTTTTCGGAGGTTTAGTTTCCTCATGTACACGGTGGCCTTGACGCCGCTTACCTCCAGGGAGTGAGCTGTGTGTCCAAAACGTCCCGGAAGTAGCAGGTGCTTGGATGTGTAGTTCCTTCCCTGGGCTGCAGCTCATTGGCTGGCTGACTGGTAACAGCAACATAGGCTGCTCGCCAGAACCAGCATCATTTTAAGGGCATTCCATGCTTTGGGGTGGCTTAGTTCATGCTGGAATCTGAGGGTCAGGTGCCCTTCTTGGCCCCATTTGAATAGTTGCCAGACCCTAGGATCACACAGGTCTATAGCATATTGTCATTGTGACACAGGCTTGGTATTGAGTCAGCCTTAATGGTTGCTGGTAAAAATCACCAATTCCTGGTCACAGTTGTTTATCGAGCTTGCAGGAGAGCGCACACCAACGCCAGGGCCGAGGAAACGGGATACACCAAACCACATAATGGCTGAGAGAGGGACGATCCTTACTTGCCAGACCAGCATGTCTGGCCAAGTGTACACAAGGATGCCTCCTTCTCAAACCGTTCCCTCCATTTTAGTCACCTGCCTGGGGCCTAGTCCCACCCACCATGGGCTGGGCCTTCCTCCATCAGCTAGACAATCTCCTGCAGGTTTGCTCTGGGCCTAACTTAACCACTAATTCTCTACAAATGTGCCCAGAGCTTGAGCCTTCAACCATCAAGTTGACACCTGTGCCTAACAATAACACCTGGGGATGGATTAGGAAAAACAGGTAGAGTCCACAGCAGTGCCCAGGGCCCAGCTGTCGCCAGAAGCCAGAATCCTCGAGAAACCTAGATGACAAGCAGATCTCCAGGAGTCCTGGTTCCCCGACAGAACCTCCCACCCTGCACCCAGGAGCCGGTTTGGTTTTTGTCTTTTGTTTTGTTTTGTTCTGTCTTGTGTAGCTTCTCTTCCTGTGTAGCTGAGGCTGGACATGAATGTTCAATCCTCCTGCCTCAGCTTCCTCCACAGAGACCCTTTATATTCTCACAGGCCAGACTCTGTCTCAGGCCCACGCGGCACAGACAATGTGCGCTTTACAGTTAGGAGAAATGAAGCTGAGAGCTTGCCAAGGCCTCTGGCCAGCCAGGCCAAAGCAAGCCAGCGTGGACCCAGGTCCTGCCTCCTGGTCAAGGAAAGGACAAGGAGGCCGCGTCCCCTGCTGGCCTCTGAGCCCAGCACACACGCACGCTCAGCGCCACGCTGCTGTCCCAACAGGCTAAATATTGTCTTGGCCATCCTGAAATACTCAGCTCCCTGCGGGTAGCTTTACAGACTGCTAAAATCAGGGCTGTGTCCCCGGAGCAGAGAGAGAGAGAAAAAGAGAAAGAGAGACAGAGCGAGAGAGCTATTCCGAGTCAGCGTCAGGTGTGGCCCTGGCCAGCCGTCGGCAGCTCTCCTGGCGCGGGCAGCCAGCTTAGCTGGCGCCTGATGGAAGAAGCGAGGTCAGGCTGCTTCTAGCCATGCCCCCTCAAGACACATACACACACACAAACACACGCACATACACATACGCGCGCGTGCGTGCACATGCATACATGCACACACACACACACACACGCACATGCACGCACGCACACACACACACACACGCGTGCGTGCACATGCATACATGCACACACACACACACGCACATGCACGCATGCACACACACCCCAAGCCAGGCTCTGGGACTGTCCATCACACACTCCAGCACCTCCCGGGACAGCCAGGGAGCACCGGAGAATTGCCAAGACAGTGTCAAGAAGAAGGACTCTTGGGCCAGAGCCGAGCAGTGACTGACCAAGCAGGAAATGCCCACTTGTGTCGTCCACAAGAACCACGGCACACCGGGCACCTGCGGATACCTCCCTCCACCGTCACACCCTTCAGAACCCCCTGTGGGGCGGAGTCCACCACCACTGCCTGATTTGGACCACAAATATCAAAGTTCAGAGACGACAAGCCACGTGCTCAATGCCACCTAACCTGGAAGTGCAAGAATTGGGACTGGCCCTGAGTAGTCCACTTCAGGGTTCCCACAGTCTCCAGCCCCCGCTGGGTCAGCTCAAGGAAACAGCCCAGCCTGCCCTTCAATTGAGACAGCCGTGAGATGTCAGGGTGCGAGGACAGAACCCAGGATCGAACCAGCCTCTGGCTCACCTGGTCCCCGGCCACCTCTGGGGCTTGGAGCACACAGGGAGTCAACCTTAGGCTGGTGGCTGGGGGTTCAGCAAGTGTGGCAGTCCCTGGAGGCCAGGGAACCTCCCAGAACCCCATGTCACAGGCACTACTGTGCACGTGAGCCAGGGAGCCGTGTACCCTGAGCACCACCTTGGAGCCTGGCCCCTCGGCCCTGCACCTTGTGCTGAGCCCTGCCCCCTTCCTGGGCTGACAGCCTGCGATGGTCTGCAGCAGGCTTCGCTTCCTGGGGAAGCCACGCTGAGACCGGGGCTGGGCTTCAGAGTCAAGCTGCCTCCTGCGGGCTGCAGCCCCCAGGGGGTGAGGCGAGGAGGAAGGGGTCCCCGCCTCACAGCTGCCTGCAGCCGGCGGGAGCCCCCTGTGCCCTTGGAGAGCCAGGCCTCGGCCCTGCAACCGGAGCCGTGGCCGGTAAATATAGCACTGCCACTCACCAGCTGAGGGGCCCTCGCCGTCCGACATGGTGGGGAGATGGGCAGCCAGCTGGTCACCAGCCTGCAGGGACACTCAGCAGCGGTCACCCACCCGGCCTGGCCCGGGGCTGCTCTGCATCCGGCCCCTAGGTTGCGTCCCGCCTCGGCCAGCCTGGCCACCCCCCCATGCTGGGCTGGGCAGATAAGAGTGTGTTCCCCGTGCCAGGAGCCAGTACGATTGGTGGATAATTCCGGGCACGGCCCTCCCCTGCCTAGGGCCTCTCCTAGGCAGCCCCAGAATGCTGTCTGAGAAGTCACAGCACCCCTGGGTGCTGGGCCAGCCCGTGGGACCCCCAGCCCTGAGGCCTCTAGATTGCCTGTCCCCTCCCTGAGGAGGCGGGTCCCAGCCAGCCAGAGCCATGTTTGGGCATTTGGAGAGGAACAATGAGGGTCGGTGCCCTGAGCACACGCCGGCACAGGGGCCCCGCTGCGGCACAGGGGCCCCGCTGCGGCATAGGGGCCCCGCTGAACATGGCCACACTGGACATCTTGCTCTACCCTCCAGACGGCCACAGAATCAGGGCCGTGTCCCAGCCAGGGTTAAGGGACCTGAAGGAGACCGGCCTCCTGGGGTGTGACCGGGCTCTGGAGGCAGGCTGTCTGTCTCCAAGGCGCAGCAAGTCCTGCCTTTGTTTGGTCAAGAACAGCCCGTACTTAGAGGCAGGCATGGGGTGCTCGCTGCTCTGTACCTATTGGGGGGCTGGGTTAGAAGAGGGACTCCCTGCAGGAGTGACGATGCGTCTGGCCTCACAGGGCTGAGAGCGCGCACGGCTAGAGCACTGAGCTCGTTGGGTGGGTCCCAAGAGTCGGGTCGGCCTCCTCCCCCACCCGGTGGAGGGCAGGTCCAGTGCAGGATCACGGTTCCAGCCGTGCCTTCCCAGATCTGCTGCGGGACATGGCAAGCTGGCAATGAACCCAGCAGGACAGATCTGGGAAGACTGCGTGCAAGAGCCGCTCTCCTTACCTTGTGTAGTCGAAGTGGTCCTCCCCACTGCATCTTCATCGGGTCAGTGGTGCCTCCTGACAAGAGACCCCCTGCTGAGTGAGATCAGGTCTGCTGACTGTTGGGGGTCACTCAGAGAAGAAACAGGTGGAGAGAGTCATTGGATCCTCACCTGGAATTCCAGCAGTTTCTCTCTGCACCTCCCAGTCATCTGTAGATAATCTGCCCTAATTGCAAGAGGCTGCCTGGGGTCAAGAGATGCTAGAGTGCAGGGGCGGGGAAGTTCACTGGGGGGGGGTCCATCCATCACTATGGGAAAACCATCTTCCCTGCTGGGTGAGACGTTAGAATGTGGCTGTTTGGGGGTCCCCCATGCTTCCGTAAGCAAGCTCAAGTCACTAATTCTGCAAGCTGGGCATGGTGGACTTGTGCTTTTGGTTGGTGGGTGGAGCTTGTACGTGGAGAAGACAGAGATGCTCGCTTACATCTCCCCAGGGGAGGAATTCTTACAGCACTTCGCTCTGAGGACTGAAGGTGGGGAGAGAAAAAAGGGGGAGAAGGGGCAGACTTCTCAGAGCAGGAGGGCATTTTGGGAAGCTGGGCGGGCGAGTGCACAGGACAGAAGTGTCCGGCCACTGCAGCAACGTAGCAGGTTGAAAATGGTTTCGGCCCCCAGGCCAGAGGGATGACGCCTGTGGAGGGTCGATGCTGGGGAAATCGAGAGAGCTTTCCGGAGGAGGGGCAGCGGCTGACTGAAAGGACCAGGAACCTCTGAGAAAAGGTTCTCTGGCAGGTCTTTCATGGACGCAACACCCGCGCAGCTCAAAGACCTGGGGAGGGAAGCGGGGAGCAGCCCACCACCTGATCACAGCAAGTCCCTCTCGGCCTGGCGAGGGAGGAGGGCTGGGAAGTCACTCGCCGGGTCACTCTGGCGTAGGCTAGCGGAGATCAGTGAAACAGGCCGATGTCTGCAGAGGGGTCCCAGGCCTCCCGGCCTCCGGGCATGTTGTTCCCTGGACCATCTTTCCTCCCCTTGTTTGACGTCACCGAAGTGTGCAGTGCTGTGCCCCGCTGTCCCTACACAGCGCTTTGATAACTCACGGCATTTTGACAACTCTGGCCTCCCTGAGATCGGGGCCTGATCCTCAACGACTCGGTCATCTCTTGGTGCCCTGATAGGTAATGAGCTCACCACTTCTGGAGGTATGTAAGCGGAGCCGGGGCATGAGGTGGCGCTGTGCTAAGTGGCTCTTCAGACCTGGAGTTTCCCCAGTTTTAACCTGGAATGTCCTACCTATCTCCTGGGAATGCCCCCAGTCCCAGGCAAACCAGATGGGGCAGACATCCTAGGTCTCTCTCTCAACTAGTTAATTTTAAGAAAGAGAAAGATAGAGACAGAGAAAGAGAGAGACCATTTCCTGTTCCCTGAACACGCCTTCCTTCTCCCTCGCCTTTAAGATACCAGGCCGCCTCAGTGCCAGCTGGGACTGGGAAGCAGTGCAGCAGATGTGGGGTGAGGAGGGCGGTTATGGGGGTCAGAGGCGGAACTCCAGGAGAGCAGTGGGAGGGACCTCACTAAGGCAGAGGTTGGTCGCGTTCACAGATTTCGGGTATGGGGCGGGTCACAGTAGATGACAGCCGTGACCCTGGGGAGGAGGTGGGGGTGGGGTGGGAGGGGAGCCAGGGAAGGGGCCGCCTGTCTCCCAGAGCCGTGATGTTAGCTTCCCCATGGGTGTGGGTGGGGCTCGGTGCCATCTCTTCGAGTCTGCCTTGCCACGTGGTGGTAAGATGGAGGGATCTGGTTCGATGAGTTGGCGGTCTTCAGTATGCGTTGGCAGGCTTGCAGTCTGGTGAATGAGGCCGCCCCTCTCTCAGCATTGGATACGGTGTGGCCAGTTCCCCTGGCTCCTAGTAGAGGTGTGAACTCTCTTGTCAAGCCGGGCGAACCACTGTAACTGAACGAACGTAAGCCAAAATCAAGCCTCCTCATTCCCATTAGCTGCTTTATTGTGGATTTATGGGCAACGCGCAGGCAAATGGCAGCACAGCCTAGGCCGGGTGGGAGATTCTCAGAGTCCCGCCATCGAGCAAGCCAGTTTCGCCTTGTACAGAGCTCCCGCCCTGGGCTCCCGGGGTGGACTCATTCCTCAGGACAAGGTGGGAGACGGAAGGGTGGAGGGATCCCAGCAGGGACCTGGGAGGCCGCCCCAGCCCCAGGCCAGGGTGTCCCAGTAGAGGTCATAGCCTAGGGCAAGGCAAGAATGGCCTTCCAGAACACTCCACAGCCTGCTAACCTTGACCCGCCTGGGCGGCAATGATCAGGGCCGGAAGGAGTCTGGTGGTGGACGAACCAGGTCAGATGGCGGCGCCATTGGTGACCAGGACAAGCCCGGCCCTGGCCACAGGAAGGGCTGCCATGGGACGGACCACCAAGCCAGAGCTCCGCAGAGCAACGTGCCCTCCCCGCCTTGCTGTCGTCTGTCTGTCCTGATCCCACCCAGAGGGACCGCCGCGCTGGCTCCTGTGTCCAGGCCACTTCCTCTTCCTGTCCCGAGTCCCTTCCTGTTCCCTTTATTGTAGGAACATGTGTTGGGAAGAAAAACAGCGTAATTCCCAGCAGCAGTTCCCTCTGCCTGTGTGGAAAGTGTACGTAAGAAGGTTTTCCCGGCCAGTGTGTGAGCCCGAGTGAGAACTGTGCATGAAGTGGGTGCGTGCAGTGTGTGTACATCCCGCTGTAGATAGCCACCTCCCTGAACCTGCCGGTCCCCGGCACAGGCAGGAGCCTTGGAGAGCCCTCCCCGGGGACCTCAGGGTCCAGACTCAATGGCCGGCGCGTGGGCATGATCATGTGTGAGATATGCTCCTGTGTGAGCACGTACATACATGTACACACATGTGCTCCATATGCACTGAGAGCATTGTGAGAATTGTGCGCACGTGCACACGTGTCAGGCTTCTGCCACTCATGCCAAAGTTCCTGCTGTCTCCAGCTGACCCTTTCGCTCCAGGGCTCACAAGCATCCAATGCCCATTTCAACAGTGACTTGGCCAGTGACATGGTCAGGGTGCAGCACAGGAGACCAGACAGGACCTGTGGGGCATCGTTCAGCAGGATCAGGTGCAGGCGCAGACGGGCGGAGGATCTGCTGTAGAAGAGCTCGGGGCATCCTAAGAATGGCGGAAGATTGGCAGGAGGCGATGGGAAATAAGGTCAGGCATTAATTGGGGTCATTCAAAGTAGAACAGGGCACAGAGGGGCAGCGCTGGACATCAGTGGGGCCCAGCCTCGAGCGTGGTATCCGGGAGCATGAGGTCTCGCTTTCTACCCACCCTTTCCCCAGATCCAGCCAGCCAGAAGTCCAGTGTCTCCACCCCTATCGATACCCTCCTCCCTGAGCCTGGAGTTCCCCAGCACGGGCAGGTAAGTTGGCAAACCTGGAGCCTCCCCTGGGACCTCAGTGGCCAGGACTCGGTAACTGGTACGTGTCTACACCGAACACAGCGGGGCCTCCCGGGGAGGTCACCTGGACTCATGGAGACGGGCTGAGCCTGGAATGTAGGCTGCAAGGCTAGCACTAGCCTGGGGGGGCGAAGCATCCCTAAATGGAACAGACACTTCCTCCGGCAGGAGTTAGGCTAGACACACCCAGCCACACACAATCTGAAACATGCACTCATACAAACACATACGCTGAGATTCAGACATGTATTGCACATGCAGAGAGACAGAGAGACACAAGCAGACACACGTGTGCATCCTGGGTGCTCACACACAGGTTCACGCCTGTGGGGTCACATGCATGGGGTGTACATATATGGTCTGTATACACACACGGATGTAGAGGTATGTGTGCACATAGGGCTCACTTGAGATGCACGCACACACGCGCACACACGCATACACACGCACACACAGGTACTCGTTACTCTGGCAGTTCTGGGACTATTACAATTTCCCACAGCTCAGCCCCGGGCCCAGCCTGAGCATATCACTCCCTGGGTGGGCGCGGGCTTCAGGCCGTGGACATGCCTGTCAGGCCTCTCCAGCTGCTCTGATGCCCTTAGGCTGCAAGGAGGAGAAACTTCAGGTCAAGGTCTTAACATCAGGACCGGATCCCAGGAGCCCTGTCCCCTGGTGAAGGGTAAGGGCAGAGACTGATGAGGGGCCTCCCAGACCCCACGGCAAGGGCTCCTTGGACACGAGACCACCCCTCTCGTTCCCTCTGGCCCTGGATGAGACAGGCCCCTTGAGCTGTGTCTATAGTGCCAAGACCCCCATGCATGGACACTGGTGTCCGACCCACCAGCAAGTGCCACCCCACTTTCAATATCCTTCTCCAGCAGGGTCTCCCACTCAGAAGTGTGCTCTCACCCTAGTCCCAGGAAAAGCAAAGGGTTTCGCTGGATCTCCAATCGAAGCCAACAGAGGGGTTGGGCTTGAGGAGACCACTGGATGAGGAGACCCGGGAGATGGGCCCTTTCACCCTGACTTCACCCTGTTCTCCACCCACACAGACCTTGGAACCCAGCCGGCCACCCGGAAGGCCAGGGAGCGCCTGCTGCAGCTGCTCTGTCCTCACTGCCCCTTTCTCCCCTTCCCCCGGGACTGTTGGAAGCTGAACATGTGTGTGGAGGGGTGCTTCCCAAGGACCCAGCGCCCAGCAGGCTTCCCAGCTGAACACATGTGTGGAGGGGTGCTTCCCAAGGACCCAGCACCCAGCAGGCCTCCCGGCTGAACACATGTGTGGAGGGGTGCTTCCCAGGGACCCAGCGCCCAGCAGGCCTCCCATCTCCTCACTGCCACCATGTTGGAGGCTCAGAAGAGGCCGACTCTCTCAGCAACAAGAATTCCCAGCCTGCCTCCTGCCGGGGTGGCCATATTGTCTGGCTACCCAGGGTCTGGTCACTTGTTGGAGCTGCCCAAGGGAGGTGGGGAGTGACTGCGTTTCCTTCCAATGAGAAGACTGTAAGAGAGGCCACCTGGTAGAAGAGGCGGGGCTGGTCTTTTTCCTGTCAGTCCTGATTTTGAGGAAGGACCCTCTGCCCCGGGCTAGTCCCCCTGCCTGCCGACAGTCTAGCCTGGGGTTATTTTTGGACATTCAGAGATGCCTGATGGTATCGGGTTTGCCCTAGGGAGTCTAAGCAGATGTAGGCTTAGAAGTTGCCCATTGTTGGGGGGAGGGGAGAGATGGTCCAGGAACCAGCATCTCTGTGGGTCAGTGGGAAAGACTGTGCTATCGACTCTAAGTGCCCAAGGCATTAAGGCCAGCACAGGCTCTGTGCCAAGCCCCACCAGATCTGCCGCAAAAGCAGCTGCTTTCTGGAGGGTGGAACCTGTCTTCTTTTTTTTTTTTATTCAAGTGTGTGTGTGTGTGTGTGTGTGTGTGTGTGTGTGTGTGTGTGTAGAACCAAGGGTGAATTTGGACTGCTTCTACCTCCTTTTTGCTCTGCCCCAGGATTCACAGGCTCCACCCACCAGGACCAGAAACGCAGGCCGCCCCCCTTTTCTGCCTGGCGTTTGTACGTGGGGGTCTGGAATCTGAACTCAGGATCTCTGCTTGCAAGGCAGAGGCTTAACCCCTGAGCCACCTTTCTAGCCCGGAACCTGTCTTCTGTCTGTCGGTGTTGGCTCACTGAAACTCCGCAGCTCAGTGGCCTCCAACCCGCCCCCCACCACCGGATCTCAGACTCCGAAACTTTCCCATCTGGTTTGACCACGCCACCAGAGACCACCCCTCGGCTAGACTGGGCTATATTAGCCACCTGGGAAGGCTGGGTCAAACCCAGGAGCTCCCCACCAGTCCCAGAGCAGAGAGTCTGGGAGCTGGAGAGGGCTCAGGCACCCCCGAAGGAGGGGCATAAGCGGGTGGTGGTGAGGATTCAGGGATGAAGGGGGGCAGGTGCAGGGTGGGACATTCCTTCCAGGAGAGTAGGTAGATGAGGGTCTGTGCCCTCCCCACATTCTTGTGCTCAGATTCACAAGGGAGGACACTTTTGGGAACGGCACAGTTGCCCAAGGATGGGCAGGCAGCCAGACTATCCAAAGCCCCTGGGCAGGGTATCCCAGACGCCTGCATCCCTTCCTCCCCCTTGTGCGTTTCTGGCAGGTTGTCCGGTTGGTGGGGCTGGCTCCCCGCTCTACCGCCGTGCCAGCATCTCACGTCTCCTAAGGACTCCCAGTCCCAGGACTCCCGAGGGTCCTGGCACCTCCCACCCTGCTTAAACCCTGCGCCAGGGCGGCCCCTTGCGGCTGCTCTGGGAACTACGGATTTTGCGTAATCCCGCCCTCTTCTGCAAGCAGCTGGCAGCAGAGATGCTAATGAAAACCTCAGCGCCAAACCTCGGGCGACGGTCGATGTTTTTATTTTCTCCTCCAGCTCTGAAATACAAATCCTGCTATTTGTCCGCTGTTTGGGATAGAGAAACTGAGGCCCGAGCCTCACAGCCAGGGAGAGCTGGGGACAAGATTTGACCCCGGGTAGTATATCATTGCTGCGTCTGTCCCCATCCTATCTGCCTTGCCCGGGTCCCACGCGTGCCCCCATCTGGGCTGGCGACACCAGCCTGCATACATTTGGGTGGGAAGCACTAGAGGACGTAAAGGAAAAGCAGACGACTCTGCCATGCAGCCAGGACTGAGACCTTGCCCCTCACCAGTGGTGTGGTACGGGAAGTGGCTCAGGAGTTAGGGGCAGCACAATGTCCCCATAAGCAGTGCGGGGGGAGGGGGAGTGCCCCCCGTCGGTCTCCCTCTCTGGCCTTTGGGGTTTCTAGCCCTTGGGATTCCCACCTGAAATCCAGCTCAGGCCTATGGTGGCGAAGACCACAAGGAACAGAGTCCATTGTGCCTGCATGTGGCTGTGGTCCTTGCTTTTCTATCTGAGATGGGACCTGTGCACACTCCCATCTCCCCACCCCTACCCCCCAAGGATCTGGCTCACAGTGACTGTGGGTCTAAATCAGGAACCGGTAAAGCTGGCAGCTTGAAGCCTCTGGAAGAAGCTGACCCCTGCGGTGCTGAAGTGCTGTTCTGTAGCGGGTCAGACCCAACTATGGAGGAGGTAAAGGGCCTGAGGGGGACATGCATGGATTGGAGGGGGGACTCATGAACCTCAGAGAAGGGTTAGGGGAGGGGGTCACAGAAGGCAGGGCAAAGTGAGAAAGGGCAGAAGCAGAGACAATGGGATGTGGGGTGGCTGTGGGGAAAGGGGGATAGTGAGGAGCCAGGCGTGGCTTTGTCCACGAAGCACAGACCACACCTGCTTGTGCTCAGTACATGATGGTTCTAGGTGCCCTGGCAGGAAACAAGAACAAGAAGGGGTGGGGGAGGGGTGCCTCTGGTCCAGGTGGTCACGCAAGGTGCAGGGAGACGCTCACTTAGCCAAACTCCTCCCATTCAGGGGCGTTCCCGAGTCCCTGCCCAGCACTGAGACCAAAGACCTCGGACACAGACCAGGTCCACCCGGCATTTGCGTGGGTGCTGGAGGTCCCCAGAGTCACCGTGACGCAGAGGACCACGCTGCCTGCTCACGCAGCAAGCACTTGAATGGCTGAGCCGTTTCCCCAGCCGCCGCTTCAAGAGACGAGCACACGGCCCGGAGGGCCACATCCATGCAGTCAACACACATTTATTGGGCATCGACTCTGTGCCAGGCCCTGGGTGGCCACAGGGGCGCAGAGGCGAAGCAGACGCAGACCCTGCCCTGGGGGGCGCTCTCAGCCTGGCAGGGCCGTTGGTCATGTCAGTGGACATCACAATACGGTGTGGTCAGTGTGTGTTAGAGGTAGCACAGGTGACCCGGGCAGAGAGGAAGGACCCTGACCCCACCGGGGTGGCCAGCGGGGCTTCCCAGAGGGAGGTGGCGTCACTTGAAGAGGACTTTGGGGCGTGAGCGAGCGTTAGCGTGTCTCTTCTGAGGGTGTGGCCAGAGCAGAGGCTCAGAGGTCGGGGCGACAATGGAGGTATTGGTGGCTGGGGGTCAGGCAGGGCCCACCAGGAAGAGCCAGCAGGCAACGAGGAGTGCTGAGGGCGTGAAGCAGGCAGGGCACAGGGCCCACCAGGAGCCAGCGTGGAGGGCGGCGAGGGAAGGGCAGGGGCACAGGTGGGCAGCAGCAGAGGCCGGCGCAGCCCAAGGAGTCTGACCCTGCACGGGCTCAGCAGGGTGGGGGTGGAGGCGCCGGCTGCCACCCCCGAGGCTGCAGGGTGCACAACACCGGGTCCAGCGGCTTCAGCGTGGCCTGCTCCTGCAGCCCGAAGCGCTGCCCGGGCACCAGCCGGAACTCCAGCCTCTGCAGCAGCTTGGCCATGAGCACCTTCACCTCCATCTGTGGGTGCAGGGAGCAGGCGGGCGGTGGAAGGGCACCGACGCGCGGCTGGGGCTTCCCCCCCCCCCCCCCGTCAGCCTCAGCCCTCAGCCGGGAGGCTGGGGGACCCCGAGCAGAGGGCTTGGAGCCCATCCTGACTCAGCACGGCACCCCCATGCGCCACACAGTCACATCCCGGAGGGACCCAGACCCCGAACCGCCTACCTGAGCAAACTGCTGCCCGATGCAGGAGCGGTGACCCAAGGAGAAGGGGAAGTAGGTGAACCGTGGCCTGCGGGAGGGGGGAGAGGAAGAGACAGAGAGAGACAGAGAGAGAGAGAAGGGGAGAGAGAGGAGAGGGAGAAAGAGGACAGAGGAAAGAGAGGAGAGAGAGGAGAGAGGGGAGAGAGGAGAGAGGGGAGAGAGAGGAGAGAGAGGGAGAGAGAGGAGAGAAAGGGAGAGAGGAGAGACAGAGAGGGAGAGAGAGAGGGACAGAGGAAGAGGAGAGAAGAGAGAGAGACAGAGGAGAGAGAGATAGAGAAAGGAGAGAGAGGGAGAGAGGGAGAGAGGGAGAGAGGAAGAGAGAAGAGACAGACGGACAGAGGAGAGCGAGAGAGGGTCGGTCCCTCAGGGTCAGCATGAGAAGCAGGTGGTCGCACAGGTCTCAACCCTGTGATGACCCACCCAGGGCCGGGGGCACTGAGCTCTGCCTCTCTGGCAGGTGCGCCGCCCTCCCTCCTCTACCATGGCCTCTCAGGAGGAGGCTGCGTGGGCTCCGTGGGTGTGGATGGCTCCGCTCAGAGGACGCTGACCCCCTTCCCCCACAGCCCTTCCCCACCGCTCAAGACAGGACTTACTTGGGGGCTCCAGGGCTGAAGCGGTCAGGGTTGAAAGTCAGCGGGTCTTCAAAGTAGGTCTCCATGCGCCCCATGACATAGGTGCTGAACTGCCGGGCAAAGGAGCTGGTATCTGGTTCCCACGCCATGCCCCTCGCAAACTCCTGGCCCACGGCAGCCCCTAACAGGGTAACTTGGAGCAGGGCACCCCCTCCCTCCATTTAGGCGGGTCAGATATTACACTCCCTGGAATACTTCCGAGCAGACGGGAGAGTGCAATCTACCCGTGACCAGCAGGGTGCGCCATCCCATCCCGTGCCTGCTACCGGCCCATGGCGGGCCGGCCACAGGTGCGCTAACGGGCCCATGGCGGCCTGGCCACAGGTGCGCTAACGGGCTCGGTGACTTGCCTGAAGTTACCCAGCATGATGCAGCCAAACGCGGGCTGACGCTCAGGCCTGGCGCTGTGAAGAGCCTTCCTCCTGCCCCCAGGGGCTGTGACTACTCCATCCCTTGCACTCTAGGCTCCTGCCAGGCTCCAAGGCTGAGGCCAGGATTGCTGCACCAGGGCACCTCCTGATGGGGCCTGAGGTTCCTTCTGCCCTGGGCCTTCAAGGGCTGTGCCCCTGGCCCGGGAAATGCCCCATGTCTTGGGCACCGGCCTCTGTCTGTCCCACGGACAAACAATCTTGCGGAGCTTGCTCACCCCTACTTCCCTATGCTGAGAGGCCAGAGCGGCACACGAGGACAGAGGTTTGCAGCTGAACTGCAAAGTGAGCCGGAGCATTGAGGTGGGGTTGTGGGTCAAGGGCACCTATTAAGAGCCAGGGTATTTGCTGGACCCAAAACGTGTCGTTCCACAGATCATTCCGAATATACAGACTGTGACTTGGGTCCCGTCACCTGCACCTCCTAAGGAGGAGCTAGGCCCACAGGACACAAGTGTGTTACAGAAGTGACCAAGGACCTGGGAACTCAGACGGAGCCGGAGTCGGCTGCTCGAAGACCATGAGGCCCTGCCTGCCAGGCTGAACAGACAGTCATTAGGCAGAGAGAAACTGTCACTGAGCAGGAAAGGAATTGACCAGGCGAGAGGATTATCACAGACAAGAGCTTGTTGGTGTAGGAGACTGAGGGGTGTGCAGGGCCGGGGGCGGGGACCACCTGCTCAGCAAGAGGTCACGGACTCAGCCGCGCTCCTCAGAGAAACACAGAAATGTGTTCTGGTGGAGGCAGAATTCTGGGTTCGTTGCTATGTAAAGTCCCAACCTCAGAAAGTGACAGCATTGGGAAAAGAGTTCTTCGAAAGGTCGTTGGGGAGCTGACAAGATGGCTCAGGGGGTAAAGAACCTGCCTGAGAAACTGGTGACCTGAGTTCAATCCCCAGAAGCCCACATGGTAGGGAGGGGAGAATTGACTTGTGAAAGTTGTCCTCTGACGCCATGTGTGTTCCATTACCTTCCCTCTCTTTCTCTCTCTCTCTCTCTCTCTCTCTCTCTCCTCTCAGGACAGAATTCATTAGTTGAAAATCAGGTCATTGAGCCTTGTCAACTGCCATGGTTTCCTCATAAGGAGCAAAGCACAGGACAGACACACAGGGAGATGGGAACGTGGGGAGGCGGCATCGGCGGCCAAGACACGCGCTCAGGAGACACCAGCCTCCATTTCGCTGGTGTCCAGTCGCCCAGTCTGTGACACTGACTCTTACCACGCCAGTCAGGTGACCACGCGGGTGCCCAGCCATGCACAAAGACAATTCCAAGAGCTTCCAGTTCGAGAGAAACGCAGAAGGATGCACAAAGACAATGCCGAGGGATGCTCTGTGCTCGGGATGCAGAGCGCTTCCCACCCGAGTTGAAATGACGAGACGCACGCAAAACAGAAAACTACACAAGGTCAAAGAGCATGTCTGCTTGGGGCGGGTATGTGTGTGCACCTGAGTGCAGTGTGTGTAGAGGCCGAGCGTGACACTGGGAATCATCCCTGATCACTCTCCCCCTTCCTGTGGTGAGCCCGTTCTCTAAGGACACCCGAGCGCGCCATCACGGCGGTCAGGGTAGCCGTTTGCTCGGGGCTTCCCAGACTCTGCCTTCCAGGCCTCCATGTCCACCCGGCATTTTACCTGGGATCGGGGATCCGAACTTCTGACCTTTCATTTATGTAGCAAGTGCTTTAACTGCTGAGCCATCTTGCCAGGCCACTGAATTTTTTTTTTCAAGTCAGATAATCGCAAAGGGGAAACTGAGCCAGCAACTCAGTGTCGGGAGCTGGGCTCACTGGTAACGGGAAGTCACTGGGAAGAACTTTCTCACACATATGTGGGTACATATGCAGGTAGACCTTGTGAGTATGATGAGATGCAGGACAGACTGCAGGAGCCGCCAAGGGCATCTGAGTTGGGAACCTCTGGTGGGGAACGTCTCCTGTGGGACATCCACCCTTCTGGTTCTGGGTGTTGGCTCCAGAAACCCACTCATGCAGTGCGCCGGGTCGCGGGACACATGCCCACAGCGCTGCAGTGCCCTGGGTCGCGGGACACAGCGCTGCAGCGTATGAGACAGCAGCAAGCTGGGATTCCACACAGGAGACACCCCAAAGCCGATAAGCTGTGAATGGCCTGGTCACACAGCGACAAGGGTGGGCGCCGGGAGCTGAACCCAAACCAGCGCGCCAGTAACACTGAGTCCAAAGCTTGTCCCCTGTGGGCGCACACATAGGTGTGCATGGATGGGATTATATGGGCGTGGATATGAGTGTGCCTGTGGGAGAGCATGCAGACATGCACGTGAATGTTCAGTGCATGCATGCAAGTATGTGGGCACGAATGTGTGCATGTGGGTGTGCATATGTGCATGCTATGAGTGTCCATGTGTAGAATATGTGGGTGTGCATCTGGGTGTATATGTGCATGCATGTGGGCATGTATGTGCTGTGCATCTGGGTGTATATGTGCATGCATGTGGGCATGTATGTGCTGTGCATCTGGGTGAATATGTGCATGCATGTGGACATGTATGTGCTGTGCATATGGCTGTATGTGTGCATGCATGTGGGCATGTATGTGCTGTACATATGGCTGTATGTGTGCATGCATGTGGGCATGTATGTGCTGTGCATCTGGGTGAATATGTGCATGCATGTGGGCATGTATGTGCTGTGCATCTGGGTGTATATATGTGCATGCATGTGGGCATGTATGTGCTGTGCATATGGCTGTATATGTGCATGCATGTGGGCATGTATGTGCTGTACATATGGCTGTATGTGTGCATGCATGTGGGCATGTATGTGCTGTGCATCTGGGTGAATATGTGCATGCATGTGGGCATGTATGTGCTGTGCATCTGGGTGTATATATGTGCATGCATGTGGGCATGTATGTGCTGTGCATATGGGTGTGCACATATGTGAATATGTGGGCATGCACATAAGTGTGCATGTGGGTGAGCATGCAAGGAATGCAAGTGAGTGTGCATGCATGCAGGCATTGGGTAAACAAGCAGGCATGCCTGTGAATGTATATGCACACATGCACGCGGGTGTGTATATGGATGAGCATGAAGCATACATGTGTGCATCCACACACACCCATACAGGGAAATGACTGACAGGCTTCAGGACAACAGTGACGTCTGAGTGGCAGGTAGTGATGTGCGCACCACACTCAATGGTGGTTTTGCGGGATGGATGGGTGGGTGGGTGGGTGGGTGGATGGATGGATGGATGGATGGATGGATGGATGGATGGATGGACACATAAATGGAAGAACACACAGACACAGGAGAAGAGCAACACAGTGGGAAGGAATGAGAGAGAAAACGCTGAGAAAATGTAGAGTCGAGGAGACTGCAAAGATGTCCTGCTCTCTCCCTTGCTGGCTGGGTGGCCCCAGGAAGGTGACCAAACCTCTCTGAACTTCTTGTGCTTCCTTCCCCAGACTGTCTGCTGTAATGTCATGCCAGACAGTGTGAGGGGACAGAAGAGACCCTCACAGAGTCACGGGGAGACTCAGACAACAAGCTCAGGGGAAGTCACACGATGATCATTGGTCCATCCCCCTCTACACCAACCCCAGTAGAGTCCAAACACACAAGCCAGCCCACCCCAGGACCCCACGCACCAGGAGAGGTGTGTTGCCAGGGACTCTGACCCCGTCAATCAAGGTCTCCTCCTCCAGCAGGCGAAAGGTGCCCCATGCTGGCGGGTACAGCCTTAGAGACTCTTTGAGGACCTAGGAAGGCAGGCATGCAGGGAAGTTAGAAGGCTCTGTGGGAGGCCAGGGGCGGCCTGCCCTGCCTCCCATCCCATTCCCAAAACAGTCCCAGGTCCCTAGAACTCTAGCCACATCATCCTGCTCAATTCCTGCAGGGACCAAGGGGGAAACTGAGGCCTGGAAGAGAAGGAAGTTCTCCAGGCTACCGGCATAGCGCCAGGACTAGAGGACCTGTCACCCTTCCCGAAGGGCCTAAAGCAAGCTGCACCCCACTTGCACACAGATGTCAACTTGACAAGTGGGAATTTACTAGCTTTTAGTCACCCCTATGAAGAATTATTACTTACAGCAAGCTCTGAGCAAGCCTGCAGGAGATTGTCTGATTGATGTGGGAGGACCCAACCTACAGTGGGTGGGACCATCCCTGGCAGGGGGCTAAGGTGGGGAGAAGGCGGCTGGAAGTCAGCAAACTAGTTAGAAAGCATCCCTCTGCGCTTCCCGTGGGTAATGCTGTGGCCAACGTGCTCAGCTCCTGGTGTTACGGACTCCGCGGCCACCGTAACGGACTGTAAACAGAGCCCAGGGCGAAGAAGCAACGCCTTGTTCCCCCAGTTGTTTGGGTCCTGTGTTCATTCAGCAGCAGGAAAATGAAACCGATGCAGTTTGCGTGGACGGAGCAATGCATTTGGCGTGGACAGGGCCTGCCTGGCCGGTGCGGCTCTGCGTGCGACGCTTTGACCTCAGGCCCTGGGAGCCCAGGCTCACCCCAACAGCTGCAGCCCCAGCTGCTCAAGGGCCACTTTCCAACCTTAGCTACATGTTGGGGTTGAGGGGCAGATTCCCTCCATGCTGATGTTGGATCTCTGTGTCGCAGCTTCAGAAACACTGAACTAAAATGAAGCCAAGTAAGGCTTCTGGATTGCCCCTCCGCCCCAGGGCCCCCGCCTGCTCCGCACACCTGAGACAGGTACTGCAGCTTCCCCAAGTCTTCGAAGTCCAAATGTCTCTTGGAACCGACAACCTCATCCACCTCGGCCTGCAGCCTGGCAGTAAAGATGGACAAGTTCAGAGACCTGCCCACGGCAGATTGGAGAGTGGGGTGTGGGGGTTTGCTAGTCCCACTAGCAAACATTGCCTGCCCTCATTATGAAAGGCAGCCTGTCAGATCACATGCAAATGCAATTAGGATCCACGTTCTTGGGGCTTCAGTAGTCCACCCTTAGTGTCCGTTGCCTGGAATCAGCCTAAGATATAACACACCCCACACAGCCCTAGGCAGGATGTCTGTCTTGGTTGCAGCTGGAAACAGCAGCCACAGTGTGGTCCGGGATTGGGGAGGAGACTGCCTGAGTGAGCTTCATATGTATAAGCTTAAGATGGTATGCTTCCTTAAGGGGATTCCCGATAGTCCCCAGGGGTACGGGGGACAGAACCAGGCCAAGGCCACACAGAGGCTGAACCTGGGGCACCATCCGTGGGACCGTGGCAAGCCAGAAGGCCGCTCTTTGCAAAGCAAAGGACAGAATTACCGCAATGACCCCTTCTCCTTTAAGTTGTTTCTGCCTGGGGAATTTCATAACAGCAGCAGGAAGAAAACGAAAAAAGCAGGTGCTCCACACTGAGCTTCACCCCCAGCCCCTCGACTGTTTTTTGCATAAACTGCATATTTCTGATATATATATTCAAAACCAATGAGCTACTTTACAACGAGCTATCTTTCATTTACTGTGTGCTAATTCTTTATATCACATGCACTGTCTCTTCATGCCTTCATGCTTCCAATGACTAATATTACGCTCATAGCTAAGGATAACCCCCCTAGACTCCCAAGGCGCGTGCCTCAAGGAGTCTCTGGGCTGGGTTCCACCCCTGAGCGTGTTAGTGGTCCTCCCTGGCCTCACCTCCCGAGGGCGGGTGGTCCCTGGGCTCTGTGCTGGGAGCCAGCTCAGCCAGGCGCATGGCAGGAGGAACAGAGCTGTGAGTTCTTGCTGCCCTGAGCTTGCTGTCCTGTGGCCAAGGCGGACTTGGGAACCAAACCCCTCAGGGGCCAGGGAGGCTTGGGGACAGTCAGGAGCACACGGTGGCTACGTCAGGGCTCTGGGGGAGTCTCTGCAGGAGGGGGGATGCTTTCCTAGAGAAACGCAGGGGGAAGAGACCCCAAGGGAGGCCACGACGAGTGCAAAGCAAGTGGGGTGAGGGGTCAAGAGGAGGACAGGAGAGTGGCCCTGGGAACAAGACCCCAGCGAATCCCCTTGCCAGCCCAAGGGCGAGCTGCATACCTGGCCACAATCTCGGGCTGGCGACACAGCTCCATCACTGTGAATGCCAGGTGGTTGGCGGAAGTCTCGTGACCTGCAGGGGGAGAGAGCCTGCTCTTCGTGGGAATGAGGAGGGTGCTGGCTGTAGCAGCTCAGACCCCCGTGTCTGCCCCCCATCACTAATGACTGCCTGGCCATCCCCTGTGCCAGCTGGAGGGGCGGTGGGTTGCCGTGTCTGCTCATGCCCCCCCCACTTGGATGCTCTGAAGCCATCTTCTCCAATTGTCCTCTGGGTCTCCCAGGACTGGAGGGTGGTTGCCCCTATTTCGTAGGAAAGGATAATGGGCAAAGAGGAACCTGAAGGCCAAAGCGTTTGAGCCCAAGGCTGTCCCTGCCCAGCTACGGCGTGTTTGACCAAAGCCTTCCGGAACCCCTTGTGGTGGACGAAGGGGTCCCTCTAGTCACAGAGGCCAACTGGGGACCCACACGCACAGCCAGAGGCCACGAGTGGTCTCAGGAGGGTTGGTGCTGCCCTGGAGCTGGATACAGTCAGGCTGACAAAGTCAAATCTTCCAAGCAGGGCGGGATGCTACGTCTCATGGATGCACTTGGGAGATGTGCAGGGCTCAGCAGGTGGTCAAGACCACCTCGCAGCCAGCCAGCTGCAGAGGGCACTGGTACTGGCGGGAGGAAATGGAAGGGGGGTCTTTCAGGTAGGGCAGCTTGGGAAAGACCAGAAGAGGGACCTCCTGTCCTGGGCTGCCTAGAGCGCCCCCTCCTGGGCTTCCAGGCAGTGGCTATACTCAGTCCTCCCCAGATTCCTGCAGTGGTTTGAAGCCAAGAAGGGAACTCTGCTTTAAGAAGGGGGAAGCAGGCCCAGCCCCTCAGGAGTCTCATCCCAGACTTGACTCCCCAAGGCAGAAAGAGAGGCCTGTCTCCACTCAAGCTGATCCCGTGCAGTCCACACCCCACAGATCCCGTGCAGTTCACACCCCACAGATCCCGCGGAGTCCACACCCCACAGATCCTGAGCAGTCCACACCCACAGATCCCGAGCAGTCCACACCCACAGATCCCGAGCAGTCCACACCCACAGATCCCGTGCAGTCCACACCCCACAGATCCCGAGCAGTCCACACCACACAGATCCCGAGCAGTCCACACCCACAGATCCCGTGCAGTCCACACGCTGCAGTCATTTCCAGGTTTCCAGGACAGTCTCTGCATGGCTTGCCCCACCTGGACAGCCCACACCCAGCCCTGGGACCAGGTCTGCCCCCTCTGCCTTCAGACCAGCAACTCCCCCGTCTGCTCGCTTGTTCCATCCCAGTGCCCAGCATCTTCTGTCCAGCGACTTGACTGATCTTTGGGGGGCGTGTCCCTGCCACACAGGGCCCTAGGAATGGCCTCACCATGCAGCCCCTCCATTGCGGAGCAGGCAATATCTTGTGGTGGGGGAGACGGCCTTTCTTGAGTCTCCATGGAGAAATACAGCCTTGGGCTTTGAGACAAGTGAGCCGGGCAGAGGGAACCCTCTGGGCGTTGAGGCCCGCGTATTCTACCCTGGGGCAGATGTGGTGTGGGTAACCCCTGAGGACTTCCCTGAAGAGGAAGCATCTGCCTGCCTTTGAGGGAGCAGCAGGGGCTTTCTAGGTGAGCAGCCCTGAAGAACTGAGGGAAGGAGGGGCTGAGAGACGGCTCTGCTGGCCAGGTGCTGGCTGCTGCAGGCACGGAAGGAGGGGCTGAGAGACGGCTCTGCTGGCCAGGTGCTGGCTGCTGCAGGCACGGAAGGAGGGGCTGAGAGACGGCTCTGCTGGCCAAGTACTGGCTGCTGCAGGCACGGAAGGAGGGGCTGAGAGATGGCTCTGCTGGCCAGGTGCTGGCTGCTGCAGGCATGGGGGCTTGAGTTCAGATCCCCTGCACCCACGTAAAGCTGGACATGGTGGCACGCCTGGGATCCTGGCAGAGGTCAGAGGATCCTAGGGCTTGCTGGCCAGACTCATGAGACCCTGTCTCAAAGACTGGCGGAGAGTGGCCGAGGAGGACACCCGTTGTCGACCTTGGGCGTGCGCACGCATGTGCACCTATGACCACATACCATGTACAGAAAATGAAGACAATCAGTTTTGAAAGAGGGGGAAAAAAAGACATATGCAAATGAATGGCATAGCTTGGCTTATCTTTGCCCGCTGACCTGGTGTGGGCGTTCTGAGTGAGGGGAGCCCCAGTGCACACGACCAAGCGCTCCTGAGCCCAGGGCAGCAAACACTCCAGGGGGGCTGCTTGCCTCCCTCCAAACCATCCCCTCCACCCCCCGCAGGGAGCTCCATGCGAAACCTGCGCAGAGCCATTCTGGAAGCTACGCACCCGCAATGAAGAAGGTGACGAAGTTATCCAGCAGAACCTCGTCGTCCTGGGCCCCCTCTTCGGCTGGAAGACAAGAGCACGCTCAGCCTCGGGGCCCGTGTCCCGCCATGTCCCGCCATGTCCCGCTGTGTCCATTCTGCCTCCCGTGGAGCCAGCGGTGAGGCGTGGTGGAGCGTGCGGGGGCGGAGGGGCCGCAGGTGCCGTACCTTTGAGGATCTGCGTGAGGATGTCTGGGGGGACGTCCTCCCCCCTCTTCAGGGCCTCCCGGCGCCGCTGCACCCAGTCCTTGCCCACCTGGCGCAGCAGGCGGATGCTCTCTCGGACCTCACGCAGCTGCTTCCTCTTCCCTGGCATGAACTGAACGGAAGTGCAGCTCGAGGTGGCCCTCGGCGTCCTTGTCCCCTCCCCCCACCTCTCCCCCAACCCCAAATCCTCAGCAGCCCTGGAGAGCCTGGAGAATGTGAGCGAATTCTAAAGGTGGGGAAAAAAGACCAGGCAGCCAAGCAGACAAGGTCAAGATGGAGGACCGTGTCCAAGCATGAGCTTCCTTCCCTGCTGCGCCCCTAGAAATGATGGGGGGCTTATGGCCTCCATACAGCACTGGAAAGTAAGGGGTCCTCGAAGGAGACCGGCAGTTAAGGCTGAGACAGGAAGGAGGGCGTCATGGCTCAAGGGGAGCAAAGTGGTTAGAAAGACGAGGTGGCATCGGGGCCAGCAAGCTCAGAGAACAGAGGGAACCTGGAGGTGAACTCAGGAATCACCTTTCTCCCTTTCTTCCTTCTTAGTGTCTGGAATAAGGACGCGATAGCTGGAGCTACAACAGCCATCTTACGACAATGAAGTGATGGCGTGGAGGGCAGTGAAGTCAGAGAAATCCAGGCGCGTCTGACATGGCGGAGTCATCAGTCACCCTAGACCGCCCGCTTTGGGGATCGCTTAACATGGGACAAAGATTAACTCCTCGTTGACACAAAGCTGCTGCTTTTCGTACCTCCGCGGTTAGACAGTGCGTGCAAGTCTGGACTCGGAAGTCACTTTGGACTAAAACCCATTCAGCAAATGCACAAAGCTGGGGGAGCCCTTTGGGGAGGCGCCGGGCAGTACCTTGGCCAGCGAGTTGCGGGAGGCGCTGATGCCCTGCAGCATGACCTTCACCGCCTGCGACAGGGGTTTTTGGGCCCCCAGCAGCATGCTGGTCTCCATCCCGAAAGCTGCCTATGGGGAGAGAAGGGCGCGGTTGGATGGATGGGGCGGGCAGAGGATCCAGGTACAACCCGGGGGCTGGACACCAGGCCCTGAGCTCCTCGTGGGCCCAGGGCTCCACGTCCCCCACGCCAACCATGTGGCACCCAGAGTCCCTGGGCCTTGCTAGAACAGGCCACGACCAAGACTGCACCTGCACTGCAATCCCAGGGGCCCAGCTTTTAGATGGGTCACCGCCAAGGCTGCTGGTGACCAGCCCAGCCACATCCCCTGAGGGGACAGAGAGGAAGGGAGGGAGACGGCAGGCCCTGAGCAGAGCCACCTCTGCCACTGACCGGCTCAGGAATGACCACAGGCCTCCAGATGCCCACTTCTGTCAGATGACTGGAACCCTGATCTCACACTAGGTTGCTTCCACTGCCACGTGGACACAACATATAAACAGCCCCCGATCCCAGAGGTGTGGGTGGTCATGAGGAGCCAGGATGGGGAAGAAGCCGGCAAGGAAAGGGGGGGCCTGGCTTCCCGTGCATTGGCACCCGCGGCCACCGTGGCCCACCACCTTGGCCAGGATATCAATGGTAGCACAGGTCAACATGTCCTGCATGGACACCGGCGTCTGCCCGTCCGCCGTGGCTTCCAGGACCTCCACCAGCTGCTCGGCCTTCTCGTTGAACGTCTCCATCAAGCTGACCAAGGAGCTGGGGAAGCAACGGGGGTGACCCTGTCAGGCGTGGCTGGGCGCCCTGCAGCCTCCTCTGCAGTGAGGCGAGTGACCCCCCACCAGCCTTCCTGCACCCACATTGCCAGCTGCAGTCAGAACAACTAAGCCCCGGGAGCTGCCATCCCCCTAAGGCAGACACTGCCCTCCTCTTAAGGGTCTTACGGGTCCTCTGCCACTGTGACTCCTCCGCTCTGACCTCAAAGCATGAACGTATTGTAATCCTGGGGTGTCCTATGGTCCTAAGCACAGTCACCCTGGCCCGCCCCTGCCCCTCTGCATACTGATGTTGCAGTTCACCTGCGTGGTTGCCGATAAAATCATGACAAAGCTACTTAAGGGAGCAAGGGGTTTATCCTCTTAGATAGCCCTGTCACACTTCTTGGTCCATCTTAGCAGGAGAGCTCACACCAACACCAGGGCCCAGGGAACTGGCCACGCCATATCCACGCGGCTGAGAGAGAGACGATCCCCACTTGTCAGACCAGCCGAGCATACACAAAGATGCCAACTTTCTCAAACAGCTCCCTCCATCTTACTCACCTGCCCTGGGACTACCAGTCCCACCCACCATGGGCGGGGCCTTCCCCATCCACCAGACAATCGCCTGCATGTTTGTTCTGGGCTTAATTCAACTACTAATTCTTAACAAATGTGTCCAGAGTTCAAGCCCTCAACTGTCAAGTTGACACCATGACACATGGTCCACTCTGCTGGCCTGCTCCACCCAGGCTACCATCCAAGCCTTGGGTCCACCTGTATCACACCTGTCCTTCAGCAATCCTGGTGCCAGAGCAGAAGAGACCTCAGGTGCTCTGAGCTCAGAGCTCCCAACCCACAGCATGATCTGCCCTGGGGCAGCTCAGCCCTGGGATGAGTTTAAAAAGATGCACCCCAGCGTCACAGAGCAGCAAGGGCAGGCAGCAGCGGCTTTACCATTGTGGACTTTGGAGGGGTTTGTTTTCTTCCATTTTATTTATTGTGTTTATTTGTTTGTGTGTGTGTGTGTGTGTGTGTGTGTGTGTGTGTGTGTGTGTGTGTGTGTGCGCGCTATGGAAACCCAAGGTGACTTCGGGAGTCATCCTGGATTGCTTCTACTTCCTTTTCCTATCGCTCTAGGATTTCCTAAGCTCCCCCTTCCTGAGCAAGAAGTGGAGGCTGCCACCATTTCCACATAGGAACTGGAAATGGAACTCAGGTCTTTCTGCTTTGGAGGCAGAGTTTTAACCCCTGAGCCATTTCTCTAGCCCCAAGTTTGGAGGTTTTGTTTGTTTGGTTTGGTTTTTATAATATTTTATTTATTTATTTATTTATTTATTTATTTATTTAGATTTGTGTGTGTGTGTGCACTGTGTGTTCCTATGGAGGACCAAGGGTGACTTCCAGAACCATCCTGGATTGCTTTACATTCTTCTTGCTTCACTCTGGGATTCCCCAGGTTCTGCCCACCACAGCCAGATGTGCAGGCTGCTATTATTTCTGCCTGGCGTTTTTAACGTGGAACCTGGGATAAGAACTCAGGACCTTTTGCTTGTGAGACAGTCTTACTTAACCCCTGAGCCATCTCTCCAGCCCAACTTTGGAATTTTAACTAAGAGAAAGTACAGGTTTTTTTTTTTTTATAATAAAAATGTCTTATATTGAGTAAATGGTACAGCGGTACTCTTGATCTTTTTCTTATCCTTTCTTTAAGCTTTTTTTAACATGTATTTATTTGTGTGTGTGTGTGTGTGTGAGAGAGAGAGAGAGAGAAAGAGGTGCACATGTTGCTGGACATGTGTGCTGATCGAAGACAGATGTGGGATTAGAACTCAGGCCACACTTTAGGCACATCCTGACCCTCTCTCGGCAATTCCTGTGGATGTGGTGTGGCCAGTTCCCTCGGGTCCTGGTGTCGGTGTGACGTCTCAGGTTCTGGTGTCGGTGTGAGCTCTCCTGCCCAGCTGGACCATAAACTGTAACTGAGAACCATAAGCAAGAATAAAGCCCCTTATTCCCCTAAGTAGTTTTGTTGTAGCTGTACTAGACATTACATCACACAGACAGATTGCACGTGGAGTGTCGTGTTGCCCTGCTCTGCTGGGTGTCAATGCCCAAGAGAAATGGAGGCCAATGTCTACCCAGAGGCCTGTGTGTGTGTGTGTGTGTGTGTGTGTGTGAGAGAGAGAGAGAGAGAGAGAGAGAGAGAGGTGTGTGCAGGAAGGATGTGTGTGTGTGTGTGTCTGTGTGGGTGGGGGGTGTCTGTGTAGGGGAGGTGTATGTATGGTGTATGTGTGTATGTGTAGGTGCGTGTGTAAGTGGGTGTGGGTGGTATGGGGATATGTGTGTGTATGTGTGAGTGTGTGGGGGGTGGTATGAATGTGGGAGTGTTTGTGTGTGGTTATGTGTGTGAGCATGCAGGGTGGTATAGGTGTGAGTGAGTGGATGTGTGTATGTGCGTGAGTGTGTAGGGGTGTCTGTGTGTATGTATGTGTAGAGTGGTATGGATATGTGTGTATATGAGTGAGTTTGTGAAGTGGTATGAGTGTGAGTGTGTGTGTGAGTGTGTGGAGTAGAATGGAGCATGGGTGTGTGTGTGTATATGTGAGTGTCTGTGTGTATATGAGTGTGTGTGCATGTCTGTGTGTGTGAGTGTATGAGAGTGTGTGTGTGTGTGTGGGGGGGGGGTACGTCTGTGTGTATAAGTGTGTATGTGAGTGTGTGTCTGCGTGTGTATGTGTGTGTGTGTCCCCTCCCATAGCGCAGCGTTGCCCAGCCAGGCTGCCCAGCCCGCGGCCCGTGGCCAGTGCTCACCTGCGGCTGAAGGCCAAGTCCATGACTCTCCGCTGCTTGTGCCAGCGCTCGTAGTCGCATTCAGACACCAGGCCCTGGCCAAACAGTCTGCGGGAGACAGGTACTGGGTGCCAGAGGGAAGAGGGGGGGCTGCTTGGTGGACAGGGGGTCACCCTGAAGAAGATGCATAGACCCTGGGACTAGACGGGGTGGTAGTCGCCCCACACATGGCCATACTAAATGTCGCGTGGCCCCGTGTGCCACAGTGGGCAAGAAGGTGAGGGTCACGTTCTGCGTCTATTAGAGATAGATCAATAGCAAGCAGAGGAGCACCTGCCAGCCTCAGAGAACTCCCAGCCCCCACTGCCCCCCAGGGGGAAAGGAGCAAAGCACCAGAGTGAGGGTGTGGTCTCCAGGTAAGGGCTGCCTATCACGTGCCCTCCCCCTCGGATCCCTTACCCCTCAGAAGTCTCCCCCTTTAGCTCCTTACCGCTCTCCAAACACAGTCTGCAGGGCACGGTACATCTTGGAGTCTTTGTTGTACTTGGTTGACATCAGGAACTTCTAAACATCCCCCAAAAAACAACACAAGTCATGAGAGTCCAAAAGGATGCTTGCACGGAGCAGCCCAGAGCACACCTGTGCGGGCCCCCCAGCCATGCACCAGGGATCCGGGCTCCACAGGGGAACAAGTGATTGTCTCAAAAAAAAGACACAAGGTCACACTACAGTCAGCAAGGTTGACAGAGATTTGAACCCGAGCACTCTGTGGTCAGGAGTCAGGAAGGAAGGCTGAGACCCGGGCAGCCCAGGTCCTGTAGGTCACTCTCCCATGATGCACAGAGTGGAGAGGAGGGCGGCCTGTGAGGCAGAAGCCAGTGGACAGAGGCTGAGTTTGGCTGCAAAGTCCGAGGAAGCAGAGAATTCTCTGTGGTAGCCAAAACCACTTCTGTGAGCTCTGCTCTGGGGTCTGATGCCACGGTTCAGCTGACCACCCTCAAACACTGATTTATAAACAAAGCTGCGTTACTACCCTGCCCCACCAAGACTACCATGGTAAATACCAACTCCCTGCCACTCTCAGGGGGTCCCTAAATAGTCTCAGAGCCACATCAGCCCTTCCTCAACTGGACCAGAGTCCCCACCACCAGGTGACTGTCACTAGGCAGGGCTTTTGGGTGTGGGGGATACAAAAAAAACCTCCCCACTCCATTCCACACCTCCCCTCTTCCTCTAGTTGCCCCCACCAGTGGCGCATGTCTACCCCGAGACACTAACAAAGCTAGGGATTTCCTCTCTTGCTGCTAAAAAGAAAAAAAAAGAGGGAATGGAGAGATCTGCTTAACAAGCAGAAGGACCTGAGTTAGGATCCCGGATCCTACGTACAAGCACTGGACAGAAGTGGTGGTGGACGGTGCTTCTGGCTCTGGAAGGCAGAGCCCGGTAAACCTCACGGCAAAGCGATATGGAGGTCGAGCAATCCAGGATGATTCCCCTGTCATCCTTGGGCCTCCACAGCACACACTCAAATGCACTCTGGTACACATGCATGTACACTCACCCACATGTAAAACACACGCACACACACACACACACACACGCACACTCACACAAAAAGACTCAGTAAGAATTTGGGAGATCTGAGTAACAGCACTGAGCCATTTGGACACTGTGCAAATGATCTTCGGATGCACATTAAGTGGTTTTTGAGCCTTCATCCGCGTGGACCATATGCTGGACCACAAAGCAAGTTCTGAAAAGGGCTGGAATCAAGATGGATATCTTCTTTGCTCTTACAGAACTAACAAATCAAAACCAGAACGATACTTAGGATATCCAGGAGTGTTGAGAGATTCAAGAGTGCACATCTAAACAAATGCCGTGGCTCAAGAAGAAGCTACGTGGGAAGTTAGAAAATATTTTGAACTGAACAGAAGTGAAAGCCTCCGTTTGTGCTAAAGTGGTGCTTAGTGCTCCCTTAGAAATATTTATTTTAGAAAAGAAAACTGTTCTGAGTTCAGTTGCAAAAACATTCACCTTAAAAATTAGAACAGACCTCCAAAATAGCCGGTCTAGTGCTATTTCACACGGAATAAAGAGGATCCTAGGAGACCTGGCCCTACCCTGAGAGATGGTAAGGAACTGGTGCCAGATGGGAGAGGGGGCGCTTCCCTGTTCGGCAGCTGACCACAGGTGGGCACTCCTAGATGAGGCCTGGTGGACCACGCATGCAGAGAGCCACCGGAGTGCAAGGGAGACTGCTAGAAAGGAAAACCTGCGGGGCGGGGTGGGAAGCGGGTGGAGGGTGCGTATTAGGGGATGAAAACAGTCAAACTCATTGTATCTGTATGTGAAGGCTGCCAACAATAAAAAGTATATTATTATTAAAAAATAAAAATTAATTAGTCTTGGGGCTGGAGAGGTGGCTCAGGGGTTAAGCCTCTGCCTTGCAGGCGGAAGGTCCCGAGTTCGGATCCTAGACCCCACGTATAGACGCTGCGCAGAAGCAAGGTCGGCCTGCACTTCTGGTCCTGGTAGGGCGGAGCCTGTGAATCCCGGGGCAGAGTAAACAAGGAGGAGGTGGAGGTGTCCATGGTGGTTCCCGAATTCATCCGTGGTTCTACACACACACACACACACACACACACACACACACATGCACAATTGAATAAATAATAAAATAATAAATAAAAAAATTAATTAGTCTTAAAAACCTAAGCTCAGTCCCTGGAACCCACATAAAGGTGGAAGACCACTCAGTCGGCCATGACAGTTGTCCTCTGGGATCTCCACATGTACACCGTAGCATGCATGTACCCCCCCCACATATATACATATATGACATGGGTCCATGGAAATCTGAATAAGCCTTGTGAATTAAACGAACCAAGATAAAATAAAGCTTAATTTTAAAAAGATCAGAACAAGTAAACTCAAAATGAATGGCGAGAAAATCATAAAGAGCAGAAATCAGAAAAATACAAAATAGACAAATAAGGGAGAAAAATAAATTCAAAAGCCGGTTCTTTGAAAAGATGAATAAAACTCATAAGCCTCTTGCTATGCTGATGTGGGTAAAAAAGAAGAGCCAGCCAGGTGGCTTGGTGATCTGCACACAAACCTGACCACCTGAGTTTGATCCCCAGAGTCCAAGTGGTAGAAGGAAAGAAATAACATTTAAAAATCTTCCCTGCCCTTCACATACATGCTATGCATTGCCAGCTGGTCCTGGTCTCTCTCGGTCTCTCTCTCGGTCTCTCTCTCAGTCTCTCTCTCGGTCTCTCTCAGTCTTTCTCTTGGTCTCTCTCTCTCTTTCGTCTCTCTCTCTCTTTCGTCTCTCTCTCTCTCTCATAAATATTTTTTTTTATTTTTTATTATTTATTCATTGTTTGTGTGTGTGTCCGCGCGCGCGCGCGCGTGTGTGTGTGTGTGTGTGTGTGTGTGTGTGTGTGTGTGTAGAACCACGGACGAATTCGGGAACCACCATGGACGCCTCCACCTCCTCCTTGTTTACTCTGCCCTGGGATTCACAGGCTCCGCCTACCAGGACCAGAAACTCAGGCCGCCCCCGCTTCCGCCTGGCGTCTATACGTGGGGTCTAGGATCCGAACTCAGGACCTTCCGCCTGCAAGGCAGAGGCTCAACCCCTGAGCCACCACTCCAGCTCCCTCATAAATATTTTTAAAGAAAATAAAAACAATTATTGTTGTCAAGAATGAAGGGGAACCGTCACAGAGACCAGACGATGCAGTGGCTGTCGAGGGCTGGGGAGGAAGGACGGGGAACTCATACGAAATGGGTTCTGGAGTTTCACTTTGGAAAGATGAAAAGTTTAGTGGAAGATGGGGGGACTCCTACACATGGGGACACACTTTATGTGTTATGTGTCATCAAACCATCCCTTCGCCATCTAGAACACCCGTCGTTACACCCACAGGCTAGAGAAGCTCTCAGCATGCGGCCAGGAAGCATCTTTTATGCATGAAGATGTGTGATGCAGACAGCAATGGCAAAGTGCAGTGAATGAGTGAGGGTGGAGTACACAGGTCTAAACAGAACACGGAGGTCACCCCATCCCGAGGCTCAGGGAACCTGGAGGGAGAGGGGCGTTCTTAACATAAGAGCCCAACAGTGCGGAGAGGCGCTACCACACAGTATCCTCTGGTCCTGACATAGCTGCCATCCCCAAGAACTCTTTGCAGTGACGTCACTAGACCTGCAAATCAACATTTCACCCCAGAAGGGGAGGATCTCAAGAAACATTACGTCTCCCTGAGAAACTCTGAAGACTAGTGCCAGGCAGGGGAAGGGACACGTGTGTTTGTGTGTGTGTGTGTGTGTGTGTGTGTGTGTGTGTAAGAGGGCACTTGAGTGTGCGCCCTGTGAAAACCCAAGGGTGACATGGGGAATCATCCTGGATTGTCCTGCCTCCTTATTGCTTTGCTCTTGGGTTCCCAGGCTCCGCCTTCCAGGACCAGAAGTGCAGGCCACACCATTTCCACCCAATGTTTTATATATATATATATAGACAGATAGATAGAGATATAGAGATAGATATATGAGATCTTGGAATATGAACTCAGGTCCTTTTGTTTGTGAGGCAAAGGACTTAGCTGAGCCACCTTCCCAGCCCCAAGCTAAATGTTTTTAAAAAGGTGATTCAATGTGGTCACAGATGTCAGGGCTGCTCAGTCTCAGCTCATGAATGAAGCTCTAGCCTACAGGAAATTGTCTACCTGATGGGGAAGGCCCTGGTGGGTGGATTAGGCCCTGGAATAAAATACAGACAGCTGGTTGAGAGAGTTGGCATCCTTCTGTACACTTGGTCAGACATGCTGGTCTGGCAAGTAAGGATCGTCCCTCTCTCAACAGTTATGTGGTGATGGTGTGGCCAGTTCCCTCGGCCTGGTATTGGTATGAGCTCTCCCGTCAAGCTGGACTGAGAACTGTAACCAGACTATTGTAAGAAAATAAACCCCTTGTTCCCTGAAGCCATCGGATGGTGATTTATCAGCACCATGCAGGGGACTGCAACGGACCCTCTCCAGGGGACTGCAACAGACCCTCTCCAGGGGACTGCAACAGACCCTCTCCAGGACAGCCTCACCCGCACATCCATGGGGGGAACGGCGTCCATGTACTAGCAAGCCTGTGCACCAGGCACGGCTAGAGACTCACGCACAATGCATTCCTGCTCTCAAGCCAGCCCTGCTTTTACAGATGAGGAAACTGAGGCACAGAGTAATGACGTAACTTGGCCTGAGTTCCAAAATGGCTTGTACAGCTCAGATGCGGGTTGGCTCATGTCGATTGTAGGTACCTGTTCCTAGCACACACGGTCCACACTCCTGGTCTCCTTGTGGTAGCCATGGAAGCCCCATCTCTGGGACACTCGCCGCATTCACAGTGATGGGGCACAGATAGCGGTGCCTGACCCGGGAAACTGTCAGTGTCTTTGGGTGTCCGCTCTGCTTCAGACCAGGGGGGTCAGGGGGAGGGTCTCACTCTTCCCTCACTAACGGGAGTCGAAGCTACAGCAAGTAAGTTACAAGGGCGTGACTAAGTTCTTAGATTTTGGACTTCCACGTGGCTAGCAAAGCTCTCCCTTTCCATCACACACCACTTCTTGGAAAAGCCTCAAAGATGGGAGGTTGGAAGGAAAATCCCCATTCCTAAGATCCCGTGTCACTCCCCTGGGAAAGATTTCACGTGGACATACCCCCTCCTACCTTGACAGATTCAGGGCTCGTGACGATGACTGAGGTCTTGTGGAAGACGTTCACTCGCACGACAGGTCCGTACTTCTTAGCCCTGGGAAGCAAAGTGACCGTCCACACTGGAGGCCTCGACGGCATGCTCTCTGGCTCCGTGGGTGCCCACCCATCCCAGAGGGTGCTCGGCCCAGGGCAGAGTCTGCTCTGGGGCCCAGAAGGCCCGATGGGTTCAGGAACATGCCTGACCTGTTGCTACCTGTTGCTAACTCACTGCTGAGCCACGCCCCTCCCTGGCCTCGGTTTCCACCTCTGTGAAAGAGTCGAAACACCGTCTCTGATTGCCCGACAAAGACAAGTGTTGGGGATTAGCAATATCATACTTTCAGGGACAGCTGCTGGGCACCACCCCAAGACCAGCTTGCAGAGGAGGACAAGGGAATGAGAAAGGGGGGTACTCCAGAGTTTCTAATGGTGGCTCTGGGACCCCTCAATTAGTCAGGTCGAAACTCAGCTTCAAGGTTGGTTCCTCAGCCTTTCCACTGAGGGTGTTGCTGGAGTGACCATGGGGGTGCTAGAGTGACCATGGGGGTGCTGGAGTGACCATGGGGGTGCTGGAGTGACCATGGGGGTGCTGGAGTGACCATGGGGGTGTTGGGAGTAACCATGGATGATACTAGGAGCACTAGTGGGGGGACTTGGGCTGGGATGCAGGGATGGGAGTCATGTGCTAAGTTAGGTGGATGGATTAGGGAAACCATGACAAGTTGGAACCCACCAATCCAAAAATACATCCTGAAGCACGCGGCCGCCAACCTCGTCCTTCTTCCAAAAGTAGGGGAGATGTCCTAGAAGGAAACTGGAAGAAAAGGAGATGTCAGACTCCGTAGCACCCACCTCCCTCAGGACTGGAGAGGGAGTGCTTGGGACTGGAGACCAGGGAAGGCACCCGGTGGACCCGCAGACAAGGTGCAGGACCAGTTCTGACCAGTTCTGGCCGAAGGCTTCCTCAGAGAGCAGTTTGATTTCTGTCCCTCTGGCCAGGGGTTCAGGGTGGGTCCAGGAACAGACCTAGTAACACGGCGTGGAATGTCGCCTCTAGTACACGCAGGGCATCCACCGTGCGCCTGCCCCCACACTGAGCTCACCCACCCGTCCTCCGACATCTCCTGGCCAATACGTGCACCATAGCAACCGTTATTACCATATTCACAACGCAACCGGAGAGGTAAAGCCACTTGCCCACATTTGCAGGGCTGGTGTCAGGCTGGTGCCAACCCCTTCTCATCAGGGGGCACTTCGAGTAGATCCGCAGTGAGACCACTAGAGTGCAAGCAAGCCTGCTGGATAGCACCTTGAAGCACATTGCAAGGTGCCTGTGACGTCCTGTCCGCTGCATGATTTTATTTCATCCCGCTCACTGCAGCCTCCTGAGTGGGTCACAGTGAAACCACACAGAGAATTTTCTGGGTCACAGAAACACAGATTCTCCCAGGGAGAGATGGAGAGTAAATAAATAAATAAAACAATAAAAGGCCAGAAAGTGATAAGGAAAGAAAAGATGGACACTGGGAGTCAGTTGGTAGAGTGTTTGCCTCACATGCATAAAGCCCTGGGTTTGACCCTGGGCGACACATAAATCAGGCATAATGATTCACACCTGTCATCCCAGCATGTGGAGGGGGAGGAAGGAGGATGAGAACTTCAAAGCTACACAGACTTCAAAGCACAGCCTGGGCTAGAGACCCTGGAAAGAAACAGGGATGAGATCAGTGGCAGAGAGGGAAAGACGGTAACTGTGGTGGCGGGGGAGGTGGCTTGCAAAGCTTGAAGACCCGAGTTCAGATCTCCAGCACGCATGGGAAACAAAGTAGCCAGCTGCAGCGTTAGCTTGCACCTGCCATCCCAACCCCAGCCAGGCGGTCCCTGGAGCGCACTCACTGGCCAGCCAGTCTGGCCACATTGGCGAGGCTCCAGTTCAATGAGAGACCCCGTCTGAAAAAATGAAGGCAGGTGGCTGGGGGGGGGAGCACTTGCCATGAAATCGGGACCACCTGAGTTTGATCCCCAGAACCCCTACAAAGAAAGCCATGTGCAATGGCGCGCATCTCTGTGGTAAGACACAAGGCAGAGACAGGAGAATTGGCCAGAAACTCATGAATAAATAACAAGAGAGACCCTCCCTCAAAAACAAAACAGGTAGAAGGAGAGAACTGCTCCCCAAAAGTTATCCTCTGGCCTTCACGTGTGCCGTGATCTACACGCCGCTCCCACATACAAAATAACAAACAAAAATAAATCAATGTAATATATGAAAATCATATATAAAAATCAATGTAAAAATCAAATAAAATAAGGTGGGGATGGGAAAAGACATCTGCTGTCGGCCTCTGGCCTGTTTGCATTCATGTGCATGCGCACACACGCACAGACACCACGTGTGAGGGATTTAACCATGGGTACTTGGAACATTCCAGACAGCAGAAACAGCTGGTGCAAAGGCCCTGAGGTAAGTGTGGGCAGCAAGCCGACCAAGTGCTGTGAAATGCCTCAGGGGGGTGGTTCATTCCAAACAGGGTTACCAAGGTGGGAGGGTAAGAACAGAACGTCGAGTCCCGTGGGCTTTGGCCTCGGCAAGATGGGGTCACTGGAGAGCTTGGATCTCACCAGGGCTTGAGCGGAGCCTTTTCTGGTCTCCCTGAGAGTACCAGGCTGGGCGGGGCATGGGGTGTGAAGCTGGGGCACAGAGGTGAGAGCAACAGGCCAGGCCGGGGCAGTGTGTAAGGCTCACGTGGCGCCCTGGAAGGCAGAGATGGGAGGGCATGTGGGTGGCTAGTGAGTTCAGGGTGCCAGTGGAGTGGGCAGCTGCCACCTCCTCAGAGGAGCAGCCTGTGGGACCACAGCCACTCTGTTACCCCGCCAGGACTGCTGCCCCCAGGACTGCCGCCCCCAGGACTGCCACCCCCCAGGACTGCTGCCCCCTGGAATGCCACCCCCCAGTACTGCCGCCCCCCAGGACTGCCGCCCCCCAGGACTGTCGCCCCCAGGACTGCCACCCCCCAGGACTGCCGCCCCCCAGGAATGCCGCCCCCCAGGACTGCCGCCCCCCAGGCTTGCTGCCCCCTGGAATGCCACCCCCCCAGTACTGCCACCCCCCCCAGGACTGCCGCCCCCCAGGACTGCCCCCCCCCAGGACTGCTGCCCCCTGGAATGCCACCCCCCCAGGACTGCCACCCCCCAGGACTGCCGCCCCCTGGAATGCCACCCCCCAGTACTGCTGCCCCCCAGGACTGCCGCCCCCCAGGACTGTCGCCCCCCAGGACTGTCGCCCCCTGGAATGCCGCCCCCCAGGACTGCTGCCCCCTGGAATGCCACCCCCCCAGGACTGCCACCCCCCCAGGACTGCCGCCCCCCAGGACTGTCGCCCCCTGGAATGCCACCCCCCAGGACTGCTGCCCCCCCAGGACTGCCGCCCCCCCAGGACTGTCGCCCCCCCCAGGACTGCCGCCCCCCAGGACTGCCGCCCCCTGGAATGCCACCCCCCAGGACTGCCGCCCCCCAGGACTGCCGCCCCCCAGGACTGCCGCCCCCCAGGACTGCCGCCCCCCAGGACTGCCGCCCCCCAGGACTGCCACCCCACCAAGGCTTGTCTGGCTCCATGTGAAGCAGACAGAAGCCAGAAGCTTCAGGAACGACCCCCACCCATGACTGCTCCCTCCATCTTTGTGGGCAGATATGGAATCCAGGACAACTTTGCCTCAGTTTCTCCCAAGTCCCAGAGGTCACTTGCTTTATTGACTCTCTTACCTTCCTTCTCTGGGGTGAACCTGGCGTGATTTTATTTCTCGTGTCAAATAAACCATGTGAGCAGGTGGAAGATGTGAAGACCACGGCTTTGCCCCGCTAGCTGTTGCCGTCACCGCATGGGTGCTGACAAAGTCAAGACAAAACGGCTTAAGGGAACAAGGGGTTTTATTTTCTCTCATGATAGTCCAGTTGCAGTTCCTTGTCCAGCTTGGCGAGAGAGTCCACACCCACACCGGGAGCCAAGAGAACTGACCACGCCATATCTACATACCCACTGGACTGCCGAGCGAGGGACAACCCTTACTTGCCAGGTCAGCGTGTCTGACCAAGTGTACCAACGGATGCCCACTTTCCTCATGTGCTCCCTCTGTCTCATTTACCTGCCCAGAAACTAGTCTCACCCAGCACGGCTCGGGCCTTCCCCATCAAATGGACAGTCTCCTGCAGACTAACTCGAGGTTTCACTCAACTACCAACACTCTACACATGTACCCACCACCGCGCACGCTCGCAGCCGTCAAGCTGACAGAAGAAAGAGCCTATCAGGTGGGAAGAAGAGGCGACGTCCAGTTCAGGGAAGCTGCATGCTAGACAAGATGCTAGCAGAGAGGCAGTGTGCCCAGGTTAGTGCCCGGATGAGGCCCCGCGGCTGCATGCGGAGGAGATGTGCATGGGCTGGACCATCATGGCGAGGTCACTCAGCAAGGGAACAGTCAGCCGAGGAGACTGGATGGGAGCTGCCACTTAGGAAGAGGCACAGCGGGAAAGCGCAGAGAGACGTCGGTAGGAAGTAACAGGAGGAGCAGGAGGGGATTCAGCAATACCCCAAACTGCTGAGGAACCAGGAGCGCGGGAACCCAGGCTGACGATGGCGTCAGCCACCTGGAGCCCAGGGAGGCGTGTAGAGTCAGCGAAGCCACGGCGGGATGCAGGGGCAGAGAACACGTTGGAGAGTGAGCAGGAGGGATCGCAGGTCCACGGGCAGGGTCTAACCGCAGGTTTGCTGCAAGGGGCCGGAGCTGGGGACAATGAGAGCGTGGAGAAATGCTTTTCCACACTGGGGCTTGGTGCAACGTGTTATGTAAAGATGGCAGAGATGCAAAAGAGGTGTGGGTGGAAAGGGGGTGCGGTGGGCAGGGCCATGATCCGGGGGGACAGGCTGGCCTAGGTCAAGGCACTGGAGTCGTCCACAAGAGCAGCTGGCAGAGGCCCGTGGGCTGTGGGGCAGGGGCGGGCGCGTGGCAGTCAAGCTCAGGCCAGGAAGTCCCCCCCAGTTGCTCTATTTGCTTGGGGAAGTGGGAGGCGAGAATAAAAGCTGAGCATGCGGATGGAGGGGGAGGTGATAGGACTGAGAGAAGACAAGGAAGCCGCCTGGTGAGGGGGCGGGGCCGGAAGTGTGGGGCAGCTGTGGCAGCCGAGGCCATGCTAGGTGAGAGACCTTGGAGAAAGGCCAGACCTCGACGTGGCATGGTTGGGTATATTTCCAGAACCATCCACCACTCTCACTGGTTCTCCTTAAACTATACCTGCCCGGAAAGGGGGGGAGGATCTTCTGGTTTGAGTCACCTCAGTGAGTCAAGACCCCTCCCTTTCCCTCTTTGGTCTTTCTGACCCCAGAATCTACATCCCCCCACCCCCACCCCAGGAAGGTCCCACAAGGAAGGAAACTAAGGTTCATCCCTTCTGCTTCCAGAAGGGGGCGCCAAGGAGATGAAGTGAAAGAAAACCTGATGCTAGAAACAACCAGGTAAAGCTGGAAGATGGTAGAATACTGGGACCCTGACAGACAAGAAGTCCCTTGCTATGGCCCAGGAAACAGACTGCATAGAGCAGGGCAGCAAGGAGAGAGCACAGGTGGGTCAGGGCCCCCTGCAGAACACTTACTAGCATATCTGTACCCCACCAAGGTGTAACTAGCCAGCTAGGCAGGAACTAGAGCAGGGTTCACCCAGGGGGGTCACTGTGAGGTTACCAGAGGATCAAGGGAGTTCCCACAATAACCGAGGAGCAGACCACCCACTAGAGGTGAATGCGTGGGTGTGGGACATATTGTCTGTGTCTCCCACCGGAAGGTCGGGGAGGGGTGTGCTCAGCTGAGCACCTTGAATCCACGGGTCACACCACACAATAGGACAAGGAGTACTGCTTTCAATGGGCACCTGCTCTTGTAGAATAGCTCCGATCCCGGGCGACTTTGCAATTTGGAGAAGGAAGGAAACAAAGGAACAGTCCACTAGCACTTCCCAGGAGACAAGGTGAAGATATCTATTCTCTGATCAGCAAAAACTAGGTGAGAGGGGCGTTTTGTCACCTAGCCGACATCCATCGTGCAGCGCCAGGAGAGTGACCGAGACCAAGAAGCGGTGCAACAGCACACGTGTGGGGTCAGAAAGTGGGGTGAAGTTATCAGGTGGCCATGGATGGTGCAGTAGGTCACAAGCTCTCGGCAGGCACACGCTGGGAAGGCACTCGCAAGAGAGGAACCCCTGCAGAGTAAGGGGGTGCGGTGGGTGGGGCGGGGCTCAGCAGGTGCTGTCTGCAGACATGAGGTTCTGTCCTGTAAGTTCCCACAGCCCCGGAGCACCCAGGAACCATGTCACTCCTGGAGATTCACTACGCATGTTGCCAGTCCAAGTCTGACATGCCAGGCTTTGAATGCCAGAGCATATGATATATGCAAGGAGAGGTTCCAGAACTTTCACAGAGTTCAATTTTATTTATTTTTACTTTATTTTTGCATGTGTGTGTATAGGTGCTGGTATGTACATGTCTGGGGTGTGTGGGGATGAGGCCACTGTGTATGCCTGTGGAGGTCCAAGGGTGATTTGGGGAATCATCCTGGACTGTTCTACCTCCTTCATTGCTTCACTCTGAGATCTCCCAGGCTCTACCTTCCAGGGCCAGAAGTGCATGCCGCCACCATTTCCAACTGTCATTTTTATGTAAGATCCAGAATCTGAACTCAGGTCCTTTTGCTTCCGAGGCAAAGGCTTAACCTCAGAACCATCTCCCCAGGTCCCCATAGTTCAGTTTTACATTTGACCACCAGCCAAGTTTGACTTTACAAATCCTTTGACATGTGCATCGCTCAGTTCACCTCCTTGAATGAAGAGCCCAGCTGTGAACCTCAGCAGCTCAGTCCTCCACATCCCTGAGGTCTCGAGTAGACCCTGGCATGAGATGTAAGGATTCCAGCGTGGAAGCGAGAAAATACAAACGTGTGCCTACATGGATGACCCGTGAATGCATTCCGCTAAGTGAAAGAAGCAGACGCGGAAGACCACACGTTGTATGATGGCGCGTCCACCAAACGTCCAGAGCAGACAGACCAGACAGAACACAGGCGAGTGGAGGGATGTGGGGAGGGGGATAGGAGTGATGGCTAACGGGTGCAGAACTTTTCGAGTGACAGTGACGTTGTTTGTAATTGGTGATGATGGATCCAGAACTCTCCTAGTGACTTTCAGAGCATCATTTTTGTGATATGCATGTGACATCTTGGTTATTTTAAAGAGATGTTGGGAGAGGGCCCTGCTTCACGGGTCTGCAAGGCCTGGAGCCCCTGGCTTGAGCAGGAGGTCCAGCGATCACAAGACCATCAGAGATAGAAAATACTCATTTCCAAGCTATGGAAACAAGACAGAGGGGGCGGGGTACCTGGTGAGACGGGGACACTTGATCCTCCAGCCTTGAATCGCTGTGGCAGGTGCTGCTGGGAAAGACATGGGGGACACAGTAGTGAAGGAGGCAGACCCAGGCCCATGAGGGACACAGGTGCTCAACATGAGGTGGCATGAATAATTACCTAGTTTCTTTTGTGCTTCGACAGAATTACCCAGCAATGTAACGGTCTATGGAATGAATATATAATGCACTCGGGATCCATTAGGAGGAGTTGGCATTCCAGCGCAGCCAAGAAGGCTGGAGGAAGGACCACCCAGGTAAAGGGGAAGGCAGAGCTGCCGAGCAAGAAAAAAGGGGTCCTGAGGAGACCCCAAGGTCGGAGAGGACATAAGGAAGATAGAGAACTAAGGTAGGGGGACGGCTGTCTCCCTATGTTATCAGGCACAGAGATCATTCTTCAACCTACTTATTAGGAATGCAGGTTGCTGTGCCTTCCAGAATGTTCATATCTGGAGGTTTTGGCTTTTGGGTTTTTTTAACGTGTGTCTAATACCACTATCCATGCCTTCCCAGGGCTCACATTCTAAAGAGAGTCAACAGGTGGGAGAGAGGTGACTCTGGGGTGATAGCTCCAATAGTGAATCTGGGACCAGATGGGCTCTCCACTGAGCGGATGGGGAAGGTTCGTTTGACATGAGCCTGGAAAAAGCTTCCATGCCCAGACTTGAGAATGGGAACAGAAAGCAGGGCAGACAGCAGGCAGACTCTGGGAAGAGGTAAGAGGGGAAAAGGGGCCGGACACTGCCTGGGTGGGCCTGAGAACTCAACAGGGGTCTTGCTGGCCACACAGTGCATTTCATATGGATCTGGAGTTTTTAGTTCTAAAGTGATGGACAGCCTTTGGAACGGGGGCATGGGACATCTCTCCTCGAAGCTTTTTGGGGGCAGGGGAATAAACTGGGTTGGAGGTCAAGAATGGAACACGAGTACCAAGAAGGTGTGTGGGACATCCCAGGAGAGAAACACGGACCCAAGGCTTGGAGATTTTGACCTTTGGATCAGCGCTCTGCACTTTGACCGGCTGAAACGGGTCCAACTCCCGAACAAAGTTAAGAACAGCCTCTCTGGAGTCAGGCCGACCTAGGTTTAAATCTAGGCTTACCACCTGCGTGACCTTGGACAGGTGACTTCGCCCCTGCGCGCCTCAGTCTCCGGGTCTGAATGATGGGGTGACAATAGCATCTACCTGACAGGACCGTCGCTGCCATGACATTTGCGGGGCCCAGCGGAGCGCGGTGGGCGCCCAGCAGCTGCTGCGGCTGTGAGCAATTTGTTACTAAGAATAGTTAGCGCCCCTCTCCGGGCCTGCGTTTCCCAGACGCCGCGCGCAGAAAACGAGTCTGGACCCCCGGTCCGGACGCGGGTATGGACGCGGCCCCCAGACACCCCTTCCCTCGGACGAGCGCCCCATCCAGGCCCCCCACCCCCACCCACCCCCGGCTCACCTGGGCCGCGGCGGCCCGGGGATGTGCTCATAGCGGCTGCGAGCGCGATGCACGAAGGTGCAGCAGAGGCCGAAGGCGAGCAGGATGGCACTGCCGAGCAGCAGCAGCCCAGGGCTCATGGCTCCGGGCCAGGCCCGGCCGGGGTCGCCGATGGGCGCCTAGGGGGCGGGAGGCCGCGAGCCGACTGGGCTGTCAGCGCCGCGCGCCGCCTCGGCCCCAGGCCCGGCGCTCCCCAGCACCGCCCCCGCCGCTCGGCTCCGCCCCCGCCGGCTCGACCCCTCCCCGGGCGCGCGGACCCGCCAACCACGTCTCCGCCTCCGGCTCCCGCTCTCAGGACCCGCCCCCGCTGGGCCCCGCCCCCTCCGCGGTCCCGCCCCCGCCACCCCGCCGTCCCCGCCCAGAGCAGGTAGTCTTCACCAATCACGACTTGGTTTTTGGCGCAGACCCCCAAACCCCGCCTCTTTCCCCGCCTTCCCGGTGCTCAGGCCCCGCCCCGAGATGCAGCCCCCTCCCAGAACGCGTTGTCCCTGGCAACCCAGATTCTCAGCGCACGCTGCCGGGGCGGCGGCGCGAAGTGCTTCTCGCTGACTCCGCCCCTTGGGCGCCTCCAAACCACAGCGTCTCCGGGTGCGCGGTCCTAGGCCCCTTCCTTTCCACCTCGAACCTGAAAACCCCGTGCCAGCCATCACATTCTCACGCTACGCTGACTCTTCTTCCCAGGCCTCTCCTTAGAGCCTCAGCGCCCCTAAATCGATTTCCCCAAAATATCCTCGCGCGTCGCCTCTCCTGCCGGCTGGTCCAAAATGAGCGCCCGCCGAGCCCACAGGCGACTGGCGAAGGTCCCGACGGGACGCCAGAGGCCTGAGTTTGCCGGAGTCCCAGGTTGCGATCTCAAAGTTCCGGGCACCGTCGTTCGAAAGTGTGGGTGCAGGGTCCGTAGAAACTGGACTTGATCTGGGTAAAAATCTGGGTCCGGAGGGTCCGGCCTCTAGCAACAGCGAGAAGTGCGCCCGGGATTGCCAAGAAGTAATTATGAAACACACCTGCTTTGCCAACCCAACCGTGCCATTGAAGCGCGCAACTCGGGCTTTTTAGTTCCCGGAGGCCACGCAGAGTGGCAGCAGGAGATGGAGGGTACCCCGTGTGCTCACTCCTATCCCTGAAAAAGATCCTGTGGGCTGGGCGCCCGGAGACCACAGGTGCAGCTGGATTTCTGGAAGATGCCAAACCCCTCCCCCACCTTGGGCCGGTCCTTGGAGAGCTTTGATGATTGGCAAACACGAGTTGACAGTTAGGTATGTGTGACCTGCGGGGTGGCGGAGAGCGCTAAGCTTTCGGACCCGCGTCCAGCACGCAGGAAGCGACGTTTCAGCCTCCGGAGATCCCTGCAGCCTGAGCAGGTCTGGAAGCCAAGCGTCCAACCCCGACCAGTCGGGCTCGCTGGGGACGTTGGCTTGTATCCCGCCACCATGTGGCAGCGAGAAGCAGTCGCGGGTGCGCCCGCGGGGACTTCAGATGACCCTGCTGGGGGCAGGGAAAGTCAGACGGACGCGTTTGCTGGCTCTGAAGGCTCCAGGGTTTTGGGGGACCAGGTGAAGGAAGAATGAGGCTGTATGGGGGGAGATGTTGCCTTGCTGCACGCTCTAAGGTTGTGCATGTGCACGTTGTAAGGTCAGCTGTGCTAAGATAGTGAGCAGGCAACACGTGGGGGCACACTCCTGTAATGCCAGCTATTGCAGGGGCTGAATGAGGAAAAAGGGTCAAGAGTTCTAGGTCGTCCACTATAGAGCAAGTTCAAGGCTAGCCTGGAGACCTAGCAAACCTGTATCAAAATAAACATTTTAGCTTCTTTTAAAAGTTTTTTTTTGGGGGGTCATGTGTGCATGGGGAGGTCAGAGGGCAACTTTCAAGAGTCAGTTCTCAACTTCCACCTTGCTTTTGAGGTGAGAGCACACTTCTGCAGTTACCCAGCAGACCCCAAGCTACTAGCTTCTAGCCTGTTCTCCTGTCTCTGCCTTCCATCTCACTGTAGGAATGCTGGGATTACACACATGTGCCACCTCACGACATCTTGCTTTTTGCATGAGTTAGGAAATGGAACTCAAGTTGTCAGGCTTGCGATTTTCATCTGCTTAGCCAGCTCCCCAGGTCTTTAAGATTCATTTTTTAATGACTAGGAACATAGCTCATGGTAAGGTGCTTGCCTGCAAGGCACTGAGCTGAAAAGTACTGGAGAAAGAAAAAGAAGAGAGAGAGAGAATGAGGGAAAGAAAGAAAAAGAGAAAGGAAGGAAAGAAGGGAGGAAGGAAGAAAAGGAAGGAAGAGAAGGGAGAGGAAGGGAAAAAAGGACAAAGAGAAGGAGGGAAGGAGAATGGGATGGAGAGAGGGAGGGAAGGAGGGAGGAAGGGAGAGAAGGAAGGAAGGAGGGAGGGAGGGAGGGAAAGAAGGAGGGAGGCAGGGAGAGAAGGAGGGAAGGAGGGAGGGAGGGAGAGAAGGAGGGAAGGAGGGAGGGAGGGAGAGGAGGGAAGGAGGGAGGAAGGGTGGCACGATCACATCAGGTCACCAGTTCTGGAGTTATGCCCTGAGCTGCCAACACACATCAAGCTGTGTGGAGCCTTATCTCCCTGAGTCCTGTAATGACTCAGGGTGGGGAGCGGACCAGATCTTGACCCATTGTAGGCTCTGGAGGTCTCACATGAGACCATCCTAGAGCAGCATCAGGTACTTACCAACGTAAGCGTAGCCACCCCAGAGGTAGGGGAAGGGTGGTGACAATATTCCTGACACATCAGTTAACATCAGTGATCTCTGGCTCAACTTGACAGCTCACCCCTCCATTTCTGTCCACAGCCCCTGTTCTTGGATGGGAGGTCCCAGTTGTCTGCTGTCCTGGGTCCCAGGTCCCTCGTGCTTCCCTCCCCGAGACATTCCTGGTTGTCCTGTAATTAGATGCCAAGCATCCTGACAACACCCCAAGTCCAGGGGCTGACTGACCGGGCCCTTTCCCTGTGCAAGCAGCCAGCAGCCAGCAGATGGCGCTGCGTGACACGTGGCCAGCCACCTGGCCGGTCCTTCCAGGGTGACAATGCAGGCCACATGAGGCTGTCCAGCAATTGAAAGTGGACTCGTCCAAACTGGGATGTACGTGTGTGAAACACATATCAGGATTCATAAATCTATACTCAGAAGAGTTCTTTTAAATGTTAATTTTCCAGATTGCTTGTTTAAAACAAATTTTTTTTTAAATAAATTGGGTTAAATAAAATTACTTTGACCTGTTCTTTTTCACTGTTTTAGTATAAGTTTTGAGGGACTGGAGAGATGGCTCAACAGTTGGGAACACTTGATCCACAATCACGTGGACCAAAGTTTGCATCCAGGCACCCATGCAATTAGCTGGACAACTTAAAAATGCCTGTTGTGGTCACTGCGCCCAGGAAGCCAGAGACAGGAGAATGGCTGGGGCTTGCTGGCTTCCAGCTGGGCCAAGACTCCAGCCCCAAGTTCGCAGGAAGACCCTGCCTCGGGGGAATAAAGAGAGTGATGGAGAGAATGTCCCACACCCTCTTTTGGCTTCAGCATGTGCACGTAAGTGCTTGAACACACACAGGCACACATACACTCACACAGTCACAGCCACAAATAAAGCCTCAAGCACGGGTTCTACACATTTTAGCTGCCTGTCCAGCGTGTGCGTTTCATGGGGCAGTGCTAGCTCGGACAGCAGGCCTCAGAGTCCGGCCCTGGGCCAGAGCTTGGTAGAACAGCAAACCTACATCCACCCCAGACCCCCAGAGTCAAAGCCAAGATGGGTTTCTGCCGCCCTGTGATGATTCTGCAAACAAGCCGCTGTTATAGGCGCAGCCCGTGGGAACAGTTTCCCAGCAGGAACTGGCTTCCACAGGAACCCGGAGAAGGGGGAAGCCCTGGAAAGTGGACCTTGACTCAAAGCTCCCTCTAAAGTCCAGAACTCCAGTTCCTAGTCACCCTGGGGATGGAGGGAGGAATGTGGGGGTTACCTTTGGGCCCATCAGGACACGCCTGAGGTGCTGCTCAGAGGCTGAAAGGCCATACGGCCAGCATGAAGACTTGGCTTCTCCGTGTCAGTCTGAAGGATCATTCTCTTTGTATTTTGTGTTTTCCTCCTATGTCAACCCAATGCTAATCCCTCTACATGGCATGTCCCCCCTACCCCATCCTGCACAATTACCAGTGTGGATGCTTCTAGCCTGGAAATGAGCTTTCTGTCCAGAAGTTACCTGGAACATATTTGGACACGTTTATAATGTCTCTCTTTTTTTGTTGTGGTTATTGCAGTAATCCTGTTGGCTGCCTTCATTTTCCAATAAAGCTTAGAGACGTTAAAAGTGACTGTCCTGAGGCCGCATACCAGGACTGGAACCTGATCTCCAGCCTCTTTCTAGAGCATACATCCCCGTCTAATATTTGCAAGGAGCAGACCCGGGAGTCTTGGAAGCTGGGAGGCTGTTTACTAGCTGTTTGGCTTCAGCCACAAACTGCAGCTGCAGTGCAGGAGACAGCCAGGAAGAAGCAAGGGGCACAGAGATCAACTTCAGAACTGTCTCCCCCGGACCCTGAAGCACCAAGCTTACTTGTTTAGCGTGCCGGCTGCCAAGTCTGAACTTCCCCTTCTGTGTTACGGCACCTCTTGGATCTCTAGCCAGCATGAGCTCAGGTCACTAGCGCCAGAGCCTCCTCCGGGTATTGTTCCCCGATCTGTGGCTGGTTGTTGGCTGCACAGTTTGCTCTAGAACATTGATCTCCGTTTCTTTGTTTCCACAACAGCTCAGTAGACCCCTTGATTTCAGAGACCACCAGTCTCAAGAGTTTCATTTTAGCAAAGGCTACAATGAGCAGTAGACCTCACCCAGCCTGGGTCTGCACCTGTGCCTCTGCCTGGCGCGCGCGCGCGCACACACACACACACACACACACACACCCCTCACCTGGGCCCCTGGCTTCTACTACCTGACACAGGCCACATCCTGTCCTCGCTGCCCTGTGATTCACCTTCCTCAGTCCCATGCCCATCTGAGGCTGAGCACAGTTGCCCCCAGCGACCTGGCAGAGGGTCACAGAGGCTCTTCCTATGGAACAGGACGGAGGGCCCAGAACCCTGCCCCCTCTTCTCCACCAACCCCCTTATCATACGCCCCAGTTTCCAGCACGGATGGGGGTGTGTGACAGAAGTGGGAAGAAAAGTTTGTGAACAGCTAGGTTGTTGGCACACCTGGGTGACGGGCGTTTTGCTGGACCCACGACCAGTCAGCCCCTAGTGTAGCTGGAGGGACCCAGGGATTCCCTGGAATTTCAAAGCATGAAAACAGAAGATGGAAATAGAGGAGCCCCCCTCGAAGTACAGGGGACCTGAGGGGGTTCCGTCCTGGGAAAGAGCCAGCCATGTAGGGCCCAGTAGCCTCCTCGAGGTATCCACAGGGCAGACAAAAGTCCCTGCAGGTCCTCGGGGTGCAGGGTCCAGCACACTCCTCTGGGTACTCGCTGGACTCCGCGCAAGGCTTCGTGGATCCTCCCTGGCTCATCTTCCCCCCAAGACAGCTGCTCAGTTTCGCCCATAGCCTGACCCTGAGAGGGCAGCTATGGTGGTCAGGGCCTCTGACCTGAACCCATGAGCAGCTTCTCTGTCCGCTCACTGGCCTTCCTGCCCCTCATGCCTCTGATTGCTGGCCACGGCCCATACACGGCCTTGTTCCTTGGGGCCATGCTCTGGCTGGTCAGACACCTGTCACTCACTCCTGGCCCCTCCTTCATAATGCCAGTCACCCTTCTAGAAGGGCAGCCAGGACCTCCCTGTGCTGGCGAAGGGTGGCTGCTCTCTGGGGGGGGGTTCTCACCAGACCCATCCTGCTGCTAGCTGGCGAGAGATCTTCTTGCCCCCAGGACCACACTCACAGCCCATGAGGTCACACGTGTGCCTCACAGGGTCCAACCAGACAGATGTGAAGATGGGCTGCCTCTTGGGATACACCCGCACCACTTCGCCCCTCACGGGAGCTGTTGCCCTTGCTATGCAGACACGGAAGGACCCTGCCAGGCTCCACCTAGTTTGTAGGGTGGCACTGCCAGATGGTCGAGGCTTGCCTACAAGTCCGGATCCTGGTGGCTGCACACGACCCCCGCGTCCTCCTCGTGCTTGCAGTTGTGCGTGCCCACGCCCGCGTGCGTGCACTCCAGCAGGCTGCGCTCATCGCCCGCACAGCGCACATTGTCCAGCAGGATGGACAGCGCGCGGCCCTCGCCAAACTCAGCTCTCTTGGCAGCGCGCACAGCGTGCTTGAAGCCCAGCTGGCGACACACGACGGTGGCCGCCTTGGAATCCCAGAGGTCGTCGCACACGGTGCCCCAGCGTCCGCCCACGAACACCTCCACGCGGCCCTGGCCCGCGCTCAAGCCTGCGGGCCGCACCAGGCGCACCGCGCCGTCCTGGGGCGCCGGGACCGCCGTGCTCGGTCGCCCTCGCCGCCGCCCTCCTCTTTTGCCCCCTGGCCGCCGGGTGGGACGGATGGGACGAGTAGGACGGGCTGGCCGTGGGGTGGGCGCAGGGGGAGCGGCGGTGGGACGGCCTCGGCGGGGTGCCTTGGTGGGCGCACGTGCTGCAGGTCGCGGGGTGCTTTCCTGGGTCCGGATGAACTCTGTACAGAGGAAAAGCCAGCGGTCAGAGAGACACGGCCACAGCCCAGCTCAACTCCCTGGCTGTGCGGCCCTCCAGCCTGTGTGGCGAAAACAGAACCGAGGGAAGACTCCATCCCACAGACGCATAGGCTGGAGCCTCTGGGACCTGGGACATGTCTCTGTCTCTCCGCCAGGTGGTCCCCCTGCCGTCCCAGCATCCCGCTAAGGCTCAGACTGAGGCTAAGGCTGCTGCAGACTCTGCTGGAAGAAGCTAAGGAGAGGGACATTATCATGCCAGACCACTGTCCCGCTTCTGTCCTTCCCGTCCCCCAGCCTCTCTCTTGGGTGTCTCTTCCCACAGGGGGACACCTGCCCGGATGCTCAGCTCTCCCTCTCTGCTCCCCCTGAGTCCTGATAAATGAGTTCTTTTGGCTCATGGGGGGCTTTATTATGGCTGCTTGTTTTATTTAGTAATGCATTTACTTTGCATATGTCCATAGGCACGTGGGTGTGATACATGTGTGTACTTGTGTGTGGAGACCAGGGGTCGACGTAAGGTGTCTTCCTCAATTGTTTTCCACTTTGTTTTGTTTTGTGTTTGAGATGATGGGATCTCGCCCTTAACCTGGACCTCACTGATTCAGCTAGACTGGCTGGCCCACCAGCAAGCCCCGGGGAATCCTCTTTCTCTGCCTTCTTGGTGCCTCGATGACCAGTACATGCTACTGAACCTGGCTTCCTATCTAGGTGCTGGGATCTGAACTCAGGTCCTCACGCTTGCTTGGCAAGCACTTTAGCAGCTGAGCCATATTCACAGCTCACAGGCTAGTCTCTTTAAGTATTGAACTTGGTGGAATTTTTTCAAATTGGATGATTATATAAACAACCTGACAGCCAGACCATGTTATATTTCCAGTGTATACAAAACATATATTTAGGATGAGCGATGGATGGGGGGGTGAATGATGGATAAATGGGTGAAGGGACAGATGATAGATGAATGGGTGGATGATGGGTAGGTGGATTGATGGATAATAGATAATGATGGCTGGCTGTGAGAGTAGATGGATGGATGGATGAATGAATGGACAGATGGTGGCTGGGTGGATGGAGGATGAGCAGGTGGGTTCCTAGATGGATGGGTGGGGAGATTCATAGATGCTGGGGAGATGGATGGATAGGTGGGTGAGTCAGAGGTTGGAGGGACAGATGGATGACAGATGGTTAGATTGGTAGGTGTGTGAATGGATGATGGATGGTAGGTGGATGCATGGATGACATGGATGGGAGGGTAGGTGGGTGGATGAATAAATGAGTAGAGGGCGGATAGATGAATGGATGGATAGTGAATGGGTGGGTGGGTGGATGGGTGCTAAACAGGTGATGGATAGAGGGTGGAGGATGGGTGGAGAACAGACAGATTTCCTGAATCTCTTAGGAAGCAAAAGAGATGCTAGTTTACACCTTCGTTCCTAACTAGCTGAGACCCAGGGTAACAACCCCTCTTCGCATAAACCCTTTCTTATGACCCAAGGCTCAGGACGTCAATCATGACCTTGCCCAGCCCTCGGAACTTGGTTCCCCACCACTTCCCTCCCTTTTCATCAAAGGGGACCAAACGAACCGTTTTACCATCCCAGCCCAATGCCCTGCCTCCTTACACACAGACTTTTTCTGTCCCTTCCAAGAATGTTGAGCCTTCCTTGCCTGATACAGCAGCCCCTCTTCCTTGCCTGATACAGCAGTCCTTCTTCCTTGCCACATGCTGAGGGACGTGGCTTAAGGAGCTGTGGTCAGTCTTGAAAGTCGTGCGTGTCTAATGGGGGTCAGGCGTGGTGCTAGGTGTAGAGGCTAACGAGGCAGAACTAGGTTTCTCTGGGGTCCTGGGTCTGGCCTGAGATATAGCAGTAACTCCCTCCCCCACCAGGACCCACCAGGGGACACTTACTTTCTTTGGGCACAAAGGGAATGAGACGGCTCTTCACTTTCACCTGAACAGCATGAGTTTGACACTTCCCGGGAGGTGCCCGTCTGCCAATAACAGACAGGAGGTCAGAAGTCACGGGCTGTCAGTCAGCCCTGAGCATGCCCCCGACCCCACCCTTCTCTGCAGTGAGGCAGGTGTGGATGGGGGCAGCGGTACCAAATGTTCCGTTACTGACTGTGCTGTGGGCCCCAAAGCACGTCTTCAGGGAAGTGGGATTCTGTCCCCCCACGCTGCCATTCCTGCTCCTGTGACCGCCGTCTTGCTGGCTGCCCCTTCCACCCTAGCCTTTGGACGGGGTCCTGCTCCCTGTCTTAGGAGCCTAAGGAACTCGGGGACAGTCAAGACAAGCTAGAAGACAAAGTGACGGAGTAAGGAGCCGTGGGAAGTTGGCCGTCCGGCCCGGCACATTCTGAGGTCTGAGGTTTCAGAGACCCAAGTGCAGAGAAAAAGAGTCTGAGAAAGTCTGCCAGGGCGAAGCGGGCCACCGTCACCGTCCTCCGTGGGCACAAAGAAGGACCAGAATTCCATGTTAACGAGCTGTTGGCTGTTGATCTGATTCTTTGAGTAGTTCCGACTGTTCCCAGACTGCCCCACGTGGACCCCAGGGCCTGAATACGGTTCGGTCAGCATGGAGTGGGTGGAAGCAACCACGTGATGGGGGGGGAGCACCTCCTGTGAGGCCCACTGGCTGCTCTAAGCTGGAGGTGGGCCTTCCTTGTTCCGGCCTCCCATGGGGTCTACACTTTGGGTCGGCCCAGCAGGAAGTTTTGTCTCTTAAAATGATGGTTTTAAAAATCCTCCGTGTACTACAGAGTTGGAGGTTCACTGCAGCACGCCCCAGTGGTTCTGCTCGGGCAGTGACTCACCCCAGGTCGCCCTCTCTGGCTTCCTTTCAGATCTTTGCTACAAGGCTGCTAAGCACTCGGGTGCGTGCCAGGAAGCATACTTGTTCCAAAAAGAAAAATGGAAGGGAGGAGGGTCAGGGAGCTAAGGAGGAATCCTGCCCAGTTCTGCCCACTCCTAACCCCAAGACTCTGAGCCAAAGAACTCCGAAATTCCTCTGAGCCTCATGATCTAGCCACGAAAACAGCGAGCCAAGGGGAAGGGAGTGTCCGCAAACCAAAGCCAAGGAGCACCTACGGCAGCATCTGGCAGGGTCTGGCGTGCACTGCAGTGGCGGGTTTTAACACTCTTTTCTAAGGAATGGAAATGATCTCACATTCCAAGGACTCATAGACACTGGCCAGTGTTCAAGGCCACGCTTGGGGGGGGTGTTGTTCTTGTTTGTTTTTTGCTTGCGTAGCTATGGGTATGCAGGTGTGTGGGATGGTGTGTAAGCACATGTGAGTGTGGAAGAGGGCACTGGGAGGACCAAGGGTGACTTCGGGAATCATCCTGTATTGCTCGACCTCCTTATTGCTTTGCTCTGGGGTTTCCCAGGCTCCGCCCACCGAGGCCAGAGCTGCAGGTCTCAGTCATTTTGCTCGGCATTTCTAGGGATTTGAACTTGGGTCCTTTTGATTGCAAGGCAAAGACTTTTAACCCCTAAATTGTCTCCCCAGCCCATCTGTCTTTTAATTAATAATAACTGGGGATTAACTCTGGCCCTGGGTAGAGACATGGATTTCTGAAAAAGAATGAAGACATGCCATTTTCCCCCTTGGGAGGAATTAACCCAGATGGGTCCTCAATGATCTGAACAAGAAACGCCCAAGGACAGTAGCACGTGTCTAAGCACATGGGTTGGCAAAACGGATGCTTCACCACTTGCTCAAGGGGGGGGTTCTACCCAGAGGTCTCTCTCTCCATGAGAGCATTGTCCTCTGCCCTGGCCCTTCTGGTTTTTGTCCACTCACACTTGCAAATTGCCACAGTTTGAATGTGAATTGCCCCCCCCACACACACACAAGTTCATGTGTTTGCACCCTTAGGTGGTGTTAATGTCTGGGAAGGTGGCACCTTTTGGAGGAAGGCATGTCACAGGGGGTGGGCCTTGAGGTTTGTACCCCACCCACACTGCCTCCCCTCAGTTGGTTCTTGCTCTCTCTCTCGCCTGGCCAGTGGCTACAGAGACCTGAGCAGCCTTCTGCTCCTGCCTCTAGCCAGCTTCTGCTTGACATTCCTGCCCTGGTAGATGTTCTCCCTTCTGGGACCTCAGCCAAGTAAATCTCTGTGTCTCTCTTTCTGCCCGCGTCTGAGCGTTGTGGTGCAGCAAAAAGAAAAGCCGTTACGACAAGCGTGCCCTGTGTTGTGCTGTGACAAATTCTTGTAAATGAACAAACAAGGCAAAGAGGTTAAACGCAGGGCCTTATGCATGCTAGGCAAGCCTCTGCCACTGAGTGCCACCCCGCCCTCCTCCTACTTTTATTTATTTATTGTTAGAGCCTCCTGAGCAGCTGGGATCATAGAAGACTATGCCACACCAGGCTGAAGCCCATTTTTATAAAGTGCAATAGGAGCCAGGGGGATAGCTCAGCAGGTAAAGGGCTTGTCCTACAAACCTGATGACCCCAGATCAGATCCCCGGGACCTGCACGAAAGCCAGACACAGTAATTGCAGCATGGGAGATGGCGAGCGGAGACGGGAGAATCTCCAGAAACTCCCAGGTCATGCAGCATGCCTTGCCCAGCAGCTAAGAGACCCTGTCTCGCAACAAGCTGAGAGGAAGGGGCCAGCACCCGAAGATTGTCCTCTGACCTCACACTGAAGCCTGGGCACCCACACAACCACACGTGCACACACACGCACCCACAACCACAACTACATGTGCACACACACACAAGCACCCACAACCACAACTACATGTGCACACACAACCACAACTACATGTGCACACGTGCACACACACAACCACAACTACATGTGCACACACACACAAGCACCCACAACCACAACTACATGTGCACACACACAACCACAACTACATGTGCACACACACAAGCACCCACAACCACAACTACATGTGCACACACACACAACCACAACTACATGTGCACACACACACAACCACAACTACATGTGCGCACACACAAGCACCCACAACCACAACTACATGTGCACACACACAAGCACCCACAACCACAACTACATGTGCACACACACACACACACACACACACACACAACCATGGCTACATGTGCACACACACACACACACAACCACAACTACATGTGTATACACACGCAGGCACACATACTCAAACATCATATTAACACACTAAATAAAGTACAGTAAGTGTTTCAGGACTTCTCCAAGCCTAGTATGTGTCTGGTTTGGGGTAATGGACTTGCTGATGAGGAACCAAAGCCCTGCAGGTTGGGAAAGGATCCTGGAGAGACGCTCACGCGTGGATTCATCAGACAAGCCCGAGTCTGCTCTGCGCCTCTATCTCGGCCGGGGGCTGTGGTGGGGCGGGGACAGCGTGGAAGGCAGGGACAGTCCTGCACCTGCACGGGATTCCAGAGCTGAGTCAAGACATGTGAGAGAGGCCGGGCCAGGCAGGAGAGGCAAGAGAATCAGAGAAGGCGCCCGGAGGCAACAAGGTCCGTGCACAGTGGGCAGAGCTCTGGGCTCTACTGAGCCCCTGACTGTACCTCTAAACTCAGAATGGACACCCTGAAACCCAAGGAGTCATCCAATAAAAAGAAATGGGGCAGGTAGGTCCAAGTGGGGAGGTGGAGATAGGGGGTGCTAATCCTGCCGGTGGAGAGTGGGGGCTGCCAGCACCCAGCGCAGACTCACCTGGAGGGGTCGATCACTTTGTAGATGACTCCACGTGCGGCCGTGGCACTTGGCACACCCGTGGACATGAAGAACAGTTCTCCTTTGGACAGAGAGCAAAGCAAAGTAAGAAGGCTGCCTGGAATAGTGTGGGCCCGCACACCCAGCGCCCCTCAGTGTGCGCCCCGCACACCCAGCGCCCCTCAGTGTGCGCCCCGCACACCCAGCGCCCCTCAGTGTGCGCCCCACACTCAGCGCCCCTCAGTGTGCGCCCCACACTCAGCGCCCCTCAGTGTGGGCCCCGCACACCCAGCGCCCCTCAGTGTGGGCCCGCACACCCAGCGCCCCTCAGTGTGCGCCCGCACACCCAGCGCCCCTCGGGCTCAGGTCCAGAGACCGGTGGTATCAGCAGCCCATGGTCCCGACATGCCCTCAGCCTCGGGAACATGTCTCTCTGCTGGCCCCGCCCAGATTCCCACCTTCATCTGGTTTTGCCCTGCTCCCTGCCGGGTTCATGCCCAGAACGTATACCTCCAGGCACAAACGGGAGACTAGAGCTTTGACTTCTCATCTTTTTTTTTTTTTTTTTTTGAGGATTAAGGTAGAGTTTATTAGAAGAGAGAAAGAACGGACCTCGGTGACTGCAGATGCGGAGTCCCATGAGGGACAGGCACCCTGGAGAACTCATGGACTCCAGACTCGGAATCCATGAGAGGCAAGGAGCTGGAAACGAGCTCACAGACCCCACAAGTGCAGTGCCATAGAGGCAGGCGCCCGACTTCTTGGAAGCTGTTGATCTGACCCGATCAGCTAGGCTGGTATCATTTGGAGCCAGATCCTCCCAACACCCAAGACCAGGGTCTCTGCACTGTCCGGCTTCCCCCCCCCCAGGGAGCAAAGAGCACTTGCTCAGGGCTCCAGTGCTCTGGGCCTTTCCCTCCGTCCTCCAGCTCGTGGTGAGAACCCACCTAAGGTTGAGTACCAGCTCGAGGTCACTCTGAGGACGTTAGTTCTCCCTGATCTCCCAGCCTCCAGCTGTTCCAAACCCCTGTCAGAGGCATCTCTGCCCAAGAAATAAGCTGCTTTTTCCCATGTTACAGGCGGCAAAACAGCCTCGGAGTAACCAAGTGGTTTGTTGAGAATCACACAGCTCGCTGCTGAACTGCTACGCAAGCGCCAGCAATCAGGCGCATCCTAATTTAAATACACGGTGACAGGCTGGAGAGATGGCTCAGGGGTTAAGACTCTGCCTCACAGAAGGTCCTGAGGTCCCATGTAAAAATGCCAGGCAGAATTGGCTGCCGGTACTCCTGACCCTTGTGGGCAGAGCCCGGGTAAACCCAGAGGGAAAACCCAATCATCCTTGGTCCTCCACGGGGACGCACAGTGCCCTTTGATACACACACACACACACACACATACACACACACACACGCACACACACACGCACGCACAAGCCCCATGTGGCCCCGTGGGACGGCTCAGACATATTAAGACCTCTGTCCTTTTAAGAGGAGAGTGGAGATTCTCCCCCTTACTGGGGGTGTCCCCAAGGAAAGGCCGAGGCAGACCGAGAGAGAGGGGAAACTTGGAGGAAGACTATGGAGGGAGACAGGCGCAGTCAGGGTGGGCTGCCAGGGATAGGAAACCAGGACACCCCCCAAGGTGAGGACTCGTGGGGTGAGGATTATGTTACTGGATTAGACCTGGTCATGCTGGGTCTAAGGGCTAAACAGCAGGAGCCCTTGACGCCCACCCCCCAGCAGGAGCATCATCCCCCTGAGAAAGTGGGCTGCAGGGTACAAGAGTGGGGTGCGCTGGCGATGTGTCTCTGCCGGACAGCCCACAGGCACAGCCGAGGAGCTGCCGGCCGCCTCCCATGCCTGCTGACTTCCGCTCTTAGAGATCCGAGGCCACCCCACATGCTGCTCCCTTTACCCGAATGTGCTGTCCACCTTCATCTGCCCTGCTTGCACACAGAGCCCCCTCATGCCTGGTGGAAATGACCAATCTCAGTTTCTCCATGTGGAACACAGAGTTGGGTGGCTGGACCAGGCCTGCTCTACGGTCCCTAATTTGCTGGGAACTGGACTCCTGCAATGCTATGCAAGCCGAGGGGTCTGTCTACGCTCTGAGCCTGTGAAGGGTGGTCCTGCCCCCGTCCTGGTGTCTGCCCTGTGGGTGTCCCTGAAGGTCACTAGCCAGCAGAACTCCTTGTTTTGCCCTTTGCACATGTCCAAAGCACAGCCCAGGAGTCGGAAGTGGGAGAGACTGTTTTGCACGGATCTCCTGAGCCGTGCAGGGCTGACAGGCTCATAGGTCTCCTGGTTTCACTCAGTGTCACTCAGAGGGCTGGGGAGGGGCTTGAGAACACACCTTCCTTCCAGGATCTGCATCTGAGGCCTAAGCAAGCTGCTTCTAAATCATGTTAGCCCCCTACTGACCACAAGAAAGGTTTCCAAGGGCCTAGCAGGCTTCAGGTTGGCAACAGGTCTGGGGCTGCCCTTTGGGAAATTCAAATTCTAACTGGGGGGAGATCAGTTCAACAAAAGTTTCCCAGACTAGGTCCTGAGGCTCTGGGCACTGGGGCCTGCAGGGGATTCCCCTCCAAAGACCCCGGGTGGGCGTTGCCTGGAAACTTCAACAAGTATGCACCAGGGTCCGCCGGGGGCCCCTGGCCTTTTATCAAGGAATAATCCCAGGACCAAGGACAAAGGCAGGAGGCGAAAGTGGGCTGCAGCCCCACAGTCCCTCTTTCTCTCCCACCCCCTCTATTCCCTGCATGGAAAACACCCCTGAATGAGGGGCCCAGTAACAGGATCTGCTTGCTTTGAAATGAAAACCTAACTTCACTGAATGGCTCAAATCCATGTGCTGTGAGGAGCCCAGGCAGCCGAGTATCTCTCCCCACCTGCCTGCCGTTCCACGTTCCAGACCCTTCTCCTCCTGCTGGCAACCACGACTCCCACTTTCCAGATGAAAAAGCAGATTGGACCTGAGGGGGCCCAAGCAGGGCCCCGGGATACGCCCCTCCCCAGATGAAGGTCATTTCAGGCTTGAAGTCACACCCCAAAGCCAGCAGGGCAGCGGCGGGACAGAGGGTCTCGGAGTACTCACCAGCCTCGTCCTCTGCAAAGGAGATGATGTGTGGGTAGTAGTTGTTGATGAGGCCGGGGAACGCACACGTCTGTCCACGGCCCATGCAGACCTCGCTGTACTGCCACTGGCCTGTCCCTGGGTCCTCTCGGAGGGACATCAGTCGTCTGCAAAGGAAGGTGAGCTGCGACGTGATGCCTGGCATATCGTGTAGAGAGCCCATCCATCCATCCAACTATCCATCCATCCATCCATCCATCCATCCATCCATCCATCATCCATCTAAAACATCCATCCATCCATCCAAAAATCCATCCATCTATCCATCATCCATCCATCCAAAAATCCACCCATCCATCCAACTATCCATCCATCCATCCATCCAAAAATCCACCCATCCATCCAACTATCCATCCATCCATCCATCCATCCAAAAATCCACCCATCCGTCCAACTATCCATCCATCCATCCATCCATCCAAAAATCCACCCATCCATCCAACTATCCATCCATCCATCCATCCATCCATCCATCCATCCATCCATCCATCCAAAAATCCACCCATCCATCCAACTATCCATCCATCCATCCATCCAAAAATCCACCCATCCATCCAACTATCCATCCATCCATCCATCCATCCAAAAATCCATCCATCTATCCATCATCCATCCATCCAAAAATCCACCCATCCATCCAACTATCCATCCATCCATACATCCATACGTTCAAAAATCCATCCATCCATCATCCATCCATCCATTCATTCATCCAAAAATCCATCCATCTGTCCATCATTCATCCATCCAAAAATCCATCCATCCATCCAAAAATCCATCCATCCATCCAACTATCCATCCATCCATCCAACTATCCATCCATCCATCATCCATCCATCCAAAACATCCATCCATACATCCAAAAATCCACCCATCCATCCATCTATCTGTTCCATCCACTTATTTATCCATCTACTCATTCATCCATTTATCCACCTATCCATTAACCTATTTACCCTTTTATTGATCCATCCACCCAATCATTCATCTATCTACTCATTCATCCATTTATCCATCCATCCACTCACCCATCCATCCATCATCCATTTATTTTCACGCTCATCTACTGATCCAGGTAACCAGAACCACATGGAACTTTCAGTACATGCTACAAACAAAATGGGTATGTTGAGCCCTGTCATGGTGTGAATGTGAGTAGTTCCCCCCACAGACTCGTGTGTCTAAGTTCTCATCTAATGTGAATGTTCGGGAAGGTCGTGGTACCTTCAGGAGGTGGAGCCTTGCTGGAGGAAGGCAGGTCACAGGGGGTGAGCCCAGCCCAGTGTCCTTTGGCAGTTTGCTTTTCTCTCTGCCTCCGTGATGGCTGTGGTAGCCTGAACCAGCGCTTGCCACGCCCTGTGCTATGTGATTCCTGCTCTCACGGACTACGGCTCTCCTCTGGAACCACAAGCTAAATAGCACCCCCTCTCTCTTTAAGCTGTGTTTGAGCATGGTCTCCCAGTAACAGAAAAAAAAAAAGAGTAAAAACATGGGTCCCTTGTCCAATAATTATTAAGAATTTCAGGATGGGACTGCAGACATGGCTCAAGGGTTAAGACCCTACCTCACAAGCAGAAGGACCTGAGTTTGGATCCTAGATCCCACATACCAGGTGGAAATGGCAGAAGCCTGTATTTCCCGCCCTGGAAGGCAGAATCAGAGCAAAGCAAAAGGAGGTAGAAGCAATCCAGGATGATTCCTGAAGTCACCCTTGGACCTCCATAAGTACACACAGGACGCTCTGATCACACACACACACACACACACACACACACACACACACACACAAATTAATTAAGAAATAATTTCAGGATGGTGACAAAAACATAAGCCACATGTGGCACCTTTTTTTTTTTTTTTTTGAACTGCATATGCAGCTCTTTTTTTTTAATTTTTTAAATTTTTTTATTATTATTATTTATTCAACTGTGCGCATGTGTGTGTGTATGTGCGTGCGCGTGTGTCTGTGTGTGTGTGTGTAGAACCACGGACGAATTCGCGAAGCACCATGGACGCCTCCACCTCCTTCTGCCCCGGGATTCACAGGCTCCGCCCTACCAGGACCAGAAGCGCAGGCCGCCCCCGCTTCCGCCTGGCGTCTATACGTGGGATCTGGGATCCGAACTCAGGACCTTCTGCCTGCAAGGCGGAGGCTTAACCCCTGAGCCACCTCTCCAGCCCATGTGGCACCTTTTTAACATCTGATCTTGGGAGCTACAGGGTTTATACCCATGGAGTTGCCTGGGCATATGATCCTTCACCCAATACTTGTCTGATAGACCCAGAGATGAATAAGACCACCAGGGTCCATACCCCCAGCTCACTTCGGCCCCTTGACTGATAGGGAAGACACTGTTTTGCAGAGTTGATCTCTGGTCAAAGCTGAGGCTGGAGCCAGGACGCCTCCTCCAGGGGTGCCTCTGGGCATGAGACAGAGTGGGCATCCTGCCAATCATTCCTTCTTCTGTTTGCCAGCCGCCAACAGACACCACCAGACCCTGCTCAGGTTCACTTCCTCTGTGAAGCCCTCCCTACCTGCCCGTCCACTTGGCTCCTCCCAGTGCCAGGCACAAGCTCCCGGGGTTGTTCTACCTCAGCCGGAGGGCACATGTCTCACGGACCTGGGCACGCAGAGCTCATCACTCTGCTGCCCTGACCCTGGTTCAGTTCCTGAGCCAGCAGAGGGGGTTGGGAAATATTGGCAAAAAATGACTTGAAGGCTGGAGAGATGGCTCAGAGGTTAAGACTCTGTCTCGCAAGCAGGAGTTCCTCAGTTTGAATGCCAGGTCCACGTAAAAACACCAGGAGGAAACAGAGGCAGCCTGCACTTCCGGCTCTAGTGGGTGAAGCCTGGGAAATCCCAGAGCAAAGCAAGAAGGAGGGAGAAGCAATCCAGGATGATTCCTGAATCACCCTTGGTCCTCCGCAAGGACACATGGTACCCTCTGATACACACACACACACACACACATAAAATAAATTTTTAAAAAATTGTTTAAAATGGCTTGAATTTCAGGACCAGCAAGAAAGCTCAATGGGTGAAGCACCTACTCACAAAGCTGGAGGCCCGAGTGCCGTCACTGAAAGCCTGCATGGTGGAAGGAGAGAAATGACTTCCCAACGTTGTCCCCTGAGCTCCATCTGTGTACCATGACATTCATGGGTACAACTCTCTCTATCTTTAAGAAAAAAAAGGTATTTAAAAAAGAAAAAAAAATACTTGGCTCTCTCTGGTTGGGTGGCTTGGGCACTCCTAGGGACAGAAAACTGGGGTGAAAACAAAGGCTGCATCTACACCCATTTCTTGGACACTGAGTCCTTAAGGACAGCAGAGCCGGGAGAAGGTTCTAGCATCTGAGAAGTCACAACTCAACCCCACACATGGGCTCCTGAACACACGCCTCCCAAGGAGGAGTCCTCTACAGGCCCCAAGCTTCCTGACTGCTTCCTGGGGACTTCGCATCCTGTCACCATGGAGCGGCCCAGGTGAGCCTAGGTGAGTGCTGCTTATTTATTTGTTTTCTGGCTTGGCAAGTGCTGCTTGCTTTGAGACAGCATCTCACTCTATACCCAGACTCACGCTATACTAGACATTCTCCTGCCTCAGCACCGCCACCCCCCAGTGCTGGAATCACAGGCGTGTAACACCACCCCCAGCTTGGAGCAGCTTCTAGGTGCTGTGTTAGCTGATTCCGTCCTGCTAGACCTCTGGCAAGTAGGAGCTTTGTCAAATCCATTCTGCAGGGCGGAAACAGAAGCCCAGAGGGATGACAGTGGCTCAGAGTCCCACTTGTCAGGGCAGGTTTCCAACTCACCCACCTCAGTTGCTTTTTTTCTTTGCTTTTCATGTATCTATATATAGGGTGTGCGTGTATGTGCACATTTGTGTGCAGGCATAAACACACAGATGTGCTTGAGTGTGTGCACCTGTGTGGGCTCGAGGGTAACATCAGGAATCATCCTCAACTGCTCTACCATGGTATTGTTTTGAGCCTGGATCTCTACACTTAAACCCAGAGCAGCATTATGGTTAGTCTGGCCAGCTTGCTCTGGGGATTCCCGGGCTTTGCCTTCCGGGGCTAGAAATGCAGATGGGCTGCCACCCCACTGGGCATTTTTTACATGGGATCTGGGGATCCCAACTCAGGTCCTTTTTCTTGGGAGGCCAAGGGCTTTAACCACTGAACCGTCCCCTCCACTCCCTCTCAGCTGCATGTTGGAGCATCAGAAACCAGACTGTGGGCCCGGTTCTTTCTACAATGGGACAGGGCCGGCCATGCACAGGACACGTAACTCTGGGTACAAAGTCTCAGAGGGGTGGCACTGCCCTAGAACATGTGGAATAGACAGTTCCAGAAGGTCTGGCCGGAGGCTCCATTTTCCATACTGGCAACTGGCCTCAGTTCCCATCTTGTGTGTGGTGGGGTGGTCAGGGCTGTCTAGGTCTGTGCCAGGGTGTAGTGACAGCCCTGGCTTTCCCCTGGCATGAGGTGGTCTTGCCCACCAGGACACGTCAAGGTCTCCTCTACTCTTCCCACCAGCAACTAGGCTCAGAGCCTGTTCCGAAGCAAGGAAGACTTAAGCAAGGTCACCCTCAAACACAGCAGTGCTTAAACCACAACTGGCCTTCATCTCGGACCGCTCTTCAGGCAGCAGGCAGGGCTACAGAAAGTGGGGAGGGGCCTCGAGGTGCTCCTAAGATGGGACTGTGCACTTAGATGGTACTGTGAGGGTGTGGGGCATGCGCGGGCGTGCACACACACACACACACACACACACACACACACACACACACATCAATGAGCCACTAACCCGCTCATGAAATCCCCAAAAATATAGAGGCCGTTGAGGTTGGGGTACTCGCAGCCCCGGTACACGTAGCCTCCTGTGACCGACTTGCCCAGCTTGTGCGGGTAGGCGAAAATCGGAAGCACGTCATCTGCAAAGCAGGCAAGAAAAAGATGATCGCGTGCGGCAGGGCTGTGAGGAAAGCCCCCCTGCCGGAGTAAAAAGGCTCAGGGGCACCCTTGAGCCACGCTGGAGGAGGAGTGGGTGTGGCTCGCAGGGGTTGGGGGGTGCAGGTGAGGAGGACTCGGAAAGCATTGCTGGGAGGTGCCCCTAAGCACAGGTGGGTCATCGGAACCGTCTCCAGAAGGCCGTAGGGGGCAGAGTCTGTGGGGCAGGGTCCCAGATGACCCATGTTGGGGTGGGACGCGCAGCTGCACGGATGGCACCGCTAGGGATGGGCAGTGGTCATGGATCCCAATTGGGGTGGGCAGGGAAGATGGGATGGCACTGGAACCGTGGTTGGGGGGAGAGGAGGATTCCATGGGAGTTGGGGGGCAGGGGAAGATGGGGGGAGGGTCCCCGGGGCACTTGGTCACCGAGGGAGGCGTTGGCACACAGCTTGCGGTCGTAGCACTCGAAGCCCTCGCGCGCCCGCCAGCCGTAGTTGCGGCCCTTCTCCACCAGGTCCACCTCCTCGAACTTGTTCTGACCCACGTCGCCGCAGAAGAGGCGCCCGCGGCCGGCACCCGACGCCGGGTCGCCGCGATCGAAGGAGCAGCGCCACATGTTGCGGACGCCCAGGGCGTAGACCTCGGGGCGCGCGGCGGGGTCGCCCACGAACGGGTTGTCGGGCGGGATGCCATAGCGCTCGCCGCGCTCCCTGCGGTCCACGTCGATGCGCAACACTTTGCCCAGCAGCGCCGACCTGCAGCGGATAGAGAGCTGGGGTCGCAGGCGGCTCTGGTCCCAGCCCCCTCCTGCCCTCCCCTCTGCAGGTTGCAAGCTGCAAACCTGCCTGCCCTGAGCGCCAGGCCTGACCCACCTGTTCCTGCATATCACAAACCCAAGACAGAGCTGCTGTGGTCCCACTCTACAGATGGACCAGCGAGGCGGAGGAAGGTTGGGGCCCAGCTGAACCCACACTCTTCACCCAGCCCTCTATAGAAGACCCGCAGCCTCAACTACAATATTAGAGGCTCCCATCTGCTGGGCTGTACTACACGTGAAGACTGTACTGAGGAAATGAATCATATTTACACTTTCACCACACCCAGCCTTGTTGATCACATATTGCACGAGGCCGGGAGTGTGTGCTGAGCCATTGAACCAAGGCCAGCTACGGAAGCCAGATGCACCGCAGTGCAGAGGAGAGTGGGCCAGCACTCTAGCCTCTGCAGGCTCGGGTAGGGGGTGGCTTCTGGCTTCACTGATCCCGTGAGCAAAATGGCATACAGTGAGAAACATCCAAAACAGGCCTGCGGCCAGCCTGGAGAGGTCAGTCTTCATGTTCTGATGCATGCGTCCCCCCTTTAATGTGGGCTGCCTGCATCCTCCAGGCTGCCTTGCAAGACAGGCTTGGTGCAGCTATCCCAGGCAGCAAGTCTGTGTGTCCTTACTAGAGTCAACCGCAGCTGCGGCTGAAGCCAAGCTGAAACATGGCAATGTATGGAGGCGACCCCAGGAACCAACCGCCTGACCAACTTATCTCCTTAGACCCTGACCTCCCATCCTAAGACCTTGACAGTAACTATCCTTCGCCCTCACTAGCTCACTCCCCACCTTCCCTGCCCCATTTCCTACAACCCTTTAGCAACACCTGAAGGCCATAAAAGACAGACACGCCCTTTTTGTCTCCGACCTCTTCAGGTTTCTCCCCTTTCATTCTGTCCTCATTCTCTATGACTTTAAGCTCTCTCGTCTGTTCTAATGTGCTCCCACCTTAAGGCTAAACTACGGTTTCCCTCGCCACCAAGTCCTTGGCTCCTATTTCTTTTTTTACAAATAAATTAATGTTTCATTTTTTTAATTTTATTTATTTATTTTATTTGTGTCTGTATGTGTGCACGTGCATATGTCAGAGGGCACTGTGTGTCCTTGTGGAGGACTAAGGGTGACCTTGGGAATCATCCTGGATTGCTTCTATCTACTTTTTGCTTCACTCTGGGATTTCCCAGCATCCGCCCACCAGGGCCAGAAGTGCAGGCCACTCCCGTTTCCACTTGGCATTTATATATGGGACCTGGGATCTGAACTCAGGATGTTCTGTTTGCAAGGCAGAATCTTAACCCCTGCACCAATCTCTCCAGTGCAAATACACTCATATTTCTTAAGTCTCTATCACTGGCCACGGCGACCTCACAAGTTGTAATACCACTGAGCTGACCTCATGGTGAGAGACCAAGCTCAAGTGTCCCCTTTGTGGTAACCCCATCCCTGTGGGTCACACCCGTGGCCGGGGACTCTGGGTGCTCATGCTCCTGAGCCCCGCCTACCCCACACTTCAGTACTCGTGGCCGACACCCCTGGGAGCAAATGATGCTCTGTCCGGCTGTCTGGGAATCCTCGTCTCTATTTCCTGAGCTCCAGCTCCAAACACATCACTGCCGTGAGAGCCGCAAAATGTCACCCGCCTGTCACCAGGACTGCTGCTCCCTGAAGGGGCTGGAGGGGCTGGAGACTCCTGCACATGGCTGTGCACACACATGACTGCCTATGTGTCTGTGGTGTGCACATGTGAGGGAATGATAATGGGGCACTCACTCACGTCAGGAAGTGAGTCAATGAGGACCATTCCTCAGCCTCTGGGTCTCTCCAGAAAACCAATACTCACCCAGAATCAGATCAAGCAAATCTCTCCCCATCCTAAGGCTTTGGGAACCTCGAGGAACTGGGGGCAGTGAGATTGTAAGAACCTGAAGATGGGAAGCTCCATCATTGGACAAGACACTCCATCCAAGGCAGGACTGCTCATCTAGAGCTCACTGCAGTGAGACTTGTCCTTCCAGACCTGCATCATAACTGACACACCAACATGTCCCCCACAGACTATGAGGAACTCAAGAGATGGAAACACACAGTGGAAACTCAGAGACTAGAGCTGGATGAGTGAAGGGAAATGCCCCTGTCAGTGGGGTGGCCCAAAGAGAGGCAATCTGGTAGGCCACAAGAGGCCTGACCCCCACAGGAGTAGACAAGCCCTTAGAAGGAACCACTTCCATAGAAGCGGCCAGGCAGGAGGTTGGTAGGGAGTGGGATGGATTGATAAGACGGGAGGGAGAAGGGAGGGAGGGGGGATGGAGGGAAGCAAGGATTAATATTCAATATGCTTGTAAAACTAAATTAACTACCTAATTAGTTAGAATAATAAAAAAAGAAAAAAGAAAATCCCCATGTCTGAAGAGCCTGCTTCATCTGCGCCTACTCCCCAAGACCTGTCTCCCCGAGGGGGGGCCCAGCAGGCTGGGGCTCACTCTGGAGGAGACTCCCTCCTCCTAAGACTTTTGCTGTCACCTCTCAGGCACCTGCGGCACTGTGCCTGACCCTTGGCACGCACGGAGGTGGTCATCATTCCTTCTAATCACTGGGGCTAAAGTGACTTTCCCAGGGTCCCAGCCAACCACCGGCTGCTGCCCTGCCTGGGTGCTGGTGGAAATAAATACTCCCCCCCAACGCTCTGGGAGCATGTGAGGAACCCACGAGTGTGTAATCCCGAAGCCCCCCCCAAGCACAAAAGGGGTTTACTATTTGTCACAGTTAGGCAGTTGACAGTTGAGGGTTTGAGCTCTAGGCACATTTGTAGAGAATTAGTGGCTGAGTTAAGCCCAGAGTAAACCTGCAGGAGATTGTCTAGCTGATGGGGAAGGCCCAGCTGATGGGATTAGGCCCTGGAATAAAATACAGAGAGCTGGTTGAGAAAGTCTGCATCCTTCTATACACTTGGCCAGACATGCTGGTCTGGCAAATAAGAATTGTACCTCTCTCAGCTGTTATGTAGAGATAGTGTGGCCAGTTCCCTCAGCCCTGGTGTTGGTGTGAGCTCTCCCGTCAAGTTGGACTGAGAACTGTAACTGGATAATTGTAAGAGAAAATAAACCCCTTGTCCCCTTAAGCCGTTTGATGGTGATTTTATCAGCAACCATGCAGGCTGACTGCTACACTATTGAAAAGCACAACTCACCAAAATGCAGAAAATAAGTGAGTGCAGACTGCTTGGCCCCAAACAGGACATCTACACCCACCCTTCCCTCCAAGGCTCAGGGACACTGAGGAAGAGGGGGCGGTAAGACTGCAAGAGCCTGAAGTGGGACCGTGGTGGGCCAGACATGAGCCTCTGGATGTGGGCTAGGTGACTATGATTTCATGTCAGATGTGTACACTTCCACAAGAACTGCACAGGAGCTCTCCTGTCAGCATCTCACCATGGAAGCATTAAGGTCTCAAGAACCCCACCCTTGGGCTGGAGAGGTGGCTCAGGGGTTAAGCCTCCGCCTTGCAGGCGGAAGGTCCTGAGTTCAGATCCCAGATCCCACGTAAAGACGCCAGGCGGAAGCGGGGGCGGCCTGCGTTTCTGGTCCTGGTAGGGCGGAGCCTGTGAATCCCAGGGCAGAAGGCGGTGGAGGCGTCCATGGTGGTTCGCGAATTCGTCCATGGTTCTACACACACACATACACACACACACACAGACGCACATGCGCACAGTTGAATAAATAATAAAAAAAAATTAAAAAAAAAATCTGAAAAAAAGAACCCCACCCTCCCTGAACGAGTTATAGAGACTAACGCTGTAGGAAAGAACAGGAAGATGTTCTCCTCAGTGGTCCCCACTGATCCATGACACTTGCTGGAACACGAATCACGTGAGGCGCATGTCATCAAATGCAAACTAGGTGAAACACAGGAGGCCACACAAATGAAAAGATATAGAAATAGGAGGGAATCTGGCAGGGGAGGTAAAGGGTTGTAAGGGGAAAAGGAGGGGGATGGGATTGGGGGTGAGACGCTGAAAATATAAATGCACTGTATTCATATATACAACATTAGAAAAGAATTTGGAAAAAAGGTAAATAAACAAATAAATAATAAGCCTGTGAGAGCGACCAGCACCACAGCCAAGCAAAGCATGACGTACTTGTTTTGGGCATTTCCAAACTTCCCAAAGGGGTCTCCAGCCATCCCGCCATCTCCAGTGAAGATGTAGAGGTATCCGTCATCCCCAAAGAGCAGCTGGCCCCCATTGTGGTTAGAAGCAGGTTCTTCGATCTCCAGGATGATCCTATGGAGAGATAAGCACCCCAACAGAAGCTCAGCCTTCTGAGGTGACCCCACGCACACCCAGCAAACGAGATCTTCTATGCACATCATCTCGCAACGGAGGAGACTTTTTACCTGTTTTACAGCAAGTGAGTTTCACAGAACCCAGGAGGGAGGCTGGGAAGGATAATCCCTACGAGGAGGCTCAGAGAGGCTTGAGGACGACAGGCCACTGGCTCCAGAACCAGGACCAGAACTCAGGCCCTCTAGATGTGCTCTGGTCCTCCCTTGAATTGCTCTCCACTGCTAGTACCTGAGCCTGCCATGGCGGAACCTGTGTCTCACACAAGCTGAACGTGCTCTACACATCTCCCTTGGTAGCCATGAGCATCTCAGGAGGGTGAGCTGTGCACATCTCCCTTGGTAGCCATGAGCATCTCAGGAGGGTGAGCTGTGCACATCTCCCTTGGTAGCCATGAGCATCTCAGGAGGGTGGGCTGGGCACATCTCCCTTGGTAGCCTTGAGCATCTCAGGAGGGTGAGCTGTGCACATCTCCCTTGGTAGCCATGAGCATCTCAGGAGGGTGAGCTGTGCACATCTCCCTTGGTAGCCATGAGCATGTCAGGAGGGTGGGCTGTGCACTGGGAGCTGCCCGCACCTTCACATCCCCCCAGGACCACTCGCTATAATCTCTTCAGAGAACATCTCCCACAATTCCCCACCACCTGACTTTCCACGAAGCTAGCCATGAGGACTCGAAGGCGAGGGAGACGTTGACATTCTCCAGCTCCAGAAGTGGCAGGTGCGAGACACCGAGAGTCACTATGGTGAACCTCAAAGGAGAAACTCAGCCACTCAAGCTCCTTCTGAGGGTTCCCCCACCCCAATGGCAGCAGCTTGCTGCAGTCAATGACCTTTGCCCTCTGACCCTCGCTTGCCCCCCTGCAGCCCTCTCCCTGGTGTGTGGCCGGCTCCCAATAATAGATCCCCCCAACAGAAAGGAGCTGAAGAGGGCTGGAGAGATGACTCAGGGGCTAAAATTCTGTTTTGTAATCATAAGGTCCTGAGTTCAGGTCCCACGTAAAAATGCCAGGCAGAAATGGCAGCAGCCTGTACTTTGGGTCTTAGTAGGTGGAGCCTGGAAATTCCCAGGGAGTCAAAAAGAAAGTAGAAACAATCCAGGATAATTCCCAAAGTTACCCTCAGCTCTCCACAGAGACACATAGTACCCTCTGATACACACACTAATTAATTAATTAATTAATTAATTAATAATAAATAAATAGTTTTTTTAAAAAAGGAAAAGAAATGAGCTAAAGAGTAGGTTCAACAGGACCAGCAGTAACCTGGAAATTTCCTTTCAAAATCAGAAAAAACAAGACACGGAAAGACCGAGTCACTCAAACCCAGGACTTGAGTCCTTCAGGGACAACATTGGGTATTTCCGTGGGGTAAGGCCAATGTGTACGACTGGGTCCCAGACTAGAGGTCTGCCAAGCAGAGGACGGCAGAGCCCACTGCTCACCCATCTCCTGGGAAGACACCTACTGAGATGTGAAGTCGGGCATCCGTAGCGTCTACTGTATAGCACCAGACAGGTTGCCGCCAACCCAAACTCAACCTGGCTCCAGCTTCCTCGGGGTGACCCTGCCTCTGGGGCTTTGCCAGGCAGGCCTCTTGCCCCACACCCCACCAACTGAGCCCACCCTGATTGCAGCTGCCACTGGTCCTGGCCCAGGGCTCTGACGGGTGTCCCTCCCTTCTCCCTTCGCTCCTCTCATCACGGCTTCCTCCAGCGGCCCAGCCAGTGCCTCGCTCCCAAGGCTTCATTACTCTGCAGCCCGCCTCACCCTCGGTATCCGCTTCCGCCCGAGGGACTCTCGGGAGGTCTTCTTTCCTCAAGGGACTCCAAAATGACACTCTGTCCCTTGGACCAAACCACGGCCAACTCCCCTCTGAAACAGCTGCGGCATAACAACAGAGAACAGAGGGGCTGCGGGCACTGGGGCCAAGGAGCGGAACAAGTCAGACAGAAGCAAGCAGCAGAGCCTGATACCAAGAGGCAGAGAGGGGCAGGGAGGAGCCGGTGGGGCTAGGAATGGGGGACCGCAGCCGTAGGATGCATCTCCCCCTGAGCCGCCAGTGGTTTTATGAGTCAAAGGAAATGAACCATCTGTCCAGCCTTAGGATGCCAGAGGCCAGGGTCAGGGCATGAACCCAAGGACGCCCGTGTGGTAAAACTGTCCCTCGCCAGTGTCCACAGCACGAGACTCGGCCCCCAGGGGGAGCGGTAAACATTCACAGCATTTCCCAGTGGACCATCCCGTGTCTACACAGCCCCCCTCCCGCAAGCACCTCTCTGAGCCGTGGTCCACGGTGTTCTCGTCATCCTCAGACACCCTGAACTCGCTGATGCGGATCCACTCTCGGAAGCCGACCCCCACGGAGTAGTAGACGTAGAGCTTGCGGGTGCGCGGGAAGCGGGGGTGGAAGGCGAGCCCCAGGAAGCCACGCTCGTCCCCCTCCCAGGGCGACGTGAGCACAGCCCGGCTGACGTTCAGGAAGGGCTTCTCCAGGCGCGAGCCGTCGGGCAAGTGGGCCCACACCAGCCCCACCTGCTCGGCCACGAAGAAGCGGTGGGAGCCGTCCCCGGCGTGCACCATGGCCACCGGGTTGCGCAGCCCGTTGGCCGCCTCCTCCAGGCACAGCTGCAGGCAGCCCTTGGCGTCGGCCACCACGCGGCCCAGGTTGGAGTTCAAGTTCTCGTTGACCAGCAGGCGCGGGAAGCAGTAGTCCACGTCGTCCAGGGACAGGTAGCGGCAGAACTTGGCACGGTTGCCCTCCAGCGCCCAGAGTTCACGGTCCGGGGAGAGATGGCGGAAGAGGACGCGGCAGGTCTGCCACATGTCCAAGCAGTAGTCTTCGCACAGACCCGGCACCGTCCGAAGGGGGGTGGCCGGGTCCTCCGCGTCGTACAGATGGGCTGCGTAGGGTGAGCATTCCTGCAGAGAGAAGTAGCTCAGAGCATCCAGGTCCCTCTCCCCTCTCCCCTCCCCCTCTCCCTTCCCTCCTCCCTCTCTTCCCTCCTCCCTTTCCCCTCCCCCTCCCCCTTTCTCCTCCCCCCTCCTCTCCCTCTCCCTCCCCCCCACCCCCTACCTCCTCTTGCTCCACAGACAACCGGACAACCTTGACTGCTACTAACCAGCCGCGCCCAGGTGGGTGTATTGAGCACCCACCATGGTCAGGAAGGGTCTGCCTTCCAAGGCTGGAATTCCCGACGGGCTGCCGCACCCACCCAGTAGGATCTGGGAATCTGAATTCTGGTCCTTCTGTGTGCATGCTTTAACCTCTAAATGGTCCCCCACAACCTTCTTTGACTCTTGAAGGTTCTTGAGTTCTGGGCCAGGGAGATGGCTCAGAGGGTGAGGCGTCTGCTCACAAATCTGGTGACCTGAGTTTGAATCCCCGGAAACCCACATGATAGAAGGAAAACTTTCAAAAGTTGTCCTGTAGTCGTGACCATGAGCCATGGCATGCATGCATATTCTCTCTCTCTCTTTCTCTCTGTCTCATAAATAAGTAAAAAAAATTAATGCTCATGAGTTTTTAACAAAGGGGGGGCACTATTAGTGGGGAAGCAGGCTGAGACATATGAAGTGTCTGGCTTCGTGTCCACCCTGTCTTCTCCGGTTCCAAAAGCCCGTGTGGACAGAGGCCAGCACCCACACCTCCCCAGGACCCAGACTGTCTATCTGTGACCTCAACTTGGCTCCTCTTAGCAGAACTTGGGACTATCCTCCCGCTAGCAGCTTCCAGTCAGCTTTCTACAAGAGAAATCGATCCCCCTCGGGAGCCGCAGAACCTCGTGGCCTCTGGAATGTCGTCTTCGTTCCCCCCCCCCAGCACTCCACCACCACCACTGTCCCTGAAGGCTTTTTTGCTAATGAATCCTGTGGCCCTCTTTTGGTCGGGAAGACGCCCCCTGGGAGTCCATGCCTCCGGGGGCAAACCTTGACCGTGGGGAGGGGCGCACAGAGGGAATGGGCGACCCCTTCTCCCCTGCGTCCGTGGTCCTGACGCTGTTTCTCGATGTGCTGGGCTGTGACGCTCACAGCAGCAGCAACTCCCGAGGGCATTTCAGCCCAGCTCTCCCACCGCCTGTGCCCCTTCTCCTGCCTCCTGGGTTCAACCACCCCAGTACAGGGAACCAAGAGAGCCAGAAACTCATTCTTCTAGGACTAGATGCAGGCGCCCCCTGCGTCATCTCTCCACTTCCCAGCCTGTCCCTGAATCCAAAGGCCACACAGGAGGTAACCAGGCGCTCCTGCTCCAGCTCTGTCCCAGGCCCCTAGCTTCTGCCCACCTACCTCCTGACACTCCCCGCCATGTCACATCCCGTAACATAGGCTGTTCCCTCTGCAGCACGCCCTTCCCTACACTCTCCACACAGGTTTATTCCACTGTGAATAACAAGGATCAGACACACACACACACACACACACACACATGCACACACCCCACCTGGGGCTCAGGTAAGCCACAGGCCAGGCCAGGCAGGATGCGCGAGTGGATCTCAACTGCCTCCCAAGGCGCCCACAGAGAGAGCTGAGGCTCTTCCTGTGGTTGGTTGTGGAAGGAAGCCAGCAGCCAAGGTCACGTGACAGAAAGCTGGAGGGGGGAGGAAGGGACTTGAACATGGCGAACCACCTGCGCGTGCTGGCTCCCAGCTCCGTGCTGCAGCCCACCCCACAGCCCCTGCCTGCCCTGCCCGCGCAGAGCCCCCTGGCAACCTAGGCTTCATGGGGATCTCACGGAGGAGTCGTGTGGAATGTCCTTAAAGATCTCTGAGTGTGACAGCCCCTGCCCGCCCCCACCCCAACTAAGCTCTGGACCCCCAGAGCCTTCAGAGGTAGCTCCAGAGGCAGGAGAGGCCAGTCACACACTGCCTCCCCCCGTCGAAGACACCATGCTGGACTGTAGCAAGAGACCTCCGGGCAGCAAGGGGCCAGCCCACCTCACAGCCATATTCCCAGGACAGAGACCACTCAGTATTTGTCACAGTTAGGCACAGGTGTCACCTTGACGCTTGAGGGCTTGAGCTCTGGGCATATTTGTAGAGAATTAGTGGTTGGGTTAAGCCCAGAGCAAACCTGCAGGAGACTGTGTAGCTGATGGGGAAGGTCCAGCCCGTGGCGGGTGGGATTAGGTCCTGGAATAAAATACAGAGAGCTGGTTGAGAGAGCCCGCATCCTTGCATACACCTGGCCAGACATGCTGGTCTGGCAAGTAAGGATCGTCGCTCTCTCAGCAGTTATGTAGAGATGGTGTGGCCAGTTCCCTCGGCCCTGGTGTTGGTGTGAGCTCTCCTGTCAAGCTGGACTAAGAACTGTAACAGGACAATCATAAGAGAAAATAAACCCCTTGTTCCCTTAAGTTTTGATGATGATTTATCAGCAACCATGCAGGCGAACTGCAACACTACTGTTGCACGATCCAGCTTTTTTTCTTCCTTTAGGAAAAAGAACTTAAAATCTTTCAGGGGCTGGGAGGTGACTCTGCGGGAAAGGCACCCGCTTGTAAACTTGATGACCTGAGTTCGATCTCTAAAGGCCACATGGTGGAAGGAGAGACCTGACTTCTGAAAGTCGTCCTCTGACCTCCACCGCTGACCTCCACCGCCTTCTCTCTTTCTCTAAATAAATAAATATTACATAAAAATAAAAGAATGGGGCTGGTGGGAGAGCTCAGCAGTAAGGTGACCTCAGTTCAATCCCCAGAAGCCCATGTGGTGGAAAGAAAACTGACTTCCCGAAAGTGGTCCCCTGACCTCCACCTGTGCGCCACGGCACGCACAGGCGTTTCTCTCTCTCTCTCTCTTTCTCTCTCTCTCCATCTCAAATAAAATAAATATATTTCTTAACAACCACATGCTTTGATCATAATGCAGCCTGTCTGCTGGTTCTGCTTCTGTGTGCTGAGACCCACAGTGGGCCCAGGGTCTCGTATGCTCTTGCAATGTCTGGTCAGCCACTGTCCCCAGCCCATAGGGCATCAAGTCCCCCATGCTTCCCTCTGCTGATGAGAAGCCAGATGGCCAAATCTCAGAGCACTGAGCAAAGCGGGGAGAGCTCTCCCACGGCCCCCTGGACTCTGTTGGGGATCAGTTTAGCAGCAGCCGGCTGACGGGTGTGGGAGGATAAGTCCTCACATCCTTTTAATAGGAAACCATCGCCACGCCTCCTAATTCACAGATGAGGAACTTAGGCCAACAGAGGCTGCATACCAAGAAGTGGCTGGAGCAGGGTGCACCCCAGAACGCACGACACCCGGCCTGGTGCTCTTTCTAGCAACATGTCACTCAGCCAACATCTTCTGGGCACAGACTGTGCGCCAGGCACTGTTGTCGACTCCAGTGGGACCAGCACAGACTTTCAGAAGGCAGCCTTCCCTGTCAACACCCAGCACAGGTCTCCAGGGACCATGGCAGGAACCATGTCCACGGAGTGGCCCACTGGTCTGGTGGCCTCTTGCACGTGGCCTGTATACGCTTCCTTACATGCAATGAGTACATGCTCAGACCACGGCCGCGCAGAATTAGTGAACAGCAACAGAAAATCCACAGGACACCAAAGCAGATTCTCGCTGCTCAGCCACCCGGGCCACACTGTGCAGGGCCCGGAACCTGCCACCCGAGCGTCCCAGGGCTGCCACTGTCACAGTGAGAGACCTTTGAGAGCCTGAGATTTGGGCATGGTTGTGAAGAACTGGTAACTGAGTTAAGCCCCCAGGCCTGCAGGAGACTGTCTGGCTGATGGGGCAGAGTCCAGGGTGAGTGTGGTCCATCCCTGGACGGGTGGATGAGATGGAGGGGGTGGCTGAGAAAGTGGCATCCTTTGGTGTACTTGGCTAGACAAGCTGGTCTGGCAAGAATTTCCCCCCTCTCATGAGTCCTGTGGATGTATGAATACGGCTAGTTCCCTCAGCCCCCTGGGGTTGGTATGAGCTCTCTTGCCAAGTTAGACAAGGAACTATAACTGGAAAATCGTAAGCCAGAATAAACCCCCTGGTTTCCTTAAGCTGTTTGGTCCTGAGTTTATAGACCAACAACGTAGGCAAACTTTACCAATCACGTCACTGACACTAATGGCCAGGGCCTTCATCCTGTGATCTTCTTATACCCCCAACCCACACACCCGGGAAGACTGACTGCGCACACAACATTTCCTCTGTGGATGTTCCCTCCTCCCCCGCTTCTGGCAAACCCCGATTCATGATGCAAGACCCAACTCCCAAGTCTCTTCTCTCCTCCCTTCTCCCAGGGCCTCTCCTGCCCCGTGACTGCTTGGGCTCCTTTGCCCCTGGCTCATGCCCAGTTTTTGTACATGGTCATCCTGTCGCCTTCAGGAGCCCCTCTCCTCTTCGGCTATCACCCCTGGCAGCACCCTGCAGGCCTGGCTGGGACTTTTCCTGACTGTAGGACCCTCCAGAGCAAGCGTCCCAGGACCCAGCCTCCTGCCCTGTTTTAGGACCCGAGCTCCTTACCCCGAGTTAGGTTCATCCAGCCCCTGAAATGCTCTGAACCTACAACCTCATGTACAAAAGGGAAAATAAAGCCCAACCCCACAGGTCACTGGGAGGGACACGCAGAGGACACACGTGTTAGTTTATTCAAGTGTCCAAGGGACGGGTATCCCAGCAGTAACTCAGCGGTCCCTTCTCCAGGCTGCCCCCGATGTCCAATGCCTTTCTGGGATGCCCCTGAGATAACCTGGCAAGTCTCTCGAAAGATCCGGTAAGTGGCTGCGTGTCTGTCTCCTGAACTGAGTGGGGAGGAGAAGCTACTGAGGCTTGAGTTGTGGTTCCCAGGTGCCTCTGCGCCCAGCAGCCATACTGGGCCCGACCCCTCATAGGTTCTGGGAATGTGTCTGCAGGTGATCTCGGGCACTCAGAGGGGTGACCTTGGGCACTCAGAGGGGTGGCCTCAGCTGTAGAGAAGTTAGCTGTAGAGAAGGCACACACCGCCCATGCTGGGAAGAACATCGTGTGTCCCAGCTGCCTGGGATAAAGAGGACAAACCCTCTTCCGCCTCTCAGAAAGGGAGACCTGAATGCCATTGACTGAAACGTGTCGCTAAGGCGCCTCAAGCCAGCCCCCTTGGTGGCAGTGTGAAGATGGGGATCTTGCCAACATTCTCCTAGGTCCCCCTTGGGGACACCATGCCGCAGCCCCGGCAGTGAGCCCGCTGTAACCTCACTCCAGACATGAGGTCACCCCCAGAGACGCCACCGCTGGAGGTGTGAGCAGACGCTTCATCCGGCCACAAGCTGCTCAGGCAGGGGCACCCCGGGCTGGTTCCCAGAGAAAAGAGAGGCGCCTGCTGCCAGCAAGCGACCTCAGGGTTGGTCCTCCTGCTCCTTGATCCCGGCTGCCTCCTCTCCACCCTGCAGGGCTCCGCGCATGCTTAGTGCTTAACGGGAACGTAAACTGGGGGTGAGGACGGTCTGTGTGACCTGGGTGTAGTGGAGAGGTCAAGGAGAAGCTGGGGGTCAGCCACGCCATCAGACTCCTCTCCTGAGATGTCCAACTTGGGGGCTCATAGAATCCACCGGAAGGTGAGCAGCCTACCCGCAGAGCGCCGTGGTCCCCCCTGCACCCTGGCCTCACACCCAGCAACTCTTCCTTCCCATCCAGAGGCCCAGCTCACGTGGACACTGAGAGTCACCCAGTCCTCCACTCGCAGCCGGGCTGCGTGACCGCCTGTGTTCTCTGAACTGGCCTCTGGTCCTCACTCACAGCCTGGGTCAGCACGGAAGCGCCAGAGGACAAACCTGCACAGCTTATTGACACGGTCGCTCTCTCTGCCCAGCAACAGAAGAGGGTGGAGATTAGAACTCTGGCCCTGGGGCCCGTGGGCGGCTCAGCAGGTGCCACCTTGCAAACCTGGTGATCTGAGCTTGATCTTCTGAAGCTCCCATGGCGACAGGAGATAACTGACTTCTTAAAGTTGTCCTCTAACTCCCACCCATTACCATGGCATAGATGTGCTCTCTCTCTCTCTCTCTCTCTCTCTCTCTCACACACACACACACACACACGCACACACACACACACACACACACACACACACACACACATATATATTTTTAAATAGAAATTTGACCCCGTGGGGTTTTTTTGTTTTTGTTTGGTTGGACTTTTTCTGGCTTGGATTTTGGGTTTTGACAGATCTCAGGAAGCCCGAGCTGACTTCAAATATGTGGCTGAGGATGATTTTGAACTCCTCTAATTCCTACCTCACTTCCAAGTGCTGGGATCGCAGATGTGCGCCGCCACACCCAGCTGCTTCTGCCTCTATTTTAAAGATTATGCAACTAAAGGACAGGAGTGAACTTCTTAAATTCACACAGCCAAGAGGTGGCAGGGACCTCCCCCCCAAATCCCCAGGAGTCAGCCCCTCTGACCCGCCTGGCTGTCCTGCTCCACCCCCCACTCCCCCTCTACCCCTCACTCCCCCACTCCCCCACCCTCCACTCCCCCCATCCTCCCCACCCCGGCTGTCTGGCTGTCTTCCCCCCTGTCTTGTCCCCCTGGCTGTCCCGCCCCCGCCCCCCCCTGCTCTGCCCAGCTCTCCTGCCCCCCCTGGCTGTCCTGCCCCACTCGGCTCTCCTGCCCCCCTGGCTGTCCTGCCCCTCCTGGCTGTCCTGCCCCCCTGGCTGTCCTGTCCCCCTCCCCCCCAGCTCTCCTGCCCCCCCGGCTGTCCCGCCCCCCCGGCTGTCCCGCCCCCCCCGGCTGTCCCGCCCCCCCCCCCGGCTGTCCCGCCCCCCCCCGGCTGTCCCGCCCCCCCAGGCTGTCCCGCCTCCCCCGGCTGTCCCGCCCCCTGCTGGCGGAGGCTGGAAGTCTTCCCACCTGAGTCCGGCGCTATCAGCCCCACACAGGGGCTGCACGGCTAAGGCACCAGCAGTCTATGGGAACATAAGGTCTCCACCCTCAGAAGGAAGATGAGGATGGAGGCTGAGGGGCTGTCACTCTGGTGGATTTGGGAGAGTCTCCACCAATGAAAGGTCGGGGTCAGGACAGGGTGGTGGGGCCTTGGTCACCCCCCCGAGGCACCCACTGCAGGCCTGGTTCATCCAGGCTGTAAGAAACAGGCTTTCAGATTATTCGGAGGAGGCGGGACCAGCCCGAGCGCTGTGCCCCCCCCCCCACTAACGAAAGCACGTGTCCTGACCACGCCTCTGTCGGGCCGTCTCCCTTGGCCTGGCAGAGGAACTAGCTAAGGTCTTCCCACCAGGTACCTGGACAAAGGCTGGGGGGCTGGGGGTGGACCCCCGGGCAACCCAACGAAGAGCTCTCTAGTCTCTAATAGAGCAATAACATCATCTGCCTGCCCCTCCAATTTCAAGAGAGGAACCGGAGTCCCCAAGAAGGCTCAAAGTCACAGAGCAAATGAATGACAAGCCGAGAACTTGGCCGGGACGCCGGGACGCCCCACCGGTGTCAAGTGACTCCCTCGGGCGGCCTCGAGCCTGACGCCCGGGACCCTCCTGATCCTCGCCGCGGAGGGGTCCCGGTCCCGCCGCCCGCCCGCGCCCCGGTCCCCGCGCGTCGCTCACCTGGCACAGCAGGTCCAGCGCGTAGCCGGCGCACGTCGCCCACACCGCGGCGTCCACGCGGGCCGCCAGGGCCCCGAAGCGGCGGGCCAGCGCCGCGTCCTGCTCGGCCGTGCAGCAGCCGAAGGCCGAGTACTGCGCGCAGAAGAGCAGCGGCTGCGGCGGCCGGAAGGGCGGCCTGAAGTCCAGGCACTGGGGGTGCGCGGCGGCCGGGGGCGCCCGCAGCGCCAGCAGCGCCCGCAGCGCCAGCAGCGCCAGCCGCGCCCCGGCTCCGGCCGGCCACCCCGCCATGCCGCCCGGCCCGTGGGTCGAAGCCGAGGGCCGGCGAGCTCGACCCACGCAGGGCACCCCCGAGAACCGCCGGCCGCGCCCCGATCGCCTGCACGCGCACGGGCGCTACCGGGAAAGTGAAAGAAGGGACTCGCTCTAAGGTCGCGGTTTGGGGGACTTTCCTTGCCCGGCCACCTCTGCTCCGCTGGCTGCAGGACACCTCCCAGCCGGGGCTCGGGCTCGGCGCACAGCCCCGTCCCCCCGGCCTGCAGCGTTCGCGTTTCACTTTCTGCCTCAGCTTCCTCGCCTGGGGCGCTGTTTAGCCACTGAGGGGCAGGAGCCCCGAGGTCGGGATTCTTGGGTTCTAGTCCCACCTCCCGTTGGGGCAAAAAGGAGGTGCCATAGAGCTGGTCATCAGAACTTATCGGAACTGCTTAAAATGAGGGTGTGGTGTAAAAAGGAGGTGTCGCCTGGGATCGGGGATGGGAAGGAAGAGGGGGGAGGCAGCCCAGCGCAACCCACCATTGACCCCTCCCTACGCTTCTGTCCTCTCTGGGCTGGGGGATGACCCCATCCCAAGTCCACGGACCCAAGGGGTCTCCTTCCTTCTACTCTGCATAGGAAGCCCCGTGGATGTGTTTCCAGGGTCCCTGGGGTCCACCTAACCTGAGTCCTCACTCTGAAGCTCTTGCCCCAGCATGGCCCCACCTCAAGCGCACACGTGCCCTGTCTCCTGGTCCTGGAATCCCACAGATGAAAAGCCCTGGTGCTTTCCCAAGGGGGCCTCAGCCCTGACTTCTCCAGGATGCAGATGTCACCAGTGCTCTACCTCCCCGGGCTCCCACCCGGTCTTGAACCCAGCTCACACATCCTCTCTCTGCTGGCTCTTCGGGATGTGCCCTCCTCTCCCAACCTGTCTGAGTCTTTGTGCCAGCGTTGCCCGGTGGGGTTGGAGTGACTTAGACTCCACAGGGCTGTGGCCGGGGCTGGAAGAGAGGCGGGGATGAGTCAGCCTCTCCTCAGAAGACCAGACATCTCCAAGTCTTTTTAAAACAGAGAACTCCTGTTGGGGGGGTGCTCATAAGCCACCCGGGAGCAGGATGTGACGATGTGACGCGGGGGTCCTCAGCACAGGAGGGGTCCACGATCCTCGATGGCGCCTTAGATACAGGTGTCAACTTGACGGCTGAGGGTTAGACTCTGGACACATTTGTGGAGAATTAGTGGTTGAGTTGAGTCCAGAGCGAACCTGCTGGAGATTGTCTAGTTGAGGGGCAGGCCCAGCCCATGGTGGGTGAGACTAGGCCCTGGCAGGAGAATAGGATGGAAGGCGCTGTCAGGGAAGTTGGCATCCTTTGGTACGCTTGGTCACACACGCTGGTCTGGCAAGTGAGCCTTGTCCCTCTTAGCAGTCCTGTGAATGAGGTGTGGCCAGTTCTCTTGGCCCTTGGCGTGGGTGCGACTCTCTTGCTAGGCTGGGCAAGGAACTGTAACTGGACAACCATAAGTCAAAATAAAAGCCCTTGTTCCCAAGTCGTTGGCCACGAATTTACCAGCAGCATGAAGAATAACCGCGGCACAGATTCTGGGGGATAGACGAGGAGCAGAAGGAGTAGCCCACTTCTCCCTCTCCTCCTGTTCCTCCTCCCTCCCCCTGCTCCCACAAACACTGAGCAGGGGTGGCTGAGTGAACCCCCAGAAGCCCAGGCAAGGGGGGGCACACTGAACAAGGCCAGGGCACAGCTCAGGAGGGAACAGGGTGGTGGTGACATAGCAGGGTGGGGCGGTGGGTGGGCACGCAGAGATGGAGTGACCAGCTGGTCAGAGCCATGAGGTCAGGGGATAGTCTGACAATGTCCAAAGTCATTCCTGCAGAAGTCTCTGGAGGAAAGTGGTAGACAGGCACCCTCCCTCTAGGGACCCAGGTTCCGTCAGATGACAGCTCCTTGGAGTCATGCTCAGACACCAACACAAGGAACCTTCAGAAGCTAGTTCATTCATTTTTTTTCCTTTTTTTAATTAATTTTTTTTGCATGTATTCCTTCAGCCTGGGATACACAGACTGTGTATTAAAGTCCTAATGCACAGATAGGGGAACAGGAGTGGGGGGATTAGGCCGCCATCACCCTAAAACTCAGAGAGAAGGAGCAGAGGTACTTACAGTTAGAGATCAACCAATCCAGCATCCCGGTGGAGGGTACTTACCAGGGGCAGAAGTGGCAGAGCCATCGTGGTAGTTAGGCACAGGTGTCACCTTGGCAGTTGAGGATTTGAGCTCTAGGCGCATTTGTGGAGAATTAGTGGTTGGGTTAAGCCCAGAGCAAACCTGCAGGAGATTGGCTGGCTGATGGGTGGGACAGAGAGCTGGGTGAGAGGGTCGGCATCCTTGTGTACACTCGACCAGACATGCTGGTCGGGCATACAGGGATCGTCCCTCTCTCAACCGTTGTGTGGTGATGGTGTGGCCAGTTTCTTCAGCCCTGGTGTTGGTGCGTGCTCTTTTGTCAGGATGGACTGTGAACTGTAACTGGACTGTGGTAGGAAATTAAACCCCTTGTTCCCTGAAGCTGTTTGATGGTGATTTATCTGCAACCACGCAGGCTGACTGCAACAGCCATGAACTTCTGTGAGGCGCCAGGAGCTGGTGTGAATGCGTGCGAGAGTGAAGAGCTAGGGGCGGCACAGCGTTGGGGTACACGGGCCTGTATCTGGGGGACACACAGCAGCCCTCTCAGGCCTCTGGCACGGCAGAGGCACAGCGGCGGTGCTCTCCAAAGGGGACAATCAACCCCAAGCAGTGTGAGGGGCACAGCCAGGCTGTGGGTGACAGGCGTCCCCTCCCAAATCCTCACAACCCCATCGTCAGGCTCCAGGAAAGCCGGAGATGAGCCGCGGGCGCCCTTGTGTCCCCAAGGAGGCTCTCCAGAGGCTTCAGGCAGTGAGAGGCAGCCCAGGCCTCTGGATGCCCCACGCCAAGCTAGAGTCACATCCGTCTTCCTTCTAAAGATCTGAGGCCCTCCGTGGCTGTGTACAAAACATCCTGTCTGCTGTCCAGAAGAAAAGGAGTCAAAACGAAAAGCCCACAAGTCATGATGCAGGAAGAAGTCAGAGGGAAGGAGCCAGACGCTGTGGTCAGACGGGGTGATTCATGCACGAAGGCTCCGCTACAAACAGCTGAGGACACGGGAGAAGACATGGGTGATGTCAGCTCAGAGAGGGAAACATCAGCATAGAGATTAAAGAGCCAGGGACGGCTCAGTGATACAGCACTTGCCTAGCACGGCTGAGGGCCTGTTGAAGGAGAAGGAAGAGGAGGAGAAGGAGGAAGAGGAGAAGGAGGAGGAGGAAGGAGGAAGAAGAGGAGGAAAAAGGAGGAGAAGGAGAAAGAAGAGGAAAAGGAGGAGGAGAAGGAGAAGGAAGAGGAGGAAAAGGAGGAAGAAGAAGAAGAGGAAGAGAAAGAGGAAGAAGAAGGAAGAAAGGAGGAAGAGGAAGAAGAGGGAGGAGGAGGAAGAAGAAGGAGGAGGAGGAGGAGGAGGAGAAGAAGAAGAAGAGGAGGAAGAGAAGGAGAAGGAAGAGGAAGAAGAAGAAGGAAGAGGAAGGAGGAGGAAGAAGAAGGAGGAGGAGGAGGAGAAGAAGAAGAGGAGGAAGAGAAGGAGAAGGAAGAAGGAAAAGGAAGAAGAAGAAGGAAGAGGAAGGAGGAGGAAGAAGAGGAAGAAGGAGGAGGAGGAGAACGGCAGATGAGTCAATAGCCACAAAAGCCTAAGGGCCTGAATTCCATCCCCAGAACCCGAGAAGGCTGATACTGTGAAATGTGTCTGTTACCCCAATGTTCCTACAATAAAATAGGAGGCAGAGACAGGAAAACTGAAAACTGACCTTGCTTGGCTGCCGTGGTATGCATGCGTGCACACACATGTCCACATGCATGAAAATTTTTAAAAAGATAAATCAGGACCAGTGGATGGCTCAGCAAGCAAACGTACCTGCACGCAAACTGGGCCACCTGAGTTCAAGCCCCACAGCCTGTGTAAGGGGAGAACTGACTTCTGAAAGCTGTCCTCTGACCTCCACATGCAGCACGCACCTGTGCCATAGCCCATGTGCAAAAGAAGTAAAGGCAAATTCAAAGATGTAATAAAAAATTTTTAAAAAGTAACAGAAATAGGGGCTAGAGAGGTGGCTCAGGGGTTAAGCCTCTGACTTGCAGGCAGCAGGTCCTGAGTTCAGATCCTAGACCTCACGTATAGACGCCAGGCGGAAGCGGGGGGGGGGGGCTGCGTTTCTGGTCCTGGTAGGGTGGAGCCTGTGAATCCCGGGACAGAGTAAACAAGGAGAAGGTGGTTCTACACACACACACACATACACGCGCACAATTGAATAAATAATAAAAAAAAATTTTAAAAAGTAACAGAAATAAAAATACCACAAAGTCACAAGGAGCCTTCACACCTAAGGGAGAAAAGAGGGTGGGAACTTTCCACACTGATACACAAAGAAGAGAAAAAATGAAGAGCGATTGGTTGCAGAAGCCTTCCGGGACATTTCAGAAGTGCCCTGTTCACATGAAATTGCCAAACTGGAGAGAGCAGAAAGTGAGAAAGAGGGAGAAGAAATATTTGAAGTTAAAAAAAATGGTTAAGAGCCTTCTAAAAGAAAAGACGCATTCAACAATGGACGTGGGAATCTAAGAGAGCAAAAAATAGCACAAATAACAAAAAAAATGCATGCAATCATACCACATTCAAACTGCATGAAAGCAAAAACAAAGAGAAATCTTGAGAGAAGCTGAAGGGCGGAAAGGAGGCGTACTCAACTGTAGAGCTGCAAGAAACATCACGGCAAACTTCTCATTAGAGGCCATGTGAGCGAGAGGCAGTGGGGGGATACGCAAGGCATTAAAAGAAAAACCCAGCCAGCCCACCCGCAAAAGAACTCTTCAAGGGGAAGATAAAAGAGCCTGGCGAGATTGAGGCCCAAGCATCAGGACCAGAGTTTGGTTCCCAGCACACATGTAGAAGTCGGGCTTGGTGGTCCAGCTGTAATTCAAGCATCAGCCAGGCAGACAGGCGGGTTCTCAGAATTCACTGTGTTGGTGAGCTCCCAGCCAACCAGGGCTACATAGCAAACAAACAAACAAACAAACAAACAAACAAATAATAAATAAATAAATAAATAAATAAAGCTACTGATCAATCTACAAAAACAAAATGCATGTTAATTACACAATATTGGGCAACCACCTAAATAACTTTAAAGGAAGTATAACGGGCACACATGAAACATATTAAACACATTAATAAAGTGCATTTACAACCAGAGAAGGCAGAAGAGGGGAGAAGATGGGGAGCAGCTAATAACCCACTGCTATCAATAATCCCACTGAATGTGAGCGATTAAATAGGCCAGTTAGAAGACATGCTTGGGGTCAGTGATTAGCTCAGTTTCAGGAGTGTTTCCTTTTCCTGAGCAGGAAGGAAGTTCTGGATTATGCTCTTATCGCTGCCTAACCAGGTGTGGTGGCAGATGGCTGTGGTCCAACCCCCAGGAGGTTGTGCCGGCAAGGTGGCTCAGGGACAAAGATGCTGACCACACAGGCCTGACCACTTGGGTTCAGTGTCCGTGACCCACGCACAGAGGAATGGAGAGGGCTGACCTACATGTCCTCCAGCTGTGTCCTCCAGCTGTGTCCTGCACACACACCATACAATGCCTGTGGTCACACTCATCCACACGCATCATGCACTCACCACGACTAGAATAAATGACCATCAGAAGCACTCCAAAACATCCTGAAAAGATCTTTCTGTTGGATTTGTTCGGACAATTACTGTACCTTTTATTTCTGTTTCTCTGAAAAATACTGGAAGTGTTTTGGTGATTTTGGAAGAGTTTAAAAACAATATACTTAATTGCTATGAGTAATTTCAGAGCTCATTAATGTAATAAATCTCTGGAGGGAGATAGTCTTAGTTAATGATCAGTATAAAATTATAGAGGCCCAGGAGTTGGTGCAGTGTCTCATGAGTCCTGCGGCAGAGTGGTGGATCAGGGGCACAGAGGAAACCTGTTTGTCAAATGACAAACTCCTGCACCGGTTAACTGATTGGGGTCCCCTCGGGACTGGGCAGGGTCTGTTCTTGGCCGTCTTGATCACCCGAATTCAAGATTTTGCAGTTTGGGAGACCTTGGAATTCCAGCTTGATGAATTTTCACATTAGAAAAGAAGTATTATTTATAAAGCATAAAGCATAAGTGCTGTAAGTCAACACTGAGGCCCAGACCATGAGGGTCGAATATGCTCCAAACCTTGCATGAAGTCAGCAGACAATCTGTAAGAGTTGGTTTTCTTCTTCCATCATATGGATTCTGATGACCGAATTCAGGTCATTAGGCTCAGAGGCAAGACAAGGCTGTATTAGTCAGGGTTCTCTGAAGAAACAGAAGCTATAGAATTATATATATATATATATATATATATATGTATGTATGTGTGTGTGTGTATATATATATGTTTATTAAAATAACTCTCAATAAAAACAGTGTCCTTCAAAGTAGCCGCCCATAGCTGCTTTGTTCTTGACTGGAATGTCCCACAAAGCCAAAAGATCCCGAGAAGGTCTCAAGCCTTTACTTCTCTGGAGGGTTGAAGACTCTGGGTTCCAACGTTGGTGAAGAACAGCTGGGCTCCAACGTCAGGGATGAAGAGTGAACAGCAGCAAGGCCTAGAGACCAGGCTCCAAAGGCAGCGGGAACAGCAACAACATGGTGGAAAAGATGAAGCTCCAAGGCAGCCAAGGACGGAGGCGGCAGCAGCAGCAACAAAGAAGAACATGATGCTCGCAAAGTGGACTCCATACCAAGTCCACACAAGATAAGGAAAGAACAAGTCTCTCCTCCTTGCACCTCTTATTTTCCGGTCCACCACTGGAAAGTAGCACCCACTATGGGCTGGGTTTTCCACAGCAATCAATCAAGTACCTGCAGGCTTGTTCAGGGGCCATTCCAACCATTAACCTTCCACAGCTGCACCCTAAACAGTCTGCAACGTCAAATTGACACCAAAATGCAACCATAACAAGGGCCTTTATGTACTGAGTCATCTTGCCAGTCAACTTTTGATGCTCTCTCTAACCAGCACAGGCCTCAGATGCAGGTTTCTTCTAACGGCCACTCGCCCTACCTTCTGAGTGGAAATGTCTGCTGGAAATGGAATTGCCACCTTTGGCACATGTCCTCTTGGGGTCTAGCTTCAGACATACCAGATGAGCTGTCACAATGTTTGTCTTATTCCATTGGGAAGTGGGGCTCATTCAGAGGAAAATCCAAATTCTGTCACTGGGGAGTCAGTCATAGGTTGAGTGATGCTTAGGTAAGAGAGACTGAATGGTGAGTGGAATGTGTGCATATGAGAGCGTGCTGGTGTTCACGCGTGCTTCCAGCTCAGCAGTGTTTGTGGGTACAGTCCATTAAGTTGAATGCATCAAAGACATGGCTGGATCAGCTGGGAGGGAGCAGACCGGCTTACATGAGACTGACTTTCTGATGCTGAGCATTTCCAAGGACACACATCAGTGGGTCTCAGTTGAGTAAGAGCTGCCTCGCCCAAGGGCGGTCTGGCTCAAGAATGTTACAGAATGTTCTGTTCTCAGCCAGACATGGTGGCACTCTCAGGAGGTACAGGCAGGGAGATCAAGGGTTCGATGCCAACCTGGGCTGCATCATGTGCTGCCCTGGGCTACACAGAGAGACCTCATTTTAGAAATGACAGACAGTAATTAAATGGTCTACTGCCGTGGCAGCAGCTCTGCTTCCAGAAGTGTCTCCCTGGTCGCCCTCCACTTTGTCATCTTCTGCGTGTTGTCCCGAGCTCAAAACCACGGGGAGGGGTAGTGGGGAGAGGAAGCAGATTTCTTTCTTTCTCTCTCTTTCTGTTCTCTTCCTCGTGGTCCAGGTGTAGTAGGAGAAAGTAGGTGGCATACTTCCTCTGCGCCTATCCATGCTTGAGGCAAGTGAGAAGGTGAGGAGGGTTGGGACAGAGAGACTGGCACTCCACTGGGGGAGGGAGAGGTCCGTCTGGGTCCTGCTATGGGAGCAGGAGACTTATTGTTACATCACTCTGCATCATTGCTGATAAACTCATGACCAAAGATGCAAGGAAACAAGGGGTTCTCATTTTCCCTCACATTTTTTCCAGTTACAATTCTTAACATAGCTTGGCTGGAGAGCATACACCAATATCAGGAGCCAAGGCAACTGGCCACACTACATCCGGACATCCACCGGACTGCTGAGAGCAACAATTCCCACTTGTCAGGCTAGCATGTCTGACCAAAGTGTACCAAAAGATGCCAACTTTCTTAGCCAGTTCTCTCCATCTTTTTCATCTGCCCAGGGATTAGTCTCACCCACCATGGGCTGGATTTTCCCTATCAACTAGATACCCTTCTACATGCTGGCTTGAATCTTGTTGCAGTCAGCCTGCATGGGTGCTCATAAATGACCATCAAATGGCTTAAGGGAACAAGGGTTTATTCTCTCTGACAATTCCTGGTTACAGTTCTCAGTCCAGCTTAACAGGAGAGCATGCACCAACACCAGGGCCGAGGGAACTGGCCACACCATCACCACATAGCTGAGAGATGGACGATCCTTACTTGCCAGACCAGCATGTCTAGCCAAGTGAACAGAAGGATGCCGACTCTCTCAACCCCTCTCAGTGATTTATTCCAGGGCTTAGTCCCACCCACCATGGGCTGGACCCTCCCTATTAGGGTTTAACTCAATCATCAACTCTCTACAACTCTCTACAAATGTGCCCAGAGCTCAAACCCTCAACAGTCAAGTTGACACCTGTGCCTAACTATGACAAGTCTTAATTACAATTCTCTCTTTTTAAAAATATTTTATTTATTCATTTTGTGTGTGTGTGTGTGTGTGTGTGTGTGTGTGTGTGTGTATCACAGAGCACTATGTGGAGGCCCAACAGTGACTTTGGGAATCATCCTGGATTGTTTCTACCTCCTTTTTGCTTTGCTCTGGGATTTCCCAGACTCTACCCACCAGGGCTGGAAGTGCAGGCCACCACTCTTTCCACCGGGCTTTTTTTACGTGGGACCTGGGATCCAAATTCAGGGCCTTCTGTTTGCAAGGCAAAATCTTAACCCCTGAGCCACCTCTCCAGCCCTCAACTACTAATTCTCTGTAAATGTGTCTGGAGCTTGAACCTTCAACTGTCAAGTTGACATCTATGGACAACTGTGATACACATTACGGAAGCCTAGATCCAGGACTGCCATGTGTGTGACATGCTCCCAGAAGTCAGTTTCAGCAGCCACAAAAGACCACAGAGCGAGCAAGCAAGCAACTTGGAAGAAAAGCAAAAGCCAGGGAGCAGACATGGTTTCACTGAGGTTCTTTGACAAGAGCTCCATGGGATTTCATCAGACAGCTCTCCATGGTTGCTTCATACTTATGCAAAGGTTCCCAGCGTCGTGGCTGCGTCACTAAGAGGGAGCTGCTTTTATCGCCCATTCAAGCCTGCCTTGAAAGCAGGGGAAATACAGGGAGTATCCTGGGGTAAGCTTCCAGCCCAAGGTTGGCTAAAACGTGCCATGCAGGTTTGCCCTAGACTTTCTGAGTCCTTGGTACTCACTGGGAAAGCTGGAGTGGGCTTTTTAACCAAGGCAGGGTAGCCATATCCAGGTGGTTGGTAAAGTGGAAATGGGAAAATTCTGAGTGAAGGCTGTGTTTGTGCATCATTTCATTTCTGGTCGGAGCCAGCACGCTTTTTCTAATAATGCTGGTTAGTAATGTCGAAGTCTTTGCGCACTGAATTATGTCACTGCAGGTTATGAATTATCCGGCGACTGGGAAGTGCGTTTCTTTACTTACCTTTCTCCATTCGTAGCAAACTTATATTTCCGTCCCCCTTTTCCTCTTGTAAATCTAGACAAAATACCCTAACCCCTCAGACAGTGACATTACTGTCACCTGCTTAACATAGTATGACGTTCTTCAAATATGAGAATACTCTCTAGGGCTCTCTGTTTTCTATGGAAGCATTTATTTCAGTCAAAATACTTCATGCTTTCCCCCATTCTGACACCAGAAAGGAAGAGTTGCAAGACAACATAGCAATTCAGAACTCTCTCTTTTCTCCATGATAAACTCTGTCTTTCAGCCCAGGCTCAGAGACCCTGAGGAAGAAGGGGCTTGATAACTACCATGGGAGTTACTTACATGTATGGGGAGTCTGCAGCCTGCTAACACAGGCTCCAGGAAAATGGAAGGGACCGTGGGGATCTGGGTTGGACTTCAGCAGGTGCGTAGGCTACAGAGACTGGGTGTGGCTTCAAGGAGCTGGGCGTGGCTTCAAGGAGCTAGGAAGGACTTCAAGGATCTGGGAGGAGCTTCAAAGAGCTGGGAGGGGCTTCAAAGAATTAGGCGGGGCTTTAGGGAGCTGGGTGGGGACTTCAGTAGTTGGAGCTTAAGCAGTTGGTAAGAACTGTAGAGACTGGGAGGGGTTTTAAGGAATTAGGAAGAGTTCCAAGAATTGGGCAGGGCTTCAGGGGCAGGAGAAAGTTCTGGAACCTGGGGAGTCGGGAGGAGCAGAGAACCTCACAGAACCTAGAAGGTTCTCCAGTGCTGAACCGGAGTGACCGCCTCTTGTCTTTTTGGCCCCTGAATTGTCCTTACAGCCCCGTTACACCCGCGTGTTTCGCTGATGGCCGTCAGGGCCCGCTGCCCTGCTCAGCCCCCTCCTGCGAGCCGGGCCCCATCCTGCAGGGCTGCCGGCCTGCATCACCCGCTTGACAAGCCTCTGAATATTCGGACGTGGGCTCCGGGGTGGTGGATGTCATGTCTTCCCCTCCGTCGTGAGTCCGCAGACAACAGGACTCCCCTGGTTTACCTGTGTAGTCCCAGGGCGTCTCAGGTGCTGCGAGCTCCACGTCTCCTGTCAGATGTGGTTGGCGAGAGACGAGGACAGCATGACCACTGGGCAGCTAGCAAGGCAGAGGTCAGTTGGCGAGGACCGTGGTGGGGGTGATGTGGCCGTGACTGCTTGTCAAGCTAGCACAGGAAGAGTCGGAGTGGGGGGAGACGTGGCAGGAGGGGAGCTGGGAGGGAAAAGTCCTGTCATCCCCGTTGAAATATTCAGCCTTGTTGGCATGTTCCATGGGCTGTGTCCCCCGCGGGGACGGATTGCTCGAACACTCTCCAAACCCCTCAAGTAGGCGATTGGAGCACTGTAATAGATTGGCAGTGCCCATTACACACCCCTAATGCATACGGGTATCTTAGCGTCCAGAGCACCATAGTTTTAAGCAGGTTTCATTGTGTGTGCGTGTATGTGTGTATTTGTATGTGCATGTGCTTGTGTGCATGTGCTTGTGTGCACCGGGCTGCATGTCATCCCTATCCAAAATGACTTTGTTCCTGAGCGGGGCACCCTTGGAAGTCTATGGGACTCGGAAGCTGTTACAGAGTAACAAGTTGGTGAGATTTTGGAGAGGAGATCACAGTAATGATGCCAGCTCTTAGGATCATAAATAATAATGAACAGGACTGCTGTATATTTATGTTGGTTTGTTTCCAGACGCTTTTCATTTTATTTTGAATTTTTTCATATTGTGTTGACTCGAAACACTTCTGTCTATAGCTCAGCCTGCTCCATAGAACATTGGAGCGCAGAAGCCTTCTGTCTTTGCCCTGGCCCAGCAACTTCTATTTGCCCGGGAAGGTTCAGGAAGTGGCCATAGGAATTCCCTCGGAAACTGACAGATATTAAGAAGGAGATCTGAAAGCAGAGGGTCTGAGTTCTTCTTGGGAACAGTCATACTTTCCTGACTTTTTTCATGCTTCTAGAATGGTCTACAGGAAAGAAGGCACATGCCTTAAATTCTGGTTTCAAATGTTGATAAGCTTATGTAAGTCCACAGGGTGGGGAATAATCGTTTGGTGTCTGCAAATGTTTGATAAAGTCATGCTTTAAAGGGCTGAGGTGGGAGCCATGGTCTTCATGCTGATACGGAACTCCAGGCTATCCAGGGGCCTGGATAATCTATAACCCAGACATTGACCTGGGGGGGGCGGTATTTGTGATCCTACAGAAGGTATAATGTCCTATGGAAGTGCTGAAGTTAGACCTCATCTACAGGAAGCTGCTAGAAATTATCTTTTATTTATTTTTAATGATCGGGGCTGGGAAACTGGCTCAGGCTTTAAAGCACTTGCCATACAAGCATGACTACCTGAGATCTGTCCTCAGAACCTTTTGCTACAATAAAAGAAAAGAAAAAGATGAGCATGCTGGGGCACATTTGCAATCCCAGCACTGGAGATTGAGAAAGGAGGACACCTGGTGTGAGCTGCTCAGTGAAGGAGGACCCCTGGTATTTGCTTGTCAGCTGAGAAGGACGCCTGGTGTTTGCTGGTCAGCTAACTTATCATCTGTGAGCCCCAGATCCTAGTGAGAGACCCTGTTTCAAAGAAACCAAAACAAGGTAGACAGCTGTCCCAAAGAGCAATACCAGAGATTGACTTCTAGTCTTGGCACTCATGTGAATACCCTCCATCCAACACACACACACACACACACACACCATCAAGTATAGGAAAACACACACAACACACATGGATATCACACTCACACATATTACATCCTCTTGCCACATTTTCATTCGTCTAACTTTTGCAGTGGTAGGAATCTAATCCAGGGTCCTACTTATGTTTGGCAAGTCCTTGGTCACAGAGCAGCATCCCCAGACCAGACAACAGCCATCTGGAGGACAGGCATCTGTCACAAAGCAGATTCGGAGCTGTCAATCTCTGTCCTCCAAAGATGGTCCCCTCCTAGATGCTTCCCCTGTGGCAGGTACTTACTACTGCCAGGTATCTCAGAGGACCAACAGTGGATTCCCCAGGGCATCTGTGGATAACGAAGCCATTGCTACAGCTGGAGGAAGTGAGTGAAGCAGTCTTTTCTCCCCTACTTTCCATGGCTCTTTTAAACCTTTGATATATGCATGCTGCAAAGCCTTGTCCCTACTTAAATTATTTGTCTCTCTGAATGGCTGTTTGGTTGGGCAAGGAACTATTCCTGTGGTCTTTAGAGTCACCATGGGTTTAGAATAAAACTTTCTGCCAGGTCTACAAGATTGTCAGTTGATGTTGACAACTATGGCTTTCCACACTCCTTACCTGAGGTTAATCAGGATATTTTTTCTAGAAACAATACTGATTATTTTTAATGCATACATGCATATGGGCTGCATTGCTGTTTGTGTGGATGTGGTGAATGTGTATGTGGCGGTGCACATGCATGCATATAAAGGCCTGAAATTGACTGCTATTCTGCACCTTATTCATCTAGGCACGACCTCTCAAATGAACCCAGAGCTTGCTGATTTCCTAATGTAGCTAGTCAGCATGCTATGAATATTCCCCATTTCTGCCTTCCATAATCTGAGATTACAGTTGACTGCCACATCTGCCCAACTTTTACGTGAGTTCTGGAGATCCGAACTCTGGTCCTTACACTTGTGTGGCAAGCACCTTCTCCAATGAGCCATCTCCCTAGCTTAGCAGCAATGAATTTTTCTGTTTTTCTTTAATGGTTTTTTTTTTCTTTTTTTTTTTTTTTCAGCCTATGTCCTTTGGTCAATAGTCCCCTAACCATGGTCTCAAAGGATGCTGGGATGCCTGACTTCATAATGATTTGTCACCTGTAGGCAAATGAGACCTGCCCACTTGTTCTAGGTAGGAACTGATTGTCCCCCTCCCCATGTCTCGCTGGCCAGTGGAGGAGCCCTTTCTCATTTGGGCCAGGAAGGGTAGAAGGTAACCTGCAGGCTGGTGAAGGATGAGGAGAAGCAGAAGGTACTGAAGGGTCAGTTGGTCCTGTCACAGCATCTTCTGGAATTCTGCTTTGGCGCCCCCTAGAGATGTGGCGAGAATGCCTTGGTGCCAGACACACCTTATAGTTTTCATGGAAACAGAACTGATGCCGGTGGTAGGGAAGAGGGAAACAACATGGCGGCTGTTATTTGGGGATCTGACAGTGGGTCGATAGTTGTGGTAGTTAAACACCTCCATGGTTGATGATAAGATCATTGCCAAACAGCTTAAGGGAACAAGATTTACTCTCTCTTATGATTTCTGGTTGCAGTTTCTTATCCTGCATGGCAGGAAAGTCTCACACCAACAGGGCTAAAGGAACTAGTCACACCATCTCAACATAATAGCTGAAAGAGGTTCGATCCTTACTTGCCAGACTAGCATGTCTGGCAAAGTACATACAAAGATGTCTCCTTTCTCAAACATTTCCCTCCATTTTATTCACCTGTCTAGGGACGAGTCCCGCCACCATGGGCTGGGTATCCCCATCTACTAAACAATCTCCTGTAGGTTTGCTCTGGGCTTAACTCAGCTACTAATTCTCTACAAATGTGTCCAGAGTTCAAACCTTCACCTGTCAAGTTGACACCTGTACCTGACTATGATAATAGTGTTGCTTATGAGTGTTCAGAAAGCTTCCGCTGGACTCCTGGGAATACCTGGGGGTGCACTGCAGAGGGCAACTGGTGAGAACAGAGCTCCAAGATAAGGCGGTGGTGGTTCAGGACATTGCAGCTTGCTACTTCCCGGATGCTGATGGTGACCATGTTCCAGGGCAGTGGCCCATTCCTGCCTCCCTCTGCGACCAGCCTCAGAGGGCAGGGCTTGCTTCATTTCTGGGAATGCGGTGGGACGGACATACTTTCAGTCTTCATGAAATGATGGCTGGAGCTTCCTTCTGGGTTCCAGGCTGACTTAATGGGCCCCCTGGTCGACTGGATCAGAGGGCAGAGGGGTGGCCCATCTGGCTGAGAAAATGGAACATTCGTGGTGGTGTGCCAAAGAATTGGTAAAAATAGGAATTCTTGTTGCTTTAGTGTCATTCAGGTCATTGCAACAAAATACTAGATCCACACAGCAAGGGGAAAAGGTCTGATTGGCTCAGAATTGCAGCTTTTAGCCCATCGTTTCGGGAAGGTTACAGCTGGTCATCCACAGCGAGAAGAGAACATTGAATCGATGCATGTTCACTTGCTTTCCTGTTTGATCATTCTCTTCATTTTGTAGACAGTCCTGGACTACATGCCTAGGGAATGGTCCTGCCCACAGTTAGGGTGGGTCTTTCCACATCAATTTCATCAAGATAATCCTTCACAGGTAAGCCAGAGGCCCTTCTCCCAAGAGATTCTAGATTCCATCAAATTGACTTTTGCAGCCAACCACCACACTTGTGTTACTTAGCGTACCCACCCTACCCCATTGTTTCAACTGCTCTCAGTGGCAGGTGAAACACTTCAGGACCCACTTAGCTGGCGAAGTGTCTCTCTCAAGCTCGCACGCTGGTGGAACAGGACCGGAACTCAGGCATTGCAAATCCTGGGCCCAAACATTTTACCTATGTGAGTTATGACAGTGGCCCATCTGCATGGATTTCCACATGCATTTTGCTCAGCTGGGGGTCAGAGCACCAACCCGGGTCTCTGTGGTCTTGAGAAAGTCACATCGTCTTTTAGAACCTCGTGAAACCAACAAGTCCACACCTGGGAGTTGGGTTGCCCACTGTGGATGGTGACTGACCTGAGCTCCTTGCCTTCTGTTCTGTTGGCTTTTTCTCCTCTGGCCTATGCTGACCTTGACTTCACAGAGTGGTGGGTGAGGCTGCTGAGGAGCCTTTGCCAAGGTGAGATGTACTTGGAGACGCCTTTAAGGATGAAGGGCCCTTTACTCACTGAATGGGAAGCTTTGGCTTCCTGGACATGGGGCAATCCAAGACTGGTCTTATCTGTCAACGTCCTCCCCTAAGCTACACTCTCCTTTCCTCTCCATACGAGGCTCTTCTCTTGCTCCTGAGCACTACTGCAAAGCACTCTGAAAACCCCTCATGGGAAGGGCCATGCCGTTCCTCAAAAGGAACCGTGGAGATCCGAGCTCTGCTGAAGCCGTGGGCTGGTGACTGTCCCACCCCTGCTCTTTTCTTGCCCTTCACTGTTCTTCTCTGTGTCCCAGGAAGCTGACACACTTTGTCCTTGGTGACTGGTTTCCTGTGAGATTTGACTAATGGGAACCACCCCCAAGACATCAGTCAACAGATGGGTGTGTTGGCTGAAGCTCTTCCGTTGCATCAGGACCACCTGTCCCAGAGTTCCTGTACTTCCAAAAGCTGCAGCTCCTGTTGGGGGCCTTCTTCCTTCTCCTCTTCTCTTTCTCCTTCTCCTCCTCCTTCTGCTTTGTCTTTGTCCTCCTCCTCTTCTTCTGCTTCATCTTCATCTTTGTTTTCTTCTTCCTCCTCACTCTTCCTCCTCTTTTTCTTCATCTCTGCTTCATCTTCCTCTTCCTCTTCCTCCTGCTTCCTACCACTCTTCCTCATCCCTCTCCTCCTCCTTCTCTTTCTCTTTCTCCTCCTCTTTCTCATCCTCCTTCTATGTTTTTAGGCACATAATTTTGCTACATAGCTCAGCTGACTTCTAACTCCTACCTCATCTTTTGTGTGCTGGAATTATAGGTGTTCACCTCAACCCGGCTGGGGAGATGTCCCCTTGAGACTTTGTGTGGGTTCCTGGGATACTGTTTCATCCTTAACCAAGTCCACACTGGTCTCCGTGACCCCTTCCAGATGCTTTTGGTTTCCTTCCCTCCCAGCCTCACGAGGCCTCTCTCTTGAAGCACAGATGTTACTACCCCTAGCGCAGGGTACCCCTAGCCAGTTCACAGGGCACTGAAACAGGGGACGTGTGATGCGCAGGTCACAGAATAGCTTGAGGCCTGAGCTGTGACTCTAGCCCCAGCCTTCCAATTCCAGATTTGATATCATGTCCATGGTTCTCCCAACTGAACAGTTAAAGTACCAAAATCTTTTGGTTGTTAGTGACAAGAAGACATCTTTAAACAGCCTTCACTGGATTTTAAATGACATTCTATCAAACTTACCATTTATCTGGGGTGTGTGTGTGTGTGTGTGTGTGTGTGTGTGTGTGTGTGTGTGCATGTCTTGGCATTAGCATGTGTGTGAAGATCAGAGTTTTGACTCACCACCTTGTTTGAGAAGGCTCTCTTTGTTGTTCACCACCAGGTACGCTGGGCTACATGGCCTGGGAGCTTCCAAGGATTACCCCATCTCTTCCTCTTGTGCCCTGGACGGTGCCAAGATTACAGAGAGTGACACTATGTGTCTGGCTTTACATGGCTTCTACAGGTTCAAACTCAAGTCCTCACAGTCACATGGCAAGTGCATCTAGTCATGGATCCCTTTCCCCAGTCCAAAGACTTTAAAAATGTTTACGAAGGCTGGAGAGATGGCTCAGGGGTTAAGATTCTGCTTCAAAAGCAGAAGGACATATGTTCAAGTCCTGGATCCTACTTAAAAATAGCAGGTGCAAATGGCATCACCCTGCACTTCTGGCTCTGGAAGGCAGAGTCTGGGAAATCCCAGATTGAAGCATAAAGGAGGTAGAGCAATCAAGGATGACGCCTGATATCACTGTTGATCCTCCACAGGGACACATAGTTCTCTCTCTCTTTCTCTCTCTCTTTCTCTCACATACATACACACATGAACAAAATAAATTTTAAAAAATTAGAAAGAATGTTTACAATACTGAGATTTATAGGAAGATGGTTGTGTATCCTGTTGACCGCCCTGAGACCATAATGTGAATGATTAACCAAATATAAGTGGCTTGTGTATTTGCATGTTATGATCCATGCAGGGGTAAAGTGAGTGGTACAAATGTACTTTTAATTTGAGTGTATTTATTACTTGTGAAAGTGAAGACTAATTGTGCTGTGTATATCAGGCATCTCGAGAGAACTTTGTCAGTGAGCGAGCTGTCTTGGCATGGTGCAGGCATTATAGGCCGGGTGGGTGCAGGGATGCTTTTTCGGAAGGAGTCTTGAAGGACGGAGGGGAAGACAAAGATTTGGAGCGGACAGTTTGAGCTTTCACTGTCACCTTCTCATCAAACTACCCACCCAGGTCAGCACGTAATGGGAACACCTCCCCTCAGCTTCTCAGTGTCTTGTCTGAGGCTGTAATTCAGTTCCTCCTCGCTGGACATCAGGAGGGGCAGCCACCGCCAGATGCACGCCAGGTGTGGTGAATCTGTCCACCGAGGTTCTAAATCACTGCACTCAAGCTGAAGCCACGGGAATTTTGGGCTGCAAACGGGTGGCGTGTTCTCTAAGATGCAGTGAATTCTAATTACCGGTGCTAACTGGCACCTGAAGCAGTTGGGACTTCAGTGAGGGCAAGCAGTTATTCTTGGTGGCTGACACAGGCACTTGACTTACAATGGGGCATCACTAATGGGGGGGGGGGATTCAACGTGTGAGCAGAGTGAAGGAGTGTCTGGTTCAGGAGTTCTCTGGTCTATATTCCGCCGCTTGTCACACCCCTCCACTCTGGAGTCATCTTCATTCAGATTGAGGACTTTCAGTCTGTCTTTAGTGGGTCCAGCCTGGGCTTCACAGCAGAGCCCTCTAGAGAGTGTTTGAAACCTCTCATGTGCAGGAGGCACCTGCCCCAATTAGCTAGGAAGTCGGGGTGACATCTGGTGATCGATATATAGCTCTAGGGTATGTTGGAACCTTCCCCTGGAGTGTAGGGGTTCCTGGGGACTGTTTCAGGGAGCTGAACACTTAGCAAAGGACATCTCTGCAAGGTGGTGTTTATCAGTCAGAGCACGGTCTCAGCTTGCAGCTTGACTCTTGACCTCACTGTTCTAGAAACCAGGCTTTATTCTGAGACCCTGAGAGTGATTTTTTTAGGTCTGGGCTCACATTTATGAAGGCTAGAAGGCTGATGCTATATAAACCCAGAAGCCCAATGTGTTTTTCACTGGTGAGAAAACAAAGTGGTTGAAGGCTAGACTGTGTGTGTCCAGTCTGAGTTGGCTTCTTCTCTTCAGGCCAAGTTGCTTTCTGGCCACAATTTCTTCTCTCTCCATGGGTAGGTGGTACATCTGTAATTGAAGGGATGAGCCCCTTTTTCCAAAAGGAAGGATTCCCCAAGGCAGACCAGGGTTAAAGAGCAGATTTCTTTTTGCCTCTGATTCTGTATAAGCCTAATAAACTAAAACCCGGGGAAGAGGGAGCATGCTGGTTTTCTCTACCGTCCCAGACCATGGGAGACTTTATACCTTGTGGATTTCTCTGGAAACAAGAGGCAGAGAAGGAAGTTGGGTGTCGTGGTACATGCTTGTAATTCCTGCACCTGGAAGGCTGAAGCAGGAGGATTGCTGTGAGTTCCAGGACAACCTGGGCTAGAGAGAGAGAGAGAGAGAGAGAGAGAGAGAGAGAGAGAGAGACCCCCATCCAACAAACCAAGAAAACAAAAACTAAGAACAAATAATTTATACCAAATAATATATATATATAATATATAACAAATAAGATAAAGAAGGAAGGGTGCCCCTTTAGCTTTTCTGCTTTCCTAGCAATGTTCTTTCTCAATACAGGAACTTGAACTTGAATTTGAAGTTGGGTACAGTAAGCAGCAGTACAGTAGACTGAGGGAAGCCACAGCAAGGGAAGCAGGAAGAAGCATCAGAAGTCAGAGGACCCTGGAACCTCCACCCACTCCCTAGAGACAGGGCGATGCCAGAGCTGCTATTGGAGAGGTGCTGTGCCACACAGCACATAGACTGGGCTGCAGGGGGGCCCTGTTCCTCTGTCCTTTCCTTCCTGTGGCTCCATGTGTCATGATCCAGTCTGGAGAATATGGTCAATGATAAATTGGCATCACAATGTGTCTCAGGGACACATCGGAGGCTTCTGGTCCTCCACCCAGGACCTTCTTTGGTATTCAGAGAGCTTCTTTTCTTGAATATGTATTTGGTTTTCAGGGGTTCTTGGTGGATCGCAAATGTCTCAGTCATCTCTGTCTGGAACTTAGTAGCATACATAGGTTGTGGGTAGCATGGGAGACCACTACTGGTCAGACACAGCTGCCTGCATGAGATACCTACAGTCCACAGCTGAGCATGGCAGGTATTCGGTTATGTTGGCTTTGCTCTGTCGACACTAATGGCATTCAATGCTGCGGATTCCTGGCAGAATAAATGAAAACTGCATGTCTTTAATACTAACTTCATGCCTGGATCATAGGGCTGTGTACCCCAGCGTGGTGTGCAGGTGCACGGCTCTTATTGGTATATGGTCAGAAGATGGTTAGTCCACGATGTTCAGTTACAGTGTGGAACAGTCACAGACCTTGTAAAAGAACTAGCCAGAGACTCTCCAGCAGATGCCACTGGAGCCTCTCCACATTATGCTTTGCATTTTAACTAAAATCAATGTTAAGGAAATGAAGGAAGGCGCTTAGGATGCATGCCTACAGAAACAGAAAAAGTGTTTGAGAGACTTTTGGATTTGAGAAAGAGGTTCAAACTTTGCTTGCTATTCAGTGAACTCCTCCGGTCTCATCAAATATCCACAACTGGAAGCTCAAGGGCTCTGGCTGTGCAGCCAGTCCTCCTGGCCTTTTAAAATCTGAATGGTCCCCATCTGATGGGGTTGCTGTGGCAGGCCAAGGAAACTTTGGGATCCGTGACCTAGCAGGACTGGCTGCTCCTGCTCAACTCTCTGTTTCCTGACCTGCTGAGATGTGAGAAGAAGATGCAGCTGCAAACTCCCACTACCAAAGGAACTGCCACACCTTCTGCCACAATGGACTAAGGAGCCTCTGATCTGTGAGCTGAGCTAAATCCTTCCTCCCATAAGTTGCTTCTGTCAGGTTTTATGTGGAAGCAGCGAGCAAAGTATTCATTTATTTATTGCTTTTTGAATGTGTGTATATGTGCATGTGTACACAAGAGGGCACTTGAGTATGTATTTAAAGGTGACATTGGGAATCATCCTGGATTGTTCTATTTGCTTATTGCTTTGTTCTGGAGGTTTCCCAGGCTTCTAGGGTTAGAATTGTAGGCCACTACTCTATCTGCCTGAGGTTTTCACATGGGATCTAGGGATCTGAACTGAAGTCCATTTGCTTTTGAGGCAAAGCCTTCTCCCCAGCCCCCCAAAATTTTATTTTTAAAAGTATATTTTAGAGTGAAAGCAAACAACAGAGACTTGAAGCTAGTGTTAGTTGAAGAGAGAGTGAAGCAGCAAAGGTCTGAACGACGACTGAGTAAGGAGCTTCTGGGGTTGGGGTCTGCTTTCTCTTGCTGGGAACTTTGATTAGGCTGGGGGAGGGGTCTGGTTCCATTTTTCCCTTGGGCACTGTTTGATTTCAGATAAGGGTGAATAGATGGGTTGGTCTGTTCTTGAGACACATTTCACAAATCCAAGGCTGGCCTGTGTTTATATCTTGGCAGTCAGCTCCAAATGCCTGACAGCAGGAAGTAGTTTGCTGCTTCTTTGTTTTCTTAGGTGTAAGAATCAGGAAGTGAATTGCCACAGTAGCCATCTTGGGAGTCTGCCACCAGAGAATTTCTGTCCTGGGTCCCTCTACTTCCCACTACTGTCTATCTGGAAATTCTACCTAACACCTGTACTGCCTTAGTTTTACCACTTAGTAGCTGTGTGACCCCAGGCAATTGTTTATACTTTGCCTCTTTGTGCCTTAGTTTCTTCATCTGTGGAATGGGTTAGCGATAGAGTCTACATATAAGATGTGTGCTGAGGGTTAAATGAGATTTAATATTTTCGAGTCACTTAAGAAGTGGTTGGTGTATAGAATGTGCATATAGGATGGCTGCCAGTTCACAATTTCTGCAAATATTAATTAGGAATTGGGCTGGGAAGATGGCTCACAGTAAAGTGTTTGTCATACAAACAAAAGGACCCATGTTTGGATACCCAGATCTCGTTTTGGTTCATGTTTTCAATGTCCTGGGCATCTTAACATTGATGCGATTGTGTATTTGATTTATCTCTTTCCAGGATTGGTTTTCCTACTCTTGCATTATCCAGACTCCTTTACTTCCTTCCTTGATTCCCTTGTGCTCTGTCTTTTGGAAAGGAGGAAAAGGAGGAAGAAAAGGAGGAAGAGGGAAAGGAAAGAAAAAAGAAAGTCCTTATTCAGCTTCTTAGTCAGTCCAGTCGCCTATGCACCGAAGCTGGAGGCCTGATGGGGCGCTAGCTGCCAAGAAACAGCCTGAAGCTACAAAGCTGTTGCTTTGCTGGGCTTAGCAGACCTCAATTATGGGTGTTGCAATGAGTAGGTACCTCTTAGGGCTGGATTCTTACAGGTCTAAACACATTCTCTCTCTCTCTCTCACAAATCCAAAACCAAGCAGTAATCACATACACACATACACAGACAAACAAACAAAAAAACCAAGCAGTGTGGTGACAAAGGAAGCCAGCCACGTCTCCTGTGCTCAACTGAAGAATGACTAGCAGTCAAAGACAGAAGCTCAGTGACCATGTGGCTCTTGACGGGAACAAATAAGTGATCTTCCCTTCCATGAGTCTGACACCCTCCTAACCTCCTCCTGCCATGTGGGGGTGGGGGGTGGGGGGTGACTGAATTGTTCCACCGTCCATTTTCAAGAACAGATGCCACTAATGTACCCATGATAGTATGGTCGTGGTCAAAGCTGGCTCAGATTCCCTGGCCCAAAGGCACCTCTCGCTACACCTTGTATGAGCTTGAGTTCATTCAAGTCACCCCTATTGGGAAGGTTGAGGCAAGTGGTAGGGGTGGGTGGTCCTGGGTGCAGGTGTGGAGCTGGTCAGGAGGTGAATCTTACAGAACATGTGGACTCACTTTCAGACGTTTGGATTTCATGCCAGCATCCCTTAGGCGCTGGTTTCCTTGAGCCACACCTGAAGTCAGCCAGGCAGGGCAAAGTCCGTCTCCCAGGTCTTGAAGCCCACCTCTGGATCCAGGCGCGGGCACTCATCTGAAGATAGGTCCATTGGTCCTCATTTGCACTGCATAGCATTTGCACTTGTGAAATGGAATTCGCAATTGCTTTTTGGCAATGTTCAAATTAGCACTTCTTAGCATATTAATGAACTACTTCTTTTTTCATTATGTGACCAATTTTAATGTAAATAGTAGCCTCCCATGGAAAGATTAAGTTTCTCTCTCTCTCTCTCTCTCTTTCTCCCCCCCCTCCAGCTGTGATAGTAGTTCAGAAAGAATGGAGTTTTAGGACTGCTTGCTTATGTTAAGTCCAAGGGAGCTTTCCAGCCCTCAGCCTGAATAGACTGGGGTCTTGGGCCAGAAAGAGAAGATGGCACCGAGTGTGCTTCCCTCCATGTTAGTCCGTGTTGGCTCACTGTGACCAAATGCAAGTCAGAAACATATTAAAGGAGGAAGGGTTTGCTTTAACTCCTGGTTTCAGAGGGTTCGGCTGACAGTCACTTGACAGTCCATGAGCTTGGTGACCTGTACTTGGTAGCAGGACCATGAGGTGGAGGAGTTTCCCCGGCAGCTAGGAAGGAGAGGAAGAAAACCAGGAAAGGACCAGAAAGAATATAATCATAAGGACTTTCCCAGTGACTTAATCCCCACAGCTGTGTCTCATCCTCTTGAGGTTTCCAGAATCTCCCAAAATACAGCCACCACCTAGACACAGCCTGTCAGCCTAAGAGCAGCTAAATATGAGACCATGTGCACTGGATCCTTTTCACATCTGCGAAGGGAACGATTTTCTCCAAAATAAGGACAGATCAACCCAGTGAGGTTCTGCATGAACATCTCCCATGGGATGTTCTGCTGTGTGATGCAGCCCTAGGGACACCCCAAGCAGCAGGTCTGAAGTCTTTGGGTGTGTGCATTCCTGTGTATGTGAGTGCACACGTGCATGAGTATGTATGTGTGTGTGTGTGTGTGTTGCATATATGCATGACCGTATGCACATGTGTGCATGTGAAGGCCTAGCCAAGGTCAATCTCAGGAATCATCTTCCATTGCTCTTCCGTCTTATTCTTTGAGACAAGGTCTTAATCAATCCCAGCCAGTTAGGATAATCTGGCTGGACAGATTGTTCTGGGGATTCCTGAACTCAGTCTTTAGAATCAGCCTGGATTATAGGTGGGCTGCCACACCCACCTGACATTTGTATGTGGGATCCAGGAATCTGGACTCTGGTCCTTTTCTTGTGTGGGCAGCATTTCAACCATTGAGTTGCTTTATTTTTTTGAGACAAGGTCTCTCACCAGGACATGGGGCTCATCGGTTTGGCTAGTCTGGCTGGCCAGCAAACCCAGCTATCAACACCTCTCAGCCTCCTCTGGACTGGGTTTACAAGTGCAAGTTCCTCTGTATTTGTTTTGTTTGTTTTTTTTTTTTTAAACATGGGGGCTGGGGATTGAACTCAGGACCTCATCGTTTCACAACAAACTCTTTACTGAAACAGACTATCACTCACAGCCTTGTAAATCTTAATGGAGTTGGTCAAAGAGTGCACAAATTGTCCACAATTCACTCCTGCTTTTCCTGGATCATGTCAAGACAGTTCAGCAATGAGAATTAATGCACAGAGGAGAAGAGAGATCCACAGATGGCACGGTGTCTATCCTGTAGCATTAGCCACATAGAGACACAGAGGTTTTAATAAGGGCGACCAAAGTACCAGTGCCTGATAGAAACTGGAGCCACTGAAGTCAGCCTGGGTGGCCTCCAGCTGGCTGTGCTTACCTGGCTGGAGACACTGACTTGAACTCTCTGGAAGGGGTGATGACCCTATATATCTGAGTCACACACACACACATACACCTACATACACACACACCAGGTTTTATATATATATATAATATATATATATTTTTCATTTTTTATTATTATTTCCGCTCATACAAACTTAATATGTACACCGGTTCCCTCCCTCCCTCTTCCTCTCCCCGACCCCCCTACTCCCCTTCCCCTCACTCCTCCCTCCGCATCCCCCAGTGCCTCCCCCCCCCAATCCCCGGATAATCCTTTAATGTGCATGCCAGACTCTTCTCTGGGCCCTCCTCTCTAATGATGTACAAGGACCTAGTGGCTTTTCTCTGAATCCTTGTCTGTGTTCCCCTTAAGCACAGGAACACTACTGTGGCTGTCAATTCCTTGCCTCCAAGGATCTTGGTGCCTTTAGCAAATGCTAGACTTTATGGGGTCGATAGTGTGTGGGACATTGCGCAGGGCATGCAAAGACCTATTATGATTGCTTCGACCCTAACTTGTATGGAATATCTCGCATATCATTGCTCCTCCCATCCTTGTGCTCTTACAATCTTACTGCCCCCTCTTCTGCAAATTTCCTTGAGCTTCAGGATGGGGAGAGATTAGGCTGACCTAGTCCTAGGTGGTTGGTATAGAGTCTCTGAAGTTCTGGATTGTGGTGTGTTGATTTTCTTTTGCAGTTTTGCTGCTCCTGTAATGCCCTTCACTCCATCCTGATGGGTATTGTATTTCACCCCTTGCAGTCCTTGATGGAGGCCTATTTTCTCTGCTGTAACATGGTCCCCTCTCTCCTTGTTTCTACACACCAGGCTTTTAAGGACAAGAATGGACCCCCAATTTTTTTAATGGCATTGCTTTCTGGGTTCATAATTTAAAATGAGCTGATTATTCAGCCTCATCTTGAACTGCGGACAAGGTGGTATTTCCCCATGGTGTGTACACTTGTAATGCCACCCTGCTCATCCGTCCTGTGACAGCATGACGTTCCAGGGGCTTCAGCTGACTATTCTTTACTATCTATAGATGGGTGCGTGGGCACGCTGATTGCATTCACAAACAACTTTGTGTATCCGATGGATCTAGAAATAATCAGTAACTAAGGTAGCAGAGGAGAAAAACAATTTCCAGCTCTTGATGAGTAATTTTAAATCTGTGAACACTTTGCAGCTAGCTGGAGTCTTCGGGATGGAATCTTTCCGTCACAGCCATCCCAAAATGCAATGGGAGGAGGATGCACATCTGCCAGGAGGAGACTGGAGATAGAAGACTGGAAGAAGGAAGAGACTCCATCCATCCTGGAAGTCCAAGGTCAAAATATGTGCAGGTCTAATTGGTATGGGCTGCTATGCCATGGCCTGAGTGGGTCTCCTCAAAATTCAGGTATTAAAGCCAATAGCTAAGAGATAATAACGAAGGAGATCTTTTCACATTTGCTTTTATATGTGTGCCACATCAGGTATGGAAATCAAAGGACAACTCATGGGAGCCGTTTATCTCCTTCTACCATGGGGGTGCTAGGGATCGAACTCAGGCTGTCAGCCTTGGCAACAAGCCCCTTTACTCACTGAGCAGCTTACCAGACCAATAAGGTGAATCTTTAAGGGGTCATGAAACAGAAGGGCACTTCCCCCTGTGAGTGGAATGAAAGTTTTTATGAAAGGCACCTCTAAGTAGGGCTCTCCTGTGTCCCATCATGTGGATACAGCACTCTGTCTCAAAAAAATGTAGCAGAAAGACACCATTCTGGAAGCAGAAGGCAGCTCTCACCAGTCGGACCTATTGATACTTTGATCCTGGACTCCCCAGACTCCAAGACTATAAGAAAAAAAAATCCATTCTTTGTAAATTACCCAGTCTCCTGCCTTTTCTTTCAGCAGCACGAACAGGTTGTGACACATCGTCTCTCAGTAAACAGGACTCACTTGCTTTGTTTTGTTCAGAAGTCCGAATCAGATGAGCCGGTCGAATTACAGGTTATGGTAGTGTCTAAAGACCTGAGTGGGTAGAACTTTAGGAACAGCTGGATCCAGGGGTCAGAACGCAGTCACCGGCTTCCACGGTCTCTGCTTCCTCTCCGTTTCCAGGCAGCTGGGACTCCCTCACTCATTGTGGTGGCAAAATGGCCGCCAGCAGCTCTGGACATTCATGTTTCCTCCCTAGAGCATCAAGAGAAACATTCTTTTTTTTTTCTACAAAGAGCTGTGATGGAGTGAGACCGTTTTTTTCCTGATTTAGGCTGTATCCTCACGCTCAAGTGGGCCCATGGGATGTGAAGTGCTCACTGATCTTAGACTGGGTCACTTGCCCACTCTTGGTGCTGGGGGTGGATGGGAGGGGGCTGGGTTAGGCTCCTCAGAGACCACATGGATGTGGCACGGGGGAGGGGTGGTTCTTCAAGGAAAATCAGGATGCTATTTCCAGTGAAAGGAGGAAAGCGGCTGGGCAGGCAAAAACAACAGATGTCCACTCCGACAGCTTTGCAGTTAGCTACTCGCAGAAGTCCATGCGCAGGTTCTATGCAGAGAACGCCTAGGGAGTGGCTGACGCTATGGATTTAACTGTTTCTCTCTTCTCTCCGAGAGTTTGGTCCCTACTCTGTGTGCTTCCCCTTCTGGGGAGTCTAGAAATGTTCACCCACCTGGGATCTACAAACCAGGGGTGCCTATGTTGGAGAAGCTTCCTGCTCCTGGGAAAGGGAACTGTTTGCATGGATTGGGGAACAGTTCAGGGGCCTTTCTGGCTCTCTCTTCTGCATCTCTGAGGGTCCCATGGTTAGCTGCTCACAGAGTGGTCAGAGACCAGCTCCCCTCTGTGATCCCAGATGGTTACCATTTTTTTTTTTTTTTGAGACATGTTTGTACTCTCCTGGCCTGGCAACTTGGGTGTTGGTTGCGAGGGTGTTTCTAGAACACATGACTCACCCAGTGGATGTTGAGTCTGTCTTTTTTCTCTCCTAGCTTTTGAAGATGCAGCCCTTTGGATCCAAGAAATGCTGGGGAGCCACTAACTGTCATCTTTCTGTTCAGGGACTCCACCGGCTCTAGTCACGTGGCTCTGCCTCTGTCTGTCTATGTCATCTCTCCTTCTTTGTCTTTCTTCCTTCTATCCCCTTCCTTTCCCATTCCTTCCTTCTCTGCTTAAAGTCCGTTCTCTGATGGATCCTGGAAGGAACGTTCCCTGTTCCCTTGGTTAATATCTGAGTTCCATTTCCTGTGAGTGACTCAAGATCTGAGGGGTGGGGAAGGGAGACACAGCTTAGACTGTTAGACACTGCTCAGACCCAGTGTCCACCTCAGCTTCCCTTGAGGAGGCCTGGAAGGTGCAGGGGACCCATCTTGGCTGCACCTGGAAGGACCTGTTGGCTGACTGACATGTCCACACTGCTCGTTCTTGCCTGCAGGTGTCCGGCCAGTGGCTATACCAGCTACCTGGCTGACGTCGCCCCTTCCCTCTGAGGCTGAGCCCAGTCCCACGAGGACGATTCATGGGCAGGGAGCTGTAGACACAACCTTCCTACTTATTAGGGTGGAATTGCTCTGACAGAGCTGCAGCAGCCCCCGGCCAGAGCCTCAGTATTTTGAGCTTCATTGAAATGCACTGCAGAGCCATCCTTGGTATTTATGTACTAAACTTAACTGTGGTAATGTATTCAAATCATTCTGAATTTATCTAGCTTGAGCATCCCTTTTCTTCCTCCTCCTCCTCCTCTTTCTCCTCCTACACACACACACACACACACACACACACACACACACACACACACACACCCCACACAATTTTTTTCAAAGACAGAGAACGTATATTTTGAAACAACCCTTTAGGGATATTTACTCTGCCTGTGAGGGGCAGATGACCTCTTTCCACCTCGCTTTTCCCACTTGCCCTCCGTTCCTAGGTATGGTCACCTTGGGATTATCTAGTGTCACTAGTGGCTGGGATTGGGGAACCTGTGGTGCCTTTTGCATTTCGCTGCTTTGTCTTCCTCGTTCCTTTGCCATATTCCCATGATTGCAAGGCCTGGCTTTGGAGTGGAAGGACCTTGGGGCAAAGAGTTGTTCACATGGAGTCCAGAAGGGCAGCAATCGCTTGCCCTGGCCCAATACCTTCCGGGTAGCTTTTGAAACCCTGCCCTCTTCTCTGGGTATGGCTTTCCTTGGTTCAGGAACTCTTAGCCTGGAATTTTAGCAGAAGACTCCCAAAGCCCATTAAGTGTCACATTCAAAAGACTCACCTATCACGCCTAGGATCTCACATGTTTGCAAAACCCAGAGTCCCCCATATACCATCAAGCTCTATCAGCTAAACATGGGAGAGGAAAGTTCAGCGGTGAGATTAGTGGATACCGAGCATGAGGGAATCCAGAGGAAGGGGAATGGAGAACCTAGCTAAGTCCCGTTAGATTCTCTTTCAGATCTTGACATACCAGAGGGCCAGCGGGGAAGCCCAGGTGCAATCAAGGCATGAATAGATACAAGCCAAAGCTTTTCAGGAAAATCAAGACCAGCTGTGTGGCACTGACTGGTGACTAACGTCTGATATGGGCTCAGCCTGCACATCAGCCAGGTGGCAACTCTGACTCACCTGGGCACTGGAAGGTGGTTGAGGAGACCACACATCTTCTGTTCTCCCTTCCCTCTTGGCTGTGGGCACCGCGCTCTGTGCAGGGCATCTCTGTGCATCTCGGCACGATAATCAACTGCTTGCTCCTCTCCAGTGTCCCAGCCTTTGGGACCGTCACACTGCCTTGAGCTGAGGGAGGAGATGCCCCCTGTTCTTTCCCAGCCCAGGGCGAGTGTACTGGTTTCCTCCTGCTTTTGATTTTACCAGAAACAGGACGTTGCTGAGCTACAATGACCGGGGTATCCGGCTGCCAGCCCCCCTCCCTCCTGCCCGGGCTCTTCCACAATGGAATTTATAAGAGGACCTGTTGTGGATATCCCAGGAAAGTGTGTGGAGTTACAGTTCTACTTGGGGCCCAACCAGAAAAATAATTCTAAACCTCAAATAATGAGTTCCATATTTTTGTGTGGCTCAGAATACTTACTCTTTAATAGCTAGCCAACCAGGAAGAGCTCCCTTCCTTCCTTCCTTCCTTCCTTCCTTCCTTCCTTCCTTCCTTCCTTCCTTCCTTCCTTCCTTCCTTCCTTCCTTCCTTCCTCCCTCCCTCCCTGCCTCCTTCCCTCCTTTCTCCCCCTTTTCCCCCCTCCACCACTTTTCTTTTTCTTTCTTTCTTTCTTTCTTTCTTTCTTTCTTTCTTTCTTTCTTTCTTTCTTTCTTTCTTTCTTTCTTTTTCTTTCTTTCTTTCTTTCTCCTTTCTCTTCTTTATTTCTCTCTCTTCTTTCTCTCTCCTTTTTTTTATTTTATTTGAGGGAGGGAGGAGGAGGAAGATGAAGAGGAGGAGGAAGAAGAAGAGGAGTAGTACGTGCCATGGCACATGTGTGGAGGTTAGCTGGCATCTTTCAGAAGTTCATTCTCTCCTTCCACCATGTGGGCTTTCAGGGATTGAACTCAGATTTGCACATAGCTGTACCTGCTAAACCATGTCACCAGCCAACTTGAAGGCCCTTATCAAGGTAACTTTGTTTAGTATGTGCTTTCAATAGCCAGTCCTCTCTTCTCTCTCTCTCTCTCTCTCTCTCTCTCTCTCTGTGAGTGTGTATGTGTGTGTGTGTGTGTGTGTGTGTGTGTGTATGTTTGTTAGCATTTCCATTAAAAGACCTAGTTCTTTTGTCTTTGGAAAGTCAAAGACAAGCTGCCCCTCTGGCTGCAGAACATCCTCTGGAACAATCGAGGAAGAAGTTCTGCGTGCTCACCATTGAATAAAATTTTATAATGAAAATTTTGTCTCATGAAGGTGAAACTTTGAGAACATATTAGAATTCTCATTTTTCTATGCATAGCAATCAAATGACCTTCCTAACTGCCACATAAAGTATAGATTTAAAGTTAAATGATCCAGTCAGCCATTTAACACTTTCTTAAAGAGTGATCTCCTTTGCAGCCAGGGAGGGGGGGTGGTTACATATGGCGTTCTTTTTGGTATTTACATTTTAAGAATTGAAGAAAAACTGACATTCTTTGGGGGAACTGTTTTTTAATAGCCTTTGTTTATTTTTAATATGTGGCGTTCCAGGCCTTTGCTCTAATGATTTTTTCCACACTGCATTGATAATTAAATTCATTCATTTTCCCAGCTGCACAATTCCTTTAAATAAAAAGTTATGGGTAATAACACCTCTTCCGTTCAAAGTACAGAGGAGAAAGGGGCATATCGGAGCGCTCCTCCGAGGGAATCGCACAGATTGTGTAGGTCATGGGCCGAGGCACAAATCTGTGTACAGGGCCCCAGGTACTCAGGCCTTCTTAATTTGTAGCTGACTACCTCCCACATTGTGATTTTTCTTATACTGCAAATACAGTTTTATGTGCATACATATAGAGTTTACTCCTTACATCCTATTTAGATTTTTAGTTCATCATTTGCTGTAGATAGAGTGTCACCAAATGCTCCGGAAATACTGGCTCTCTCAAATGGCTGGAGACTGTTCGCCTGCCGTGACCAAACCGGCCTCTTCAGCAGGAGCGCAGTGAAAGCGAGCTGAGATATTTAGTCACATAAAAAGAACCATGTAGATTTGTGAAAATGTAAAACTGTGATCATGGAAGAGGTTCCCAAGTAATGAGAGAAATGCTTCGTCTCTGGGCTAGTGATTCACTTGTAGCGTCTGTAATTTCATGGATGCTATAAGGCTTTGGTTTTTACACATTTTAATTTAGTCCGGAGATGTTCCTATTTTAATTATGCACACACAAGGGTACAGTATCTTTCTACGGTTATTGCTATATGTTACATTTATATATAGCAATAGCAACTTGAAAAAAAAAACAAGGACAAAATGCTTTCAACCTGGATGACCACAGGGTCGTGCCCATTTGTTTTATGACCCGACATGGACATCTGCATTCTTAAACAGCATCTGCAGAGACCAGCCGCAGCGTCCACACGGTGCGCACACGGGCGGATGCCGAGAAGATGCGGCCAAGAAGGCATCTGCCCTTTCCCTCCTTTGTGGAGGTTTGGAGGTGCTTTGGTGGAGGGCTCCGAGGGAAGTGCTTGTCTGGAGTCACTGAAACCACAGGGCACTGGATTGGGGGCTGAAGAGAAACTGATTCCCAGCGGGCTTTCCTGCTCATATTTCAATAGATGAAAGTCTGGTTGGAAAAATGTGATCTTTTGGCTATTATGTTGGAACCTGCAGATATTAGCAGGGAAATAGGAGAGGCAAAAAAAAAAAAATATATATAATACATCAATACTTAATCCTATTTATATTCACTTAATATCTACTTACAAATATAACTAAATATATATTATAACAAGGTTAATACATTTAAATATATTTCAATATGTATGGAGCATATATTTATATCTAACAGCTATACATAAATGTAAGTAAATATATAATATATAAAAGAGCATATATATATTTATATATGCTTAATTATATTATTGATATTTACTTAATACTCGGATAAATACAAATAGATATGAATAGTATACAAAAAGAACAGTATACAGGCTTATATATTCATATTTAAATATCTATATTTAATTGAATTTCCATTTATTAGTACATATCATATTAAATAAAGAACAATATACATACTTAACATATATATGCAAATATATTTATTTTTGTATCTGTTTAATACCATGTATAATGATAAATTAAATATATATAAAGTAACTATGCACTTAAATATACCTATTTAAATGTAATTCATTATTGTATCTATTGATATCTGTAACACATGTAGGTAAGTATATATATAAATACATAACATATGAAAGAACAATATATGTACTTATATATGCTGCATTTATATATATGCATAAATTGTAACATTTGTATCTATTCCATATCCAGGTATTAATATGAATATGTGAAAAGAATCATATATACAAAAATACATATACTACAATATGTTTGCCTTTATTTCTTTGTAAATACAGGGAAACATGATGATGCAGCTGTTGGCAGAAAGTACAATCAGAATCGCCCAGGCAGTCCGTGTGTTTCCTACTCATCTTCCTTCTCCAGGGAAACAGCAGCAGAAATCAGTCCATTGAGGTGAATCTCCCGTAAGCCTTTGTGCTCCAAGAGTGAGCATCAGGCAGGAAAAATCAACTTTTCCGCCAACCTTCACAGGAAGGCCTGGGGACTTCACCCACAAGCATGGCCCACAGTCCTGGATGCGGAGCATTGCTTCCAAAAAAGAACATTGCAAGCTGCCCGAACCCTGAGCCTGCACACTGGTCCTACAGCTGGTGGGCAAGAACGACTTCCTTTGTCATCAGCCTTAACCTGTTGGGGACCACACTGATTTCTTCAGCTTGATGGCTGTTTATCTAGTGAGGTGCCCCCTACCTTGAGATAAAGGGGAGCAGAATGGTTTGTGTGTCCTCTGAGCTGCAAAGTAGCTTTTTGATGGGGGCAATTTACACATACAGACCATGTGCCAGCAGGTACTTAAATGTTCACATGTATTTATATTCCTGTCTAGGGATGGAAGCTAGGACCGTCTACATGTGAGACTAGCCCTCTGCCACTGAGTTACACCTCCAGACACATGTTACTTTTTTAATATAGGAGATGCGTTTTGCTTGGTTCTCAGATTACTTGAAAGAAACCTGCGTTTGTTATCAGCGATTAATGTTTGCAGTGTTCACAACACGCCTGGACCCTTGGCTCGGATGACTGTAAGTGCCTGGGGCACTTGGTCTCTGAATGGTGAGGACTCTCCCCCAGACTGTCAGCCCCAAATCTCTGTGCCTCAGATTTGCTCTCTGCTTGGCCTGGATAGTCTGACTTCGAGAAGCCCTCTGGAGCTGTTTGTGTGAGTGAAGTACGGGTGTCGGCTTGAGGGACTGTGCTCCCCGTTTCCCTGGGATGGTTTGGTCATGGTCTCAGAGTCTCAGTATGTAGCAAGCTTAGGTGAATTACTAGTCGCCCCTGAGCTGCGGAATGCCAGCCATGTTGCTTGGAGGAGGGAGCCCTCCTGTGATTCACTAGTAAGGCTCTGCTCCTTCAGACCGAAGCAGTCAGGCTCTGTGAGCGTGATCCTTCTAGCTTTCTCACGGGCACCACCGGGTATGGAAAGCCCAATCCTCAGAGCTTGATGCCTGAGGGTTTGCTGTGTGATTCTCAGTCTGTGACTGCTGGTGCAGAAAGCTAGACCCATGCACCTTCTTTGGCTGGGACTGCCTTGCTATGGAATTTCAAGAAAGCTGGAAGCCTCTGAAATTGGGATATGCTGAAGTCTATGGTCACACATTATCATTATTATTACTAGTGTTACTAGTCATTTGCTTACTCTCTTTCTCTCATCTAGCTCTGATAAGACTCGAACTTCGGATCTTCTTGCCTCCATCTCCTGCTAGGCTGAGATAGCATGTACCCCCATACCTGGAGTATGTGGTGCTGAGATTCAGTCCGGGACCTTATGCATGCTAGACAAACACTCAACTGAGCTGAGCTGCACCCCAAGCCCATGGTTTGCTTTCTCTTTACTTTCTTTCCTAGTAGTACACATGTGCATATACATACATACATACATACACATATGTGTGCATGTGTGCTCACATGCACACACTCATGCAGAGCATAGAAGACTGGAACTTTGGGCCAAGAAGCCCAGGTAGGGGTCTCAGTGGCTTCAAGAGTATAGATAACTGTGTATAAGGCCATCCCCAGTCCTGGCATGCAACTCAAAGGTGCTGTTTCCTGTCGCTCTCCTTTGTGGGTCCCCGCCATTTTTGCCTTTGTACTTTTCGAATGTGCCCAGTCACTGAATACTGAATGCCCAGATACACGGACCCGTGGCACATCAGCTTTGTCTTTTCTGTGCACCTGGGGCAGGAAGGTATAAACATCAGGGCTGCTGCAACTCAGAGCATTTGCTGGGTAGTTTGAGGAGCAGCCTGAGCTAGAGGAGAAGGACTGAGCAGACCCTGACCTTTACCTTGCTACTTCTCAGCCATTTCCTCCCTAAATCAAGGAAGCACTGGGACATTATTTTCCTGGTGGCTGCCTGGAGAACCTCCTCATTCTCCTTTGTCACCTGGCTTGTCCGCCCGGCAGAGCCACAGACCTGGTTGTGGAGCTGCTATTTTTATTGATTATTGTGGCAGGGTGGGGGGGGCATGGTTTTCTAACAGGTATCAACAAGCTCATGCTAACCAGAACTGGAGGGACCATCACACCCCTGCAAGTGGGTGCTGCACAGCTGTTCTTATTTATCAACGAGCTATGCTACTCCAAGATACCAGGGCATCCTCCTTCTGCATCCTCAGAGAAGCAGCCCTACATGAGTGGATGCAGGTATTCCTGGAGCTCAGGCCTTGGTCCTTGACCAGGAGCTGATGTTCCTCTGCGGGCCACAGTTCAAGTCCACAGCTGGTCTGGTGAGATGGCATGGCAATGAAGACATTGCCAAGCACCAGAACCTGTGTGATAGAAAGAGAGAACTGGCTCCACAAAGTTGTCCTCTGACCTACGCATACCACCCCCCCACGTGCATGCATATGCATGCACACATGCACACACAAACACTTTCACATATGCATGCATACACACACAGTTACAGGTACAAGTACATACATGCGCACATGTGCTCACAATGCATTATACGCATGCACACACACTAATAAATAATAAAACAAAACAGCATTTCTTTTTTAATATTTATCTATTTTTTCCACTCATACAAACTTGATAGGTACCCCATTTCCCTCCCTCCCTCCACTCCTCCCTGGATCCCCTTGCTCCCTCCTCCCTTTTTCCCTTCCTTTCCCCCTCCCTTTCTCCCATTGCTCCCCTCCCCATCCCTAGAGCATCTTTAATGTGCATGTCAAACTTCCCTCTGGGTCCTCCTCTCTGATGAGATGACTCTGATGACTATTAAAAAATAGTCACACCTAGCAAATATTGCTGGACGTTAGTTGTTTCAAAAGAATATTTAACTTCAGCTATGTGTGCCCCTCACCAAGTGTCTATATCCCAAAGTTCTAGTTTCTGTTCTTTGCATTTAAGGGGAAACAAATGTCAGCTGAGTAAGCATTAGAGACCAAGATGGGGACAAAGCCACGGAAGATCTCCACTCAGACTACGAAAGGGAGGGGTTTAGAGAACGTTGGTTTTGATGTCCCTGTGGGGGATGCACAGGACCAGGTAGGAAAAACCCCTCTGTCTGTAGAGCTTTGGGTAGAAGTGGGGATTCCTTTATTATTATTATTAGTGTGTGTGTGTGCATGCGTGTGTGCGTGTGTGCGTGTGTGTGTGTGTCTGTGTGTGTGTGTGTGTGTGTGTGTGTATGTGTGTACAGAGGGCGCTTGAATATGTGTGTCTGTGGAGGCCTAAGGATGACATTAGGAATCACCCTGGATTGTTCTATCTTCTTACTGTTTTGCTCTAGAGTTTCTTAGGCTCTGGCTGCTAGGTCCAGAATTGCAAGCCACCGATATTTCTTGGGACCCAAACTCTAGTCCTTTTGTTTGGGAGGCAAAGACTAACCTCTGAGCTGTCTCCCCAGCCCCAAGAAGTACAGCTCTTTAATGGAAACCCAGCACGGAGTTTCTGAGAGCAAGAACATGGAACAGGAAAGAGAACAGAACCTGTAGGATGCGGGAGGTGATTCTGGGTGGAAGTCCTCAGAGGAAGGAAATCCTTTTCCTCCTTGTTGAGGCTAAAGGCTTCTTTGCAGAGGTAGCAGGAAAGACGGTGAAGGGTATGTAGTTCTGTCTAGAAGCACAGTTTTAAGGGACAACATAGTCCAGACTGGGAATGTGCACTGTGGGTCAGATAGTGATGGGGGGCATTTGAACGCCTTTCCTCGTGTTTGTCTGGCTGAATCCCACCACAGCAGCTGGTAAGCAGGTAAGCAGGCCCTAAAGCAGGGACAATCAGTGGCAAGTTAACCCAGGTGCACAATTGCAAGGCCTGCTATGCACACCCTTTCCTGCACATTTTCTAAGAGCATTTGCTTCCTAATCGTACCTATGTTCCCCTGCTCTGCTCAAGCTATGAACTAGTCCCCAGGCAGTGTTCCTTAGGGCACTTAAATTTTCCTGCCTTGTGTCACCAGTAATTTATTTGTATTTGTGTCCTACCCCAACACCCCCGGACACCTCGAAACACATTGCATCGAGCAAACTGTAATGTCTTTAATGGACAGGCTGTGTATCAAGGTTTTCTGTCTCCCCTCCCTCCCCAGCTACCCAGAACTGCACCCATGTAGCCCACTCTTTGCTGGTGGGCTGGTGAAATCAAAGGATATTTGACACTGGTGGTTTTACGAGCCATCTGAAACAAACCAAGATCTTACTTTAGGGTCGTGGATCTATCTAGTTCAATGAGAGCTCTCACCTTGCATACGCAAGGCTCTGGGTTCCATCTCCGGCCCCACAAAAATAACCACACCCCCCCCCCAAAATCAGGGACTAGTTTCCTATAATTTACCTCAAGTTCAAAGCAAACACTAGATCCCCAAAGGCTCGGGGTGGCCAAAGCGTGAGACTTTCCAAATTTGACTGAAAAGTACATGATGTACAGAAACACAAAACCTTCTGTCCTTGCGGCTCTGGACTGCAAGCAAGCACCCAGCTACTGCATTTATACACTTTCCCCATTAGAACATGAAATCTGATCATTAGAAGCCGATCTGGATTGTTCTGTATTGGAGGATTTTCATGTATTTATTCAGAAATTTCGTATCTGTGCAACATGGCTATCACACCCTTTCACAGGCTTGTTTGGATCCATCTGGGACATGCTTTTCAGTTGCACATAACCATGACAGCAGTAAGGAAATGCTTGGGTAGGACCAGTTCTATCAGCCCGGACATCCACACCTGGAGTCCTTCTCCCTTCAGGTGTGGAGTTATTCAGGCGAGCACCTCAAGTATTTTCAGGGTTTCTTTAGCAGAAAAAAATAAGAGAGAGAGAGAGAGAGGAACAAAAGCCAAGATTCTCCATCAGAAATTACCTTGCTGGGTAGTAAAACCTAAATGCACGAGGATGTATAAAAATAGCTTTCTTTGAAATGCCAGGGAAGAAGATCTGGAAGCATTTCGTCGGATTGGGATCTGTGGACAAACCTGCGCCAGGTTCTTCTGACGTTAATAAATATTCATTTTGTAGTTTTTGGGGGAGAGTCCAAGTGCTGGGCAGAGAGCCCTTGTTGGAGAAGTAAGCACTATTTCTAAAGCAAGAATTTCGGACTTTTAAGTAGCAGGTATTCTTTTGGAAAAAATGTAACTCTTTCCTAGTGATTTACACCTCCAGACCAAGAACTGCTCCCCAACACAGTATCTTCTTCCCAAATAAGCAAAGCCAGGGCAGGTGTAAAACCTGTGCTTTCTCCTTTACAGTTACTATGTCTTCCCATCTCTTTTTTTTTCTGGGCACATAGAAAAAGCCTCATTCAATATTGATCATGCTTTGACACACTAAAATCAAGAGCAAGTCAGAATTCGTATATAAAATGTGTATAGATGCCATTTTGGACCAGAGGGCTTTAAAGGAATTTTCATTCACCTTGGAAGCCTGCAGGCAGTCCCACTCCCACGCTGAAATGATTATGCGAGAGGGTGTGGTTATTATTATTTTAAAAATCTATTTTCCACTTGGGTCCAGTTTAGCAAATTTGGGGGCTCTGGGGGAAAAAAAACTCAAAATAATTTTCTGTAGAGAGTAATGTCTGTGATAACTAAGGAATAAAGGCGTTATCAGTTTAGCAAATATTTAAAACCAAACCAGCAAAGATGAATCAAATAATGTATTTCACTTAAATGCATTTGAGAGGAAAAAGGAGAGAGGGGAGACAAGGGAGAGAGAGAGAGAGAGAGAGAGAGAGAGAGAGAGAGAGAGAGAGAGAGAGAGAGAGAGAGAGAGAGAGAGAGAGAGAGAGAGAAGCATTTTCAGTTGCAGCTGTTTTGAAAGAGTTGGGGCAAAAATGTTCTTTCGTTCCTTCTCATGATTTCGATAAAATTAGGTCAAAGAAATGTTCATTTGAAAACGGTGCTTTGTCATATTATCTACAACACGTGTCTGGCGAATTTATGAACCCGGCATTCATCTGCGCGAAGTTCCAAACCCTAATGAACGGTTTAGACAGTATTGTCATCAATTTTCCGCAGGTGCAGCTGAGGCAATCAGTCAATTCAATCAAAAGCCTCCGTCAACTTGCGTCGCGCTGTCATTTTTTACCATTCGGATTGCTGAAATTAACAAAAAAGCTTCATCTACTCCCTCCCGTGACTTTACCCACTCCCGCCTTTGGGTGGCGCCTTTGAGCAACGCTTTGCCGCCCGCCGGTCTGCAGATCTCGCTGCATTTCTTTCTTTTTCTTTTTCTTTTTTTTCTCCTTCTCTTAACTTTATACTAACATAATATTTCTTTTGTGATGTTATGGAGATAAAATTGCACTGTGTGTTTTAGCACACATTACAACAACCTCTTTAGACAGAAAAGTAGATTCATGTAAATGAGTTGTGGAAAGTGGAAAGATGTAGCTGGAGAGGTGCTGTGTACGTGGGGCAGGGGTGGGTGGGGTGGGGGTGTTCAGGCGAGGCACTGGCTGCGTGGCAACTGTCAGCTTCCGGACCTCCCCATCCCTCCTGGGTCTGGTTAGGCTGTGGATCCCAGTTCAGAAAGCTCAACTTTGTAGTTGTTGCTTTAAGAACTAATCTTGCGTTTCCTCTGGGTTTACCTTTCAATAACTTTGGACAGTCTGGAAATCTTGTGTGTGTATTGGGGGGGGGTTAGGCTATAGGTATTGGGAGAGGCATGTTTTTTAGTGCACTATGGGTGATGAGATTTACATTTCTATCATTGCATCCTCAGAACAGACTTCTCTAAGGGTTAACTGCAGCCTCAAATGCGTTCAGTTACCTTAAGCCACTCAGCAAATGTCCCAGGAAGGAAAAGCTTTGATTGTTGTTGTTTTTCTTTTGTCTTGTTGAAAAATAACTTCATTTCCCAAACTCTTTCGTGGAAGAAGGATTCAGACAGTAGCAGGAAGGAATGAAAAAAAAAGGACTTGTAATAGTCCTTCTACCTATACCCGAGATGAACATGTGTGTTTTTCTCCACCAAAAAGCACTAACAGGTGCTTTTCAATTTTTAAAAGATACAGATAGAAGCACTGGGCATCTCTCCCCCACAACGTGTACAGTTAACCTTTGCAATTTGCCAAAAGTCAGTAAGTGTTTCTTTCCTCTCTGTTTCAGTAGAGTCAGGAGTGGAGATGTAGGAAGGACAGATGAACTCGCATTGTCTCTGTCTTTTTGCTTGTCACAGCAGCCTGAAGAAGACACAGAAGAAACGTGCTAATATAATACAAAGTTATTGAAATGATTGGGGCTACTGCAGTGACAGACACCCTGGGATTTATTAAACTGACTTGAAAAATATTTAGGTGCCTTTCCTTGGCAGACATCATGAAGGGTCTATTACCCTAACATTTTCACAGCTGTATTAAAAAAAATACACATGGTTTCGAGAAGAATGCAAATTCCAGGGGATATAATAAAAATGTACTTTTTAATAACTAGTTGTGTCACTTTGCAAATAGCTTTGATGTAGCACTCTTGCCTGTATAAAGTTGAAGCTGCGTTTGTGTCATCTGTACCTGCGTTTATGATACTTTCCCTGAGAGAGCAATTAGGGGCTGCCGGCGAGGGCTGCTGTTCCAGCTAATATTTGAAACTCTCTGTGTGTCTGCTGCAAAAGGGGCGAAAGAGCTGTGATCACTGGCGAACGGAGAAAAGATTTCTAACACCTCCCACCTTTCAGACATTTGATAAAAATATGTAGTTAGGGAGGGGGTGCCCAGAGGGTCTCGAGGGGGTAACTTTTCCTCTGAGAAATAAAAACTGCCAAGCAGCAGCAGCAGCAGCAGCAGCAGCAGCAGCAGCAGCAGCAGCAAGCAGGTCGGCTGTAGGAAGCCTAAGGTTCGGCTCTCGTGGAGTCTGAAGTTAAATGTTCCTGTCTGCTTCTTTTCTTGTTTGTGTCACTTGTTAAAGATCCCTTGAAACGCACAGACACAATTTCCTTCGAGTTTATTACCGCAGCACTAAGCTAGAAACCTTGCATTCCATCCACCCCTAATTTCCTGAAAGGGCCTGTGGGACGGATCTTTTTATTTTTTCTTTCTTTCTGGTTTCGTGAACCAAATGTAAAACCATTTGACTCGCTGGCCTCCTAAGGTGACCGCAGGTCTTATAATAAAAGGTGAAGTGAAATCGAGTGTCCGTACAGCAAATGAAAAGATGCCAACTCAGAAATCAGCAACATACTTGATCTAACACACACGCCGTCTTAGAGGAGACGTTTGCATGTTTTAACATTCTGCTTCCCATGAAGCTGTTCTGCTTTACTGTGAAGGCAATTTCCATAGTTAATCCTTTTCCCCTTTTTTCTTCCAATGCAAAAGAGAATTTCTTTTCTTTCTTTTTTTTTCTGTTGTTTTTTTTTTTCTTAAAAGGAAAGAAAACATCATTGTCTTCCCACCCCCAAACACCACAAATACATGCATAGAAAGAGTGCAGTGTATTTTGACTAAGCATGCAAAATGTTTTATTAATCAGAGCAATAGAGTAGAAATGAAGGCAGTACATCTTTAAAAGTGCCTTGGCATCCAGGTACATACAGAGAGGTCTGGAAAACCGTTGACCAAGCGCGATGTACGTAGACAAATGTCTTCTCATTGTGTGACGCTCTCGTAGGCTGTGATAGATGGTTCTTAACAACAAAGCGTGGCCACGGAGACAAAATTAGTGTTGTTTTAATTACCAGTGTCTGTAATGTTATCTATCCATAACTGTCTGAAATAGACCGTCACCGAGGGTCAGAGGCCACTTGAGCTTATACTTTCAGAAATGGCTGCTATCGGCTGCAGAGTTGCAGCAGTGTGGAAAAAAAAAAGAGAAGGAATCAAAAGTTTAATGCTTCACAGGAAGCATTTACTTATAGCAAGCATATAATATATATTGTATATATCGATGCTTGTTTAAGAGGAAGTGCCTGGATCTTTTTTTTTCTTTCCAAGAGAAGAAGCAAACAGATTTTTATTAAGCACTGTTGGGAGGTCACATGAGTGGGCAGAAAATGGGACTGGCTTTGACATTCTTCAGTGAAAGTTTACATGTTCCATGCAGTGGTTTTTGTCAGTCACAAATAGCGTGCAGACACCAGTAGAAGGGAAGAGTCTTTCTTTTTGAAACCTCCTTGATCCGGGATGGGTTGCTATTCAGACGTTCCTAAGGGTGTGCGTTGAGAAGATGAAGTAGCCCTCACTTTCTGAGCTTGCGGGAGATGAAGGATAGGCCAGCTTTTGAAAATGGCCTGCGTGGCACATGCTATAAATGAGCAGGGAGAGCAATCGAGCTAATAGATTACAGTAATTATCCAATCTTTGGCTAGTTTGTATTGGCAAACTATAAATACAGTATACATTAGAACAAGGTGCTTACAGAGTGTACATGAAAGGTCACTGTAATTTGCAAGTCGCTAGTCATTAGAATATGCTAAAAACCATTGCTTCAGGGCTCAGATTTTAATGATGAATACATTGATTATTAAGTAGCAGAGGAAAAATGTACAAGCGTGGCCGTGGCGTAGTGATAGGTTGCCTTATTTTGGGAAGGAAATCAACCCAGCTTCAGAACGCATGCATCGAGGACTATAATTGCAGCGAGGAAAATTCCTCCGAGGAGCTTGGCACATATTAAAAGCAAAAACTTGAGACATGTTTGTGATAAGATTACTAATAAATCTCTGGTAAGTCTTAGACTCCTGACAATAACACAGCAGCACAGTACTTCATCTTCTCTCAGCTTTAGAATTTAAGATCAGTCACAAACAATCTAAATTACGGCTGATACTAGGCAGATGCAGTACTGGACGATGTTGCTCGCTCATAAATATCCTGTGCCTTATATGCAAATTAAACTCCATTTTAAAAGATGATTCTTCACACGGCGATCGCCCTTATTTGTGAAATGCTGGCGACTTTGAGGAGGGGATCTGCATGTGCTGGGCTCCAGATCTGGGGATGATTTCCTGAGAGAGGGGTTCTGGAATGTATCATCTGGCTGCCCTAGGTGGGGCATCTTAGACCACTTCAGAAGGAAGTTAGGAAGGAAGTTGGGTTTAAATACAGGCTTGCTGTACCCCACAATTGCTCTGGCAACTGGCTGGGGGAGGAATGTCGTGGGATCCCTTCAAGTCTGCAAGACTCTCTGACTTTGCTGTTTCAGAGCAGAGTGCTTCATCCTGCTGATTCTGGAACGGACGTATTTGTTCTCACAGCTGCCCTCCTCACCTGCCTCTCTACCCTAACCTGTGCCAGCTCTGTGGTGACCCCCAGCATTCTGTTCTGTCCCACCTGGCTGTGGGGCTGAAACCCAGAGCAGTTCCTTGCACAGTATTCTAAGTGCTCTGTGAAACAGGGAGTTGACCTGGGAACTTGGCTGTGGGTCCAAGCCCTCCCCCCGCCCCCATGGCCCACAGCAGTCATCTCCCCACTGCATTTTGGGGGTGAAACAGCTTACATCTCTGTGGTGCCAGATAAAGCTGGAGCGGCTTGTTCTTGCTCATCACAGTCTGAGCTCCATGCTTGTTTCTCGAGGACTGAATTTTTACAGCCACACGGTGGGTTGGTGGGAAACTTGAAAAGAAGAAAAAGACTTGAAACCTATCCTTTTTCCATACCCCGAACCTGGAGGCTGAGGGGAGGTTCTAGGCTTCTTTGTGGAGGTGAGCAAACAGACTACAGTGAGATCCAGGCAGGCCTGGGACCTCGCTGGACTCCCAGGGACGAGGCTGGCATTTATTCGGCAAAAGAGTCAAGTCGGAGGGTTCCAGGGTTCCTCCCTTCATGTGAGCCCCCATCCCCCAGTCACTAGGATATCTCTCTGGAGGCATGCTGGGAATAGGCTCATTCACACAATGCCAAAGGAGAATTAGGACCAAGGGTAAAGGGTGATCATTAGCTTCCCTGACGGTGTGCAGTTCTGCAAATCTGGATCCAATCAGAGGCTTGGACAAATTCCTGTTTTTAGATTTGAACTATCATTTATTTTTCCATTGTTTTCTTAGCAATACGCTGGGCACCCCTGGAAAGTGTATGGAGCCTATGTTTCTGCTTCTCTTTTCTCATTGTATTATTCCACATCCTTAGTACTACATTTAAACACACACATACACACACACACACACACACACACACACACACACACACACACACTCGTCCACTCTTTCCCACCAATTTCTCTGTTTTCAAATGGGCAGATTTAAAATTCCAAGTGCTCGCAGATGAATGGCGATAGAAAACCACTTTCTTGAGGAAGGGATTGTAAGATTTCTGAGAGTTGGGGAGGGTGGGCACCCAGAGAAGCAGGAGGAGCACCCACTTGGAGCCTCCCTCCTGGTTCCTTCCTGAGCTAGTCTTTGCTCTGGCATCTGCATCGAGGGCAACGCCATGAGAAAGTAAACATATAAATATGCTTTGCCGCGCTCAGCTCCCCACCGTAAGAAGACTTTCCTGAGTGGATGTAAATTTACAACAGGTGCTTATCAAGTGTGAAAATGCTTACAAATCAGAAACAAAGTTTAGGGCTGCAAGCGATGGCTGCAGCCAGGACTGGATCCACGGTCACCCCTCTTCAGTTTTGGTGCCAGAGTGTCTATCAACTGTGTGCCACCATAAGAATGATGACAGTTGAGCCTTAGGGGCTGGTGTTAACATGCAGATTCATCTCCAGCAATTTCTACTGACCACCAGGGCACACATATAACTCACATAGTCTGAATTTGTAGGAAGGAGCTTGACTTTCAGAACAAATATTTTTTATGAATTGTGTGTTTCAGCCTCTCCTACTATCCTGGCAGAATAATTGTACCTGAGAAAGATGCGTTCATCTGCTCTTCTCTTCTTAATGACTAAACCATGTATGCAGATTGTGTCCTGTATGGTGAATGCTCCACCATCATTGGACATTGTATGCATGTGTGTGTGTGTGTGTGTGTGTGTGTGTGTGTGTGTGTGTGTGTGTTTCATTTTTGTTTCCTCCCACCTTCAAAGCAATCTCACTCCCTCTTGCCCCCCTGAACCTTTAAGGTTTGCTTCTGTGATGTACTTGTTGTGCTGGGAGTAATTAGCCTGTTACAGAGATATTAATTAACATGTTGGAAATGTTTTCTTTATTAATGAGAAATTCACACATTCTATTTAAATTAATTTGTAGAGTTTGAAATTAATTTATCGTGGCCTTTGATGACCTCAAACCTACTAAGACAAAACCGGGAGTATTGTAGTAACTGTTAAACCATTCATTAAACATTTTATGCAAATAGTGTTTGTTTATAAACAAATTAACTGCAAGGATTTTCAAAACAGGTGCTGTGTTGTGAATGCGTACTAAATGATGTGGTACTGAAAGAATTAATTAGACCTTCAGATGTAATTAGTTGCAATAATTTGCGTGATTAGCGGCTTGGTTAAGAAGTAAGACACGCACATTGTAATGCATGGGAGAGTCACTGCGGCAGGCTTTGTTTCTTGGATGGTGACGACGAGCCTTCTCCACGTTTAGGAAATTTTTCAAAAAATTGCTGACATAGCTGGAGTTAATTGCCAAGTATCCGGCGGGGGGTAATGTTGCTATTGTGGTTGTTGTTGTTTTCTTTCTCCCTTGGCTTCTTCCAGTCACAGGCTGTAAGGCTGTTTGTTTGTGCCTTATGAATTTTTAAAAAAAGAAAGTTGTTAACCCCAGATCCTTTTCTCCCCAGAGGAAATGCGGATGCTTAACACTGGGAGGGTTAAAAGACAGAACATGATTCCTATAAGCCAAATGAAACATGCTTCGCATCTTGAGATTGGCCGTCATTAGTGCTCAATAGATGCTTTTACTTTTGTTTTTCTTTTCCTTTTTGACGTGGCCTGTTCTTTCCAGAGACAGGCTGTCACTGTGAAGGCTTCCGTCCGTGGGCCCCGGAAGCTGGTGATCATCGCTGCCTTGGTTTGTTTATAGGATGCGGGCTCTCCAGGCGCAAGGCCACCAGGGGCTGCATTCCTCTGGATTTATGCTCAAGGGCCACCTTGCTGTGGGATGTTTCTCAGAGTCTTGGGACTCTGAGACTCTTGACCCTTGGCATAGCACGCTTTCACTTTTGGACGGTCCTGCTGAGAAATCGTCTTTATTCATTTGAAAAATAAGCATCGTGTGCTTAGCCAGGACATCCCTCCAAGTGGGGGTCTGGGGATGTGGCAGGGATTTGGATAGATATTTTGGAAGGAGTTTCTTTTAAAGGGGAGACAAACAAGGAAGGAGATGACAAGTTACCAGAAACGTGGAAGATGTGAACTTGTATAATTTCTCATCATCCAGGTATTTTTTTTTTTTAACAAAGGATATTGCTGTGTAGCCTTGCTTGGCCTTAAAGTCACTGTGTAGTTGGGCTGACTTTGCCTAGAAATCCTTCTGCCTTAGCATTCTGAGTGCTGGGATTACAGGCATGTAACACCACACATTGCCAAAGGGCCTGACTCTTTTTTCTAACTAGTGTATGTTATGTATATGAAATAATGGGTTTCAACCAGCCATTTATATATATGTGTGTAAGGTACTTTGAAAGTATTTACCTCTCCAGTAGTCTCTCCTTTATTCCTTCTTTATCTGCCTATTGGTCTTCCCTACTTCCCAGATAATCCACTTTCATGTGTGTGTGTGTGTGTGTGTGTGTGTGTGTTTGTCTGTATGTGTGTGTGTGTGTGTTTGTCTGTATGTGTGTGTGTGTGTGTGTGTGTGTGTGTGTGTGTGTGTGTGTAAGTCTGGATTCCACATGTGAGACAAACTTAGAATACTTGTCTTTCTGAGTTTGGCCCATTTGCCTAATACAGTGATTTCTGAATCTGTTCATTTTCCAGTAAAAGACATCTTATTCTTCTTTATGGCTGAATAATGTTCCATCATGCACATATGCCACATTTTCTTTATCCACTCATCTGCTGATGGGCTCCTGGGCTGATTTATTACTTAAAGGTGAACATAACTTGGTTATTAAGAACAGAAAGCATAGTTCTTGGTAGTTTTCTGAACAGCTCAATCAGGTGTGCCCATTGGATGCTAGTGAGATCCTCTGCTTGAGGAGCTGGTTGGAGCAGTGGGTAGTTGGTGGAGAGGTAGCCAGTGTTCTAAAATCAGATGCATGTGTATACATGTGTGTGCATGTGTATGTACATGCATGTACTTGCATATGTGTACATTCATGAAATATACCCTGCCCCCTTTCTGATACTGACCAAATGATGGAAAGACTCAAAGTTAGCTGTATGTGGTGGTACATAACTATAATTCCAGCCCTCAGAAGGCTGAGAGGATGGAAGATTGTGAGTTCAAGGCCAGCCTGGGTTACCTAATGAGATGAGGGAGAGAGAGAGAGAGAGAAAAAGAGAGAGAGAGAGAGAAAGAGACAGGCAGACAGACACACAGACAGACATTATTTTGCATTTTGTGAAGATCAAGGGGGAGAGAGGTTAGCTAGTTCCCTCTTTCCTGGCAGGAAGGCCTTGGACAGGGCTGAACAGAGGCATGATTTCCTTTCCAAGTCTAGGAGTGAATGATTTCACCCTAGATCTCAGAATTAAGTCTCCAGAGCCCCTCCCTGTGAATGCCTTCCTGGTGTTTGAGTCTCTCCATCCTCATTTCCAGCATGGATGTGCCGAATGCTCTGTAGAAATAGCCCCCTTTCGGCTGATGCTTAAACTTGAACAAAGTGAATACGGGCGTGTCATTAGGAGCCATGGCGTCTGGGTTTGGGCAAGGAGGATGGGCTGCTGGGTGAAGGTAGTTAGTCAGGCAACAGTCTGACGATGGCTGTAGAGAGCCGGCATGTTAATTTACAGTGACTCGGTTCCAATGGCAAAGGAACATATTTTCCCCCTCTCTGAAACTTTTAAGAAATTAAGTTTTAAAGCTGGAATGGTGCACCACTCAACTTAAAATCGAAGAGAATTTGATTTTATGTGTGCCTTTCACATCTCTGCACTTTAGAATATTGCAGACCAAGCGCTCCCAGCAGCAGTGTGCATGTTGGGAGGCAGGGATGGCCGGAAGGGCTGCTGGAAAGGTGACATGCCATCATCCCCGTTGCTAAACATTTGGAGAGGAGCAGCCTAAGGATCTGAAAACCTCTCTCCTCTAGAACTTTCTACAGGCCATCTCTGAACAAATATTTATTCGTGTCTTGGGACCCCACATTGTCTCTGGCACATCAAGATCATCTCATCAACTTGCAGTGTGGGCTTCTACTGCCCCAGGGATGGCCTGGTAGCTTCCGTCTTTGGAGTAACCTAGACAGTAATGTTATGTATTTGTGTTTCTGTTGCATGTGTCCTTGGGAAGATAATCAGCGCTGGGCCCCTCTCAAGATGTTCTGGAGGAAAGACTGAATGTTCAACTAAAGTGTCTAGTATGCAGGCCCTTGAGCAACTTCAACATGTCTTCTCCCTTCTGTTCTGCTTGCTTATTGGCAGACTGGTGAGACGGACAGACAAAGTCCATCTTCCTCCCTACAGACATGCTGCCTTCATGTCTTCCTGTCTCAGGCTACAGCATATCAGGGAACTACTCATGGGGGACTCTGTTTGTCATATGTTCTATGAGTCGCAACCGACAATGGTTAGTGGCTTTGGAGAGAACACGTGTGTTGCTTGCATGCTACATGTGAGGACTTGTTTGCTTTCCTGGTGTGTGCTTCTCCATTCCCAGCATTAGTTTCCCCAGTTGCAAAATGTGCCGTTCTGTGCATTAGGGTTCCCTCCTATTCTGGTACTTTATGAACTTATATTTATTTATTCCTTTTTTTTTCAGTGGTCCCCTACATGCCAGACAAGACCTCCTGCACTGAGGGGGGACCCCTAGTTCTCTTTTTCACCTTGTATATTGGCATAGAGTCTCTTGAAGTTGCTCAGCCTGGCCTTGTACTCACTCTGCAGCCCAGACGGGACTTGAACCTGTGATCTTTCTGTCTCAGTCTACTGAGTGGCTGGGATGACAGACCCGTGCCAGCAGGCCTGGTGCTGACCTTGACGTATTATAGAAATAGAACATAATGAAACCTAGGAATTTTGTCTGTTCTATTCCCTGCTTAATGTTTCTTTCTCTCTCTCTGAATGTGAGTATACGTGTACCTGTGGAGGCCAGAGATAAACGTTCAAGGTCCTTCTTCTTGGAGACAGGGCCTCTTACTGAACACAGTGTTCATCATTTTGGTTTAGACTGGCTGACCAATAAGCTCTGGGATTTAACTCTCTCTGTTTCCCCAGCATGGGGGAAAAAACCACATGCTTATCGTGTGATGGGAATCTGAACTGAAGTCCTCATGCCTATATTCATAAGTACTTTACTGACTTTGCCATCTCTCTAGCCTTCCTTTCTGAACTTTTTACATTTATTTTGGGTCATCATTCATTTCATTTCTCTCTTTCTGTCATCTTAACTTCTTCCAGTGTAATATAAGAAAAAAACTTTTAAATTTAAATTTAAACACATTTCACATTGATCTTGTGGACTAATATTTGGATTTAGCAGTCCTCTGTTCAAGTGTGTGCTCAGAAGATTTTTGCTGAAGCATGTTAGGGTGGAAAGTTTGTACTGGGGGTGGGGAGGGGAAGTCATTTAGACTTAGGGGGCTGGCGTTGGGAAGAAGTTGCCAGGAAGAAGGAAGTAACTATCTAAGGAAGTCCTGGCTGCTGGCTAGGGACTGTAGTCCAGCTCACAGACATAGTGACTCTTTGGTAGGAGGGTTTGGATGGTGTTAAAAACGAGGAACTAATCTGAACACCCGCCATGATTAATACTAACACTCGTCTTCAAAGAGCCACGAGATCTTTAGTATCTACAAAATATATGAGGCATCTGTTGAAGTTTTTATCGGGGAGATGGATCTCGGGTTTTATTTCATCTTCGCCCAGCTGAAGGCAACCTTGAGGCCTGGATGCGAGGGGGCCAGGGTGGGCGGGAGCTGCCTCAAGATGGAGAAGTAATATCTCCAGGCAGGTGCCTGAAAAACTCCCGACTGCCTTGGCTTGTGACAGAGGGTAGTTAGTGGAAAGGTGCCAGCCGGAATGTTCTGGGTCTTGCTTCAAAGGGATGACCTCTCTGGGTCTCAGTTTCTCTTTTGAACATGGATCACGTGAGGAGGATGTCCTGGCCCCTGCAGGGTTGTTGGGAGGAACAGAAACCTATAGCTGTTTGTGGCTGACCATAACTAAGATATCTGATCTGGGTTTCAAGTGCCCATTTCGTTGGGGCTCATATTCTTCCTGCCTTTTCTGTCTGCTCCTCCTCACACTTTATTATTTTAAAGAGCAAGTTGCGAGTGTGTGTTGTGAAAGTGGTACCTGCCAGTGTATATACATCTATGCCTGTAGATACACGTTCATGTAAAAAAGCTAGCATTCAATTCAGGCATCTTTCACCAATCAATTTACACTGTATTATCTATCTATCTATCTATCTATCTATCTATCTATCTATCTATCTATCTATCTATCTATCTATCTATCTATTTATCTATCTATCTATCTACTTTTCCAGCACATTGAGTATTCATCCCAGCTTTCCTCCCTCCCCCCTCATTCCATTCCCTCCTTCCCTTCACCATTCTCTCTCACTTATTTATTTTTGAGATGGGTTCCCTCACTGAACCCATTGGTTTGGTTAGGATGGTTGACCAATGAACTTCGGGGTTCTGCCCCATTCCATTCTCCTGCTCCCCCAGGCTGGAGACAACATGCCTGGCTTTGGCGGGCTCTGAACTCAGTGCTCATGCTATATTCCCAGTTTTGTGGATTGCTTCTCAGAGGGGCTTTGAATAGACAATTTCATAACACTCTGAGCATCTCCAGGGAACAAACATTAAACACAAAGACAATGTGGAGGTAGTGAAACACCACTAGCCAGGACCCGTGGCTAATGCTAGAATTCAGTGGCCTCAAGTTAAAGGCATGGTCAAGGGGCTGGAGAGGTGGCTCAGGGATTAAGCCTCTGCCTTGCAGGCAGAAGGTCCTGAGATCAGATCCTAGACCCCAGGTATAGATGTCGGGCGGAAGCGGGGGCAGCCTGAGTTTCTGGTCCTGGTAGGGCGGAGCCTGTGAATCCTGGGGCAGAGTAAACAAGGAGGAGGTGGAGACGTCCATGGTGGTTCCCGAATTCGTCTGTGGTTCTACACACACACACACACACATGCATGCACACAGGCGCACACCATACATGCACATTTGAATAAATAATAATTTAAAAAAATTAAAAAAATTTAAAAAAATTAAAGGCATGCTCAAGACCAGTGGTCCTTGTTTTGATTGACTTCACATGGTCATCCTTCCTTAGGAAGGCTCTGGTTCAGGGACAGCACCCTGACCACGTGGTATATTTCTACAAGAAAATTCCTTTGCATAGCTGGGCACTGAGATGACCCAGCTGGACTTAGCCTCGCAACTATTAACAATTTTCTCTGGGGAGCTCGTCTGGAGCTGGTGCCCAGATGTTTCTTCCCAGCGGCAAGATGGAAGAGATGCTGGAGGAAAAGTTTCTTTGGTTTCTGAGGATCAGCAATTTCAAGCGCCCGTCCGACGGTAATTGTGTTAGGCGGTGTGCTAACCCCACACTCATAGTCTTATGAGTCCCCATGATAAAGTGTGTATGTTCCAATGATTATAGAAATTTTATTTTCATCTGGTTTTTATATTGCTATAAATATTTTGCATTTACCAAATAAAGTGGTTGCTATGTAGAGATCATAACTTCTGGGACCTAAATTTGCTTCAGACGATAGGCAAATTATAGACTACAATATGTGATCAAACAGCAGTATGGGGAACTTAAATAGAGTGAGCCCTGAGGACAGAGGCTGCTTAAAACTATGGGGGATGGAGTAATGGGAGTTTTAGCAAAGCTATCGCTGATTCTAGCAGATAAATTATGCTCTGCCTTTTTGTATCTCTTTGGGACTGTACTACATAAATTATGACCAAATATAATTTAGGCTATCAGCCTATATTTCTGAACATCTATCTTGTACATTTTAAGTACAAAATTACCATTTTGCAGAAGTATAAAATTGAGACAAATTTTTTTCCATCTGTGCATTTAACTTCTGCATACTTTATAGCAGCTAAAGGGTTCTAGAGAACCTCATTACCATCCGGAGGGGACAGTAGCCCCGCGACTATATAACTGTATTAAGATCTACATAAACGGGAATAAAGTTCGAGGGACAGTGGGCTGTGGAATTACATATTCTTTCTTAAATGGAGATGTAACTTTTCTAGAAAAAGCTCTTGCCGCGGCTTTGCTGAAGAGGGGTTGCTGTTTATAAATTCAGACTTGCTGATGAAGGAATCTGTGTTGAGGAAAATTCCTCTGAGCAGGCAGAAAATGGGCAGACTCTCCGTGCTGAGGGGACAGGCATGGGGACCCTCCAGCGACCCTTGATGTTTGGAGCAAAGGCCTACATGGAGCTCTGGTGTGGTTCATGGAGTTGGATGCACAACCTGGATTCTGCTGTCTTCTACCCTCTGGTTTATGAGTCTTGTGATGTGGGGATATCAGAGAGTTCCCATGTCTCTGTGACATACACACACGCACAGATACAGACAGACAGACAGACAGACAGACAGACACACACACACACACACACACACACACACACACACACACACAGAGACTGACAATTGAAGGCCGAGCTCTGGGCACACGTGAAGCGTTAGTAGTTAAGGCAATTCCTTGACCTAGCCTGCTGGAGACCATTTAATTGATGTGGAAGACTTGGCCCATAGTGGGTGGGATCATTCCCTGGACAGGTGAATAAGATGGAGGGAGCTGTTAGTAAGTTGGATTCTTTGGCATTCTTTGGTAGTCTTGCTGTCTGGAAATCAAAAGTCCCTCTCTCAACAATCCTGTGGATATAGTGTGGCCAGTTCCTTTAGCTCCTGTGTTGGTATGAGCAAAATTGTAAGAAAGAAAAAAACTCCTTTGTTCCCCTAAGCTCTTTGGTAGTGAATTTATGGGCAACATGCAGACAACTGCAACAGCTCCCCCCAGCAGGCATGGGGTATGGGTTTCTTTCTGTGACCTGAGTCCTTGGCTTCTCACAAGCCCAGCTTGGGGTAGAGGGAAAGTGGGCTGGTGTGGAGGAGTGTAGGAGCTCTGTTATATCTCCGTAGCATTTGCAGCTCCTTCAAATAAGCTGGTCAGATCCCCAGTCAGACGCCAAGCAAGCCCAAATTTCTCCCTGGCAAACCTGCATTTCCTTCGATCTCAGTGGCTTAGCTCTGATGACCATCACTGCATTTGAGTAGTTTTTCTTGTTTGGGGCTGTCGAGTTGTCTGAACTAGAATAATACCTCTGACCACAAGAACACAGAACACCGTGTGGCAGGCAGGAGGGTGACGTCGGGACATGTAAGATCGCTCAGGCCAAGAGGGCAGAGTGTCATATCATGTTCATTCCATCTCATTCATAAACAAAATACTAAGTTCTTTTGAAAGATGGTTGAATATTCTCTCCTGAATCTCTTTTGTTAAGCTCTTTTTCCCTTGGCTTTCAGATTAGCTTGTGATGGTAATCTTCAACGTCAACTTGAGTGTGTCAAGAAGTGTCTGTGCTAGGGGCAGGGGAGGGGATAAAGAGGATTCTTATGTGTAAGGGTCAACATGGAGGCCCATTAATAAAAAGCTAACATAAAGGAGAGACTTAAGAAATATGAGTGGCCTGATGGCCAAGAAAAACCATAATTTAATCTTAAATTGAGAGAATGGAAGAGATAGTTTAAGTCAGAGAGAACAGGGAGAAATGAAGAAAGCCACCATGGACAGTATGGTGGGTTGGAAGTGGAGAATGAAAAGAGACCCCTGGGCTGGGCGATTGGCTTTTATGACCTCAGATATTGCTAAGGAGTTGCCTGGGAGGTTCTAGGGATATAGAGCAGTAGGGGTGGAGAGTGACGTTTTGCTGTAGGCTAGGTTCTTGTGTCCTGGGTATCTTGGGAATAAGCCAATGATATAAGAAAGGAGTAAGGGAGGGGTGGGTCCCTGTCCCTACTCTGTAGGAGTGAAGTTCGCCTGCATAGTTGCTGATAAATGACCATTAAATGGCATAAAGGAACAAGGGGTTTACTTTCTCTTATGATTACTGGTTACAGTTCTTAGTCCAGCTTGACAGGAGAGCACACACCAACACCAGGACCAAAGGAACTGGCCACACCATCACCACATAATGGCTGAGAGACAGACAATCCTTATTTGCCAGACCAGCATTATCTGGCCAAGTGAACAGAAGGATGTCAATTCTCTCAACTAGCTCTCCGTGATTTATTCCAGGGCCTAATCCCACCCACCATAGGCTGGGCCTTCCCCATCAGCTAGACAATCTCCTACAGGTTTGCTCTGGGTTAACTGATATTGTCCTTGGTGCTCTGATTTAGTGGAGATATGTATTCCAAAGAGACCTCAGACCTTTGTATCACTGAGAAAGTGGCTACATATGGAAGTGACGGAAACTAGAACCCAGGACCTGGGATTCAAGCAATCTAAGGCCCTAATATGCCAGTTTTGGGTAAGGATCTTGATCATTTGTCAGTTGTTGCCAGTCAGTCACGCTGTGCTTGAGTGGCTAAGATAGGTGCGTAGCTCACTGATCACCAAATAATACGTAAGAAGCATAATTGTGACAGCTCGAATCTACAATATTCCCACAGGCTCATGTGTTCAATGCTTAGTGCTCAGAAGCTCTATTTTGGAAGGTTTGGGGGCCTAACTGGAGGAAGTAAAAAGGCATCTTTTTGAGGGTCCTGCATGGCTCAGTCTCTTCCTTTCTCTCTACTTTCTGTCTGTTGTAAGTCAAGAGCCTCCTTTGTCACAAGCTTTGGCCATAAGGATGTTCTACCCAAGTGTATGGGCCAAACCTGCTGAAACCGTGAGCCAAAATAAAAATCTTTCCTGCATTAGGTTGTTCTTTTGGTTATTTCATTCATAACTACACAAAATCAATTAGCACCCTGGTTAGTGATAACTTTGGTGGATATTTCCTTCAAGAAGACACAAGGGGGTGGCGTGGGGAGATGGCTGGGTAGACAAAAGCACTTGTCACATAAGTATGGAGGCCTGAGTTGAAATCCTCAGAACCTACATAAAAAGCCTGGTGTGACCCTAGCCATGTGGGGGAGGGGGATGTAGCCAGGAGGATTGTTGGGAACTTGCTGGCTACCAACCTAGCTCCAGATTCAGTGACAGATCCTGTCTCAAGGGAATAAGACAGATAGTGATAGAGCAGGACACCCAATGTCCTCCTTTGACCTCTGGGTATGTACCACATATACACACAAGCATACTTTTTTTAAATTAAAAAAAGTAGGTACGATGAGACAGTTGATGAGAAAATGACAAGTCGGGAACTCCCAGGATGGGTGGCATGATATCCTTTCAAAGGAGGGGACTCCCGAGTTCGGAGCATGAGACAGAGCTGGCTTTGTAAGGGAGGCCTGCTCAAGGGCCACATCAAAATGCCAGGGCCAGAGTGGTGACAAGGTCACCCCACCGACAACATCCTTTGTTTGCTTCTGGTCGTCATCAAATACCTCTGTGGATAGTCTTGAGTCAGCCCTAAGGTATACAGATCCAACCCTTGACAGAGCCTGAGTCTTGTCACTCACAGGTGCTGAGGAATCACCACTTATTTGCCGTGACAGCTGGCCTGACCTAGATGTGCACTGCAGGCATGATCAGCATGTTCTACCCCTGTTGTCAATTATCCTAGGAAAGCAGAACCAAAACTCCTCTATCAAACCCCATGGGAAAAAGATCCTAGACACTGGTGTCTTCTTAGGACCCCATCTTTGTCTGAAGACCACTGGGGATGCCTAAGTCTATGCTGGCAGTTAATGTCATGACAGGGGACAGTTCTTGGCAGGGAAACTGGGTGGGCTGTCAATGGAAGCCTGGGAGCCACCAATGTCAAAAGGCAGATGGGAATGAGGAAAGATCTAGACAGAACTGAGACTAAATGGTGAAAGAGGAAGAAATCAAACCAGAGGTCAAAGAGACAGACCATCTCAAGATGGTGAGAGTAGTTAAAAGTGATAAATGTGGTTGTGATGTTCTTCCATGTGACCAGGAGTATCCCTTAGATCTGCCTTTATTCGAGCAAGCAGGGAGACACACCTGCGATGTCAAGGGACATTTGCTTCTTGGGGGTGGTGGTGGCTAGAGTCAGTGACTCTTCCTGCAGGAGAGGTGCTCCACTTGCAAAGCCATATGACCCTAGTGTCAATGAGCTCTTCCCCTAATGGAAAGACAGTGCTTCTTGGACAATTGCAAACAAACTTTTGCCCAGCTCAAGGCTATTGAGATACAAGTAGAAATATGCCAAAGGAAAATGTAATGTGTTCCTAAAGAAGGGCAGGGAATCTAGGGTGAGTTGTACCCACAGGATGGTAGGGAGTGCTATGTAGGTTTTGTGGGGCTTTTTGAACACTCTCTGTCCATTGAGCTCATACAAAATGAATCCCAGGGCCAAGAAAAAGTGGACGAGAGTCCAGCAATGGGCAGACTGGCATTTCTGGGTGTGATTGTTTTCTATGCCAGTATCTGAGACCTTGACCTCTGCTCCAGATGACAAACTTGGTTACCAAGTGGACTCCATTGTCTTCCCCAGTGGGCTTTGGGGACAGCAGGAAGCAGGCATGTCTTCCATCCAGTGTCCCATTCATGGAGCTAAAGGGGTCCAGGTGATTGTCCTTGAGGTCATTCACAGTGAGTAGAGTCCTCTCAGCCACCACACCTCAACATACACCCTGGTGTTTGCACCTACCCCAGTACCTGTGTATCCCCGGATCCTCGGTCGTGCCTTTGAGGGAACACGCTCAGTCATAGATTGGCAGGTTAGGGAGTAGGCAAGAAAAGTACACGTGGGAAATCCCAGCTTCTTGCCAGCTCGGCAATAATCCCAGTATCTGAAAGCTGAGGCAGGAGGATTATGAGTTAAAGGTTTGCCTGCTTTGACTAATGAGTTTATGGCCAATTCAGGATGTATAGCAAGAATCGATCTTAAAACTAAAGGAAGAAAAGAAAAGGAAAAATTGAGGGAGGGAAGGTGGAAGGAAAGAAAACCAATTGTGTCTCCTGGGCCTACAGATCCCAACTCTGCCCTGCTCCAAGGTACGAGTATTGGCCAGCACACACAGCTGCTGCATCCACGAAGCCCAAGCCTTCGCGTGGGAACAGGAGGAGAACGAGGATAGGAGTGCCGGGGGAGGCGTTGGAGGGGCTGTCTTAACCCACATGGCACCTGGTTTTGTTTTCCATTCTCTGCTCTGCAGCAGGAGTCGGGCTCCCAAGGAGAAATGCAGCTGTGCTCTTGTTTGCCCGACCGCCCTGTTTGTTCCCAGCACAGAACCATGACCTCTTGTAAGCCAGTGCTTTCCAGCCTCACCAAGGGGTTACTGAGCAGCCCCAATTCCTCCCCTGATTATCTTGAAGCCTGTCAAGCTGGAAGGTTCTCCCTCCCGTCTCTGCTCTTTCTCCTTAATAGACACGAAACAGTGCAGTCAATAATATTTTACTTGTCTTCCCACCGCGCGTCTCCTCTTCTGATCAGTTTAGGCCGGTTTGACTGCAGAAAGTCAGAAGGGAGGTTAGGATCTGAAAAGTTCAGCCAAATGTTATCAGCCTCTGAGATGTTGCTAAGGGAAGGGCCCCCCAGCCCTTGGCGACCGGAGCCAATAATAGCTGCGATTCCCTGATAGCATCAACGCCTGTCAAAGATCCAGGCGTTTGCGGTTCGTCTGTAAACGCAAACACCTGTATCCAGTCAAGCTATGATGGTTATCCTCTCATTCCCTGTCATGCCGATCGGTTCCTTGAAGGGGCTGCCAGGATGTGCTAAGCTGTGAGTTGATTTATAAAGTGAAGGGTCTCTCCGAAACTTTGGCACGGATGGGGAAATTGACAAAAGCGTGCCTTCTCCTTCAGGGGGTGACGTGGCGTTTTGACAACGGTGAAATCGACAGTCTTCTTTTAATTACATTTTTGAACCCACGGCACCAGACAGACCAAATCATGGGAAATGTAGGGGTGGGGAGTGGGGCTCAGGCATGCTTTGAAGGTGCTCCTCCACCCCCGCCCTGGGGAAAGGACACTTGGTACTTGTTTGAGATTGATGTGCGTGATGAATTAGATCAAAGAGGCTAATAAATAGCATCCACCGAGCTCTTTAGAACACAGTATATACATAGCTGGGATATTTTTGAGACTGAACAGGCAAGGCCCACGCTGTTAAGGAAATGAAAATGAAGGGAGGAGACAGTGTGGTGACCTGCTCGATTGGGGTGAGAAGGTGTTGGGCATCAGGCTTTTCCCAGAAGAAAGCTCATGGGCCTCCATGCTTGGGTGGTCAGTCATAGGGGCCCTGGAAAGAACAATGAGAAAGGAGGTCAAGGTGTGTCTTTCCAACTTGGTTCTGGTCTCATCCTTGAGGGTGCCTTATCCAAGAGGCTCTACCTGCCTCTACCCTCTTTCAATATGTACACATGTTCCAATGGCCTGGGCTTCTCAGCCCAGCAGGGAATGGTCATACCACACTGCCAATTGTCTATGTGGTCCCTTGAATGCCCAAATGTACAATGAGCTACATTCTAGAATAGACTTGGGTTCTGCCATGAACTTGAACCACACACTTCTAGGGCCCATTGAGCACATGTGTCAAAAGGCTTATTAGAGGGATGGAAAGGCTTGAGGTCAGCGTAGGCTAGATAGCAAGACCTTGTCCAAAAGCAGAAGGAAACAGAAACAAAAAGAGGGCAATAGCAATCAGCAGTGTGGCTAGAATGTGTTGATGTCACGAACGGTTCCAAGACACATTGCTTCCACAAAAATGACACTCTCCTAGGATACCACACAGTATGCAAAACTCCCAGCCAGAAGCCTGGTGTGCAGTACGCACCCTGTCCCAGCAATTTGCCTCTCTCCTTGTGGCTGCTATTGTTCTTCATCCTTTTCTATATGCAAAGTCCAATGTGGACCAGAGATGCATCAAAAAAAACAAAAAACAAAAAACAAAAACAAAACAACTCAAGTATAAACACTAGAACAACAGAATGAAGAATCTTCCAGTTGTTTCAACATCTGATGTCTCCAGATGTTTCCTAGGCACCCTCTGGAAGCCCAGAAAGATTATGATGGATGGAATCCACTGAGGGCCTGCCCCGTGATTTCTGAATCCCATGGGATCTGTGTGTAAACCCTTAGCACACTGTGCATTTGAAGGATCACAAGCCTCTCAAACTAATGCAATTCTAGATTTGGATTTTTTTAATCTTTAAAGTATTTGGAAACATCAGTTTTATATATTTTTAAAATTTATTTGTTTACTTGTGTGCGTGTGTGAATCAGAGGGCACTGTGTGTCTCTGTGGAAGACCAAGGGTGATTTTGGGATCATCCTGGATTACTTCTACCTCCTTTTTACTTTGCTCTGGCACTTTACAGGCTCTGCCCACCAGGGCTGGAAGCGTAGACTGCCTGACTGGTGTTTTTACGTGGGACCTGGATCCAAACTCAGAACTTTCTGCTTGCGAGTGAGAGTCTTAACCCCTGAGTCATCTCTCCAGCCCTTAGTTTTGTACTCTTAATGTCCCTATGTGTTTCAATTAAAACATACAAGGACTACAGTGAGATGGTGCTCTGGAGACAGATTCCAGGGCCAGAGGTTCCCAGGCTGGATAGGCAGGTGAAGTATTGCTTCTCATGGGGGCGGGGTAACTGGAGCCTTTCATGTGACTTCCTGGATTGGAAAGCTTGGCAGTCTGCAGAGAGGAGTCTCCTCACTCCACCCCTTGGCCATCAGCTCCTTGCTCGCATCTTCATTACCTCAGGCTTTGGAAAGTGCAAATAGCTTCTCGGGCTATCAGTGTGTTTGTTCCAGGGTGAGGTGGAAACAGTGATCGGCACAGTCTTGCCTCCTCTTAGATATTCAGAGAACTTCCTAGCCAGGGCCTGCGAATAGGCTCCACTTCCTGCTTCGGAAGAGTGGTGCGACCATGTCTAACTGCTCGTGCTTGGTAAGCTAAACTCAGTTCTAAATGCTCACTTTCAGGAGTAGCTGAGGCAGGCTTGGTGATCAAGGTCTGTAACCACAACTCTATGGAAGCTACTGCTGCTATGGTGACTGAGGCAGGAGGACGGAAACTTTAAGACCAGACCAGGTGATGGAAGAGGTGGTTGGCGTTTAGCACAGGAAATCACATGCTCTGGAACACCCTCAGGTCCTAGGCAAATCCGGGCTGTTGGGCCTCCAAGTTTAATGAAAATGGAATGTCAATCCTTGATATTTCAAAAAGAGTCAAAACAAGAACAAAGACAGTGATATTTTAAGAATGAGCACACGCAGTCAGTTTAGCAGAACTGCGTGTGATTGCTTATTGTGGGGAGCCTCTTAGAGAACACATTAGCAATTGCATTACTTTGGTGTGAATGAGACTGACATGTAATGAAATAAGCAAGAGTGAGTGTGTGCTCTGACTCTGCCCTCCCAACCCTTGCAATGCATACATGCACATGCACATGCACACGTGTATATGCATACATGTATACAATGCACACAATGCACATGCATGCATTCATTCATGCATATATAATGCACACACAGGTGTACACGTGCACATACACACGCACATACATACACACTCTCACACTCATGCATACATACAAACATGCACGCACATGGACACACATAATTTTATTTCCCAAAATGTTTAATTGTTTCAGAATTTAGAGAAAATACCCAGGATTCTGCTTTTCATTTATTCTTTATCTTAACTGCAAGCTTGCCCCACAAATAAGATGAACATTAGGCCTGTGGGGAGGTCTGCAATAGTTTGGATTGCAAATGGCCCTCACAGGCTTAGGTTATGAACAGGCTGCAGAGCTTTAAGGGGATAGAATGAGCTGGCAGAAGTAGATCACTAGAGGTAGGCCCCGAGGTTACTCCTGCCTCTGGTTCTGATCTGCATTCTTTTTTTTTCCTAGCCCGCCTTGATGTGAGGACCCTCTTGCACAGTCTCCTCCTGCCATGTCTTCCTTGCCACGTTGGACTTCAGCTTCTGAAACCATGAACACAAGCAAAGCTTTCCTTCCTTCTCTGTTCTCTGTCAGATAATTTATTCAGGATGACAAAGAAGCACAAAGAATCTTCTAGCCAAAGATAATGACCCCACGTGGACATCCAAAGAAAGCAAAAGTGTCATCTGAATAGCAGGTCACTTCAAGTCATTAGCTAGGTGCACCCTAATCTTGGTTTAGTTAACTGGGGATTGCTGAACATAGATTAAAAGCCACCTAGTTCCTGCCTAGACTTCTCTTTCTCCAGTGTTTCAATGAACGTGGTCTTCTTAAGTCAACATGTAGATATAAGTAATTATTTAGTCTGTTATTGATAAAAATGATCTTTCTCTTTCTCTCTCTCTTTCTCTCTTTCTTTCTTTTTCTCTTTCTTTCGTTTTCCCTCCCTTCCTCCCTTCCTTTTTTCCTTCCTCCCTCTCTCCCTTCTTCCCTTTTCTTCCTTCCTTCTCATAGCTCAGTCTCTAGAGGGTTTCCAGTTCAACCCACGCCGATGTGCACTGTGTGGAGGGACCATGCAGGGACAGCCACTTCCTGCAGCCCCTGCCCACAGCTGCCGTGGTTGCCTGCTCCCAGGGGCTGGGCTCCGGATGCCTGCTCCCAGGGGCTCGGCCAGGGATGTAATCTTTCACGTCAAAATCCAGTTCACAGTCACTGCACACTGGCTGCTCACCCTGCCAGGGAGACTCGCACTACCTTGGGTCTCAATTGCTTCCTCGACTGTAGGAAGCCCACGTGTCCCCTCCCCAGAACCACTCTCTTTACGCACTGACCTTTGAGACTGTGTGCTCAGTGATGTCTCTGGTTTTGCTTGGTTAAACATGGAAAAATGTTCCTGGAGATCGAAGCAGTCCCCCATTTATTTCAGCGCGTCCTGTCGCTGACGTAATGCCGCCTGGTTTATGGCCTCGTTGCTCTGCGTTTGGGGTTGAGTAATGCCTGCTGGTGTTCAAGGCACCGCCTACGTAACCACAGGAAGGGGTAACATCCCGCGGGCCTCCCAGGCATCTGCTGGGAAATAGCTCCTTTGGTGCCAGACAAATGAATGTTTTTCATAGTTCTCACCAGAGGAGAAGGGTTGCGCGGCGAAGGTTAACATAACAATCTCCTCTTATTACAGTGATTTATGTGTGCATAACTTCAGCGGCGGAGTGTCATCTCGGAGGTCTTTAATTGGCAGACTTTGGGGACCACAGAGGGAGATGACAGAGTGAGCTCTGGAGAAATGAGAGTGTCGCCTGCCATTCCCAGCGCAGCCTCACGGAGGATGCCTAATAAATCTTGGGGGTGGGGTGGCAACTTTGAAACTTTTTATTAACCTGATCTCCGCTTCAACTTGGCTGATTTCAGTCTTTCTTTTTTTTATTATTTCTTATTTATTCAATTGTGCATGTATGCGTGTGTGCACGTGTGTGTATGTATGTGTGTGTGTGTAGAATCATGGACAAATTCGGGAACCACCATGGACGCCTCCACCTCCTCCTTGTTTATTCTGCCCCGCGATTCACAGGCTCCGCCCTACCAGGATCAGAAACGCAGGCCGCCCCCGCTTCCGCCTGGCGTCTATACGTGGGATCTGGGATCCAAACTCAGAACTTTCTGACTGCAAGGCAGAGCCTTAACCCCTGAGCCACCTCTCCAGCCCCTGATTTCAGTCTTTCAATGCAGCAAATGGCCGGTTCACATGACAACCGAATTCGGGACTTCTGGAAATTTCCATTCAAAGACCACAATGCCTCAATTTGCAGTCTGTATGACTTCCGTGACTCATTTTGTCCTGTCCCATCACCAGTGAACTATGATTGTGTATTTTTAAAGATGTTAGAAAATGTATTTTCTTTTGTGAACCTCTTCTCGGCCCTTGGATAAAGGTTTCGCTTTAAAATGGAATCGAGGAGGCTTTTAACTACCGGAGATGGTAGTCGAAGAAGAGTCTGTCCACACGGGGTGTTGCCGGCTTCTTGGGAAAGAGGGCACAGAAGGAATAGAGGGGGTGGGCTTCTTTGATAAGATGGCCCTGAAAGCCACAACACTTTTAGGAATGCTGTGGTCTTTTTCAAATCATGATGGATGACTTTGGAAACATCTGTGTTTATATTGCCCAAGAGATTGCGTGGGCTGTTCCAGGCATCAAACTCCAGCACCTGCGATGTAGCAGTTCCCAAACTGTGGGCCAAACTCTGTCATGGGTCACTGAGCTTTTGAAGAAGGCACTGACAACTTCTATCTCTGCATTTGTTTTCCAAATCATGTAGTAAAAAGCACACTGTCTTTAGGTTAGGTCACCCAAGAAGCAGACCCTGTTACACAAAGGGGGTCCAGGTTGCTTTTCCAAGTGGTGGTCTCAGAGCACAGTAGGAAAAGGCTGTCACCAGAGAAAGGTTTTATGAATATTACTTTGATTTTTCAGCATGCTTGGTCCACCCATGGTACTGACATTTGGTTCCAATTCTTCTGGATGTTTCCTCAAGGTTGTTTTTGGATGAGTCTAATGTTGACATCCATAGATTTTGAATAAAATGGATTATTCTTCATAATCGAGGGCCTGATTGGTTCAAGAGATGGATTAACCTTTCTTCCCCACCCCCTAACAAGATGTAATTCAACCTTTGGATGAGCCTCAGACTTCAATGGCCTCACTGGCTCTTCTCTGGGTCTTCCTCCACCCATTGACCTTGCAGATTTTGGACTTACCATCCTCAGTAATCAAGTGAATGGATTTCTTAGGAAACAGCCTGTCCCTCTTTCTTTCTCTCCACACTCATAAATCTCTCTCTCTCTCTCTCACACACGCACGTACACACTCGTTTTAATTGTATTCTTTTTGCTGGAGAATCTAGAACCCAACAGGGGCAGCCGTGAGGAACTTGTTTCATTTTGCCTGAGGAGAGAAGAAAAGGAAGCCACTGGGTGTTCCTGCTTCAAGCGCTGGGAACTCTGGGACAACATAGAACCGGTCTGTGTCATTTCTCCTGAAGAGGGAGGTGCCTTTTACCATCTTCCACTAATAGAGGGTTGCCCTGGGCCATGAACGCTCTACTTGCATGCTGGTGGGAGAGTGATCTTGATGCATGCTCCTGAATGTGAGTAATAAGGGGATGTAGGTAGGAAGGATATGTGTGCTACAAGCAAACACTTCCATGGTAGGGTCTGTGAAACTCTATTCTTGTAGCAGAAAAAAAGTCTTTGTCTTTTGGAATGGTCAACAATGCATTTATTTGGAGGTGGGCGTCTGTGTAATGCAGGCTTGCATAATACGTTGCAATACAAAATATCATGGGGTTTGTGATATAGAATATTCTGTGTAATGTGCCTGGGAGAGAGGCCTACATGTGGCATGGGAAGATTGATGTGGTTCATAATGACTCACCCACCTGCCCAATAGGCATGTGGACTAGAGAAGCGGAAGATCCAATGCTGTCCATCAGAGGTTTTGTAATGATTTTTTCTCTTAATTTTCATGTGTATGTGTTCATGGGGTAAATACATATGCACATGTGTGTTTGCTTATGGGCAGGCACACATGTATGTGCAGGTTTGCATCATGTGAGTGTGAGTGCACATGGAGGTTTGAGAATGATGTCGTGGTTTGAATATAAGTTGTTCCCCATAGGCTCATGTGTTTGTATCCTTAGCTGTTAATGTTTAGGAGGCTGTGACACCTTTGGGAGGTGGAGCTTGTTGTAGGAAGGCACGTCACAGGGTTTGAGTGGGCCTCGAGATTGGTTAGTCTTGCCCTGCTTCCTTGAGGAGTCTCTTCTTACAGTTTTGCAGGGTTTTTTTCCCTCTCAGCCTCCATGATTGGATATGACTTAAGCTGACTCCAGTTTCTTCCAGTCAGCCATGCTTATTCCACCATAATGGACATGTATGGCATTTGACATGGGATCTAAGGGTTCAAACTCTACCTGTTGAATCAACATCTCAGTCCTGAGATGTATTTTGGTGGCTGTGGTAGGTGCTTGGTTTTTTTCTTTGTGAGAAAACCCTTTATGTTCATTCTAATTTCAAAATAACTACAACTAAGCCCTTTGACACTAGCTGTGCCTACTAGCTGCATGTTTCTTATTAAAGACTTTTTATTAGCTTATATGCACTGTATGAAGAGATCAGTTTCATAATGTCATTTTCATTCAAGCATATCATGCATAAAGTGCATTTTACCTTGCATTATCTTGTCCTATCTGTCCTCCATCTCACTAGTTCCTTCATTCTTTATAAATAGTAGTCTCCTTACTTTAGTATTGTGTGTGTGTGTGTGTGTGTGTGTGTGTGTGTGTGTGTTCTAGGTTCCACATGTGAGATAATATGCTTTAATGTCTTCCCATATTGCCCTAAACTTGAGGATCTCTAATTCCACTTCCTGACAATGTTAATTTTCTCCTTCATGCTGGATGAAACGCTATTGTGTTTACACACCACATTTTCTTTATCCACTTGTCTGTTGATGGACATCAAGGTTGACTCCACAACTTGGCTGTTGTGAATGGTGCTGTAATATTCAGGGATGTGCAGGTGACTCTGTCCTCTGTTTTCTGATCCATTAGGGTAGAGACACAGGACTGCTGTACCGGATCCTGTGCTAGAAGGCTTTTTCATGCTGTTTTGTTCCCTCACCCAGGTCTGTAGGCTGACTTTCTTTCCTGCTGTACATCAGCTGAGTATTGGAACATCTCATTCTTTTGACCTTTGAGGGGCTTGTTCTTAAGAGATCTGACTTTTGTTATCTGAGGGAAAGGTAAGCTTGCTACTCAGTTTCTTTGACATTAAATATTTGTTTGCTGATGTGATATGAACGTGTGTGTGTGTGTGTGTGTGTGTAGGGGTGAAATACTATATGGGAAAGTTTAAGTGGGGGTATGGGAATGGAAAAAAGAAGGGGAGATTAATCTGAACTAAGTACATGAAAAGGCTATACAGAAATCTATTGTTTTATAAGATAACTAAAAAATATAATGAAAAAAGTAACTCGACTGGAGAAAACTGCATGGCTTGACCGTGCTGCCTCCATAATTCCAGGTGTGGGTGACCGGGGGGCCCTAGAGGCTTCCACAGCATTACAGAATACTGCCATTGCTCTTGAATACCCACAAGAGCTAGACCTGTTGCTGAAGACCCCACATACTTTGGTTTCAGGACACAGAAAAATTAGCCTGGAACTGAGCTGAAAGCTTCCTCTCAGCTGACCGGTGCCAGAAGGTTCTGTGCAGGTTGCTGTGGGAGGAAAGTTATCATCAGTCTTACTCAGTGCTGAATTCTTCATGTTTCTGACCTTTCAAGCAAGCTATAATCACCAGCATAATAGTGGCACGATTGTTATGGGGCAAACCAACTACTTTCTGATTAAATTTGAGGCCTGTTCCATGGGAGTGAATACACGTTTGGTACTGTAAACCCGGTGAAAACCTATAGCTGGGGAAGTCACAGACCCTAGGGGACAGTCTACTACCAATGTTTTGCTAAATGAACACATAGTCAGACTGTCTTCTAAATATTTGTGTTTATACCTGAGGACAGACTAGTACAGTTTTTATCCGTAGCCAGAGAAATTTCTTTTGGCAAAAGGCAGTTGATTATGCAGAGATTCCTAACTGGTCAGGGTGCTGAGAATATGTAATTGTCGAGTACTCAGTCTTAAGCAAGGCATCTGTGTCATCCCATCCAAGGCCATCACAGAAGAGGGGTGCAGAAAGATTGTAAGACTTGGAGAATGGGGAGGAGCTCTGTGAAGCACTATCTTCTGGGTGTAACTCATCTACTACAGCTGTGAACACAGCATCGGTGACTAATTCAGATCTACACAAGATTAGACCCCTCACTGTTCCATATGGAAGGGGGAAGGGCTCAGGAGGTCTCATTTCTATCTGAGGATCTTCTTGCATTTAGTTGCTGAAAGAAGAGGAGTCATTTTCTTCAGTGTGGCAGCCAGTGGTTAAGTAACCTGTATTCCAACACATAGCCCTCTACCTGTGCTAACACAAGCAACCCCAAGTAAATTCTGACATACAAACGGATGAAGACACACAGACAGACAGACAGACAGACAGATAGACATACACACTTATCCGGAGTCTACAGGGTAAGACACTCTATTTCTCTCAGCTATATCTTTGGAGTTGCAACCATGTTATACTTACCTGTAAATATTTGAAGAAGCTCATGCATAAAAAGTGGTATAACAGACCAGAACAATAACTCCCCGTGTGCAATGACTCATGTGCAAACAGGACTGCCACCCCCAGCCTCCATGAGCCACAGAGTCCGTCTGTTATAGTCTGTTTATAATCTGTAGGGTGGGAGACCAGGCCCTTTAAAGCTCAAAGTGGTTCGGTGTCCTAATGGCCCTTGTTTTCCTTTTGTAAAAACCCATGTGTCTGCGGGACTCATGCGCCACTACTCACAAAGTGACAGCGGTGATCAGAAACGTAATTTTCAATATTTATGATTGAAAATGTAATTTAGAAATGAAAGAAAGGGCACTTGCTCCTCCTTAGCTTGAAGTGAAATCATTGTTTTGAGACGTGTTCTTTATACAGTTAATCTGGCCAAAGTAATTTACCACACCATGGCTGAATTGTAAGTCTGGCGCTCTATTCATCAAGGAAGACTTATGGGCACGAGATGCATGTGAATTAGTAGGTGCTGTGTGTGGCTGTGTTGACTCGATTGCAGAAATCTAGGAACTCAGGAGTCCAGTGAACTAACCCGAGGCAGGTGTCATTTCCAGGGGACAATGACAAGGTCAACAAGTGAGCTCAGCCAGGTGTGCAGAGTCTCTGGTCAGGTCCTGAGCATTTTTGTCCCACCTAGTCTATGAGACAGTTTCCATCAGCCCATTTCGATGAGTCCAGCAAGGAATGTCAACAGAGGAGGTGAGCTATGACTTTGAGCTATGTAAGCTTGCTACACATTGTGAATGTGTGAGCGTACATGTGTGTCTGTGTGTGTGTGTGTTTGCACTAATGCACTCCAATATGCATGTGAACTCATGTGCATTTAATTTTGGATTTGAAATTATCTGAGATACAAAAAAAACTGTACATATAGCACCAAGAATTCCTATGAACTGTCCCTTCCCTTTCATCCTGCAAATAATACCATTGTAAAGAACCATATCACATTATCAAAACTAGAAGACTGACATGGTCCAACATCATTGGTGGAACACAGACTTTAGCTAAATGGCAGCCACGTACTCTAAAGACCAACTTGGTTGCCTGCCTTCAGGGTGATGTCATGCAGAGGTAAGGTCTGTCGCTCTCATTGTATGCTGCAGGCTGCAGGCTGCAAGAGCTGAACCACCAAGGCTGCTTGACAGGAAACACATGCTCAGACCTTTTGTGGTCCTACCTGGTTTGATCATTCACTTAGCCTTCTGTGTCCCTATAGGCACCAGCCTGCAGATCTGCCAATGGCATCTGGGGACTGGGAGGAATCTCCACAGTAGACTTACATCTTCTTGGATTGACCATAGCAGGGGCTGGTTGCCCAGCAGAGAGTGGAGAGTGGAGGATGTTCTGTGTGCACAGTGATGGGTAGTAAGACCCATTACTACTCCTGATGAGATTTTGGGGAGACACAGTAAAAGCTCCTGGTCATGGCAGAAGCATGGGCATTTGCCTGGCATTGCTCATCTGTGGCTGAGAACACAGTATACACATTGATTTCCTGGCTGATATAACCCATTTACCTAGTCAGCTACTCCATTCAGGAAGGTGGAGGGGTCCTAAGACTCAAGGGACCAATGATGCCTGCAACTAGGTTAGCAAATGCTCGGGAAATGTCTTAATCGGCAGCAAGATTCCTCCTTTAGAAGAGAGAAAAGGGCCTCCTTGGAGCCTTATTGGCTTCATCTGGGGAAACACTGAAAGTGGAAGAGTGGGGGGCAGGGGTCACCAATTCTTCTCATCAGGGTTTTCCCTTCTTGGGACTTAAAGCTCTGATGTTGTACAAATGTGTTGGCATCTTGGAGTGCAAGGGGCTGCACTTAAGATATATTCTCTTGTGTTTTTCTTGGAATGGCATTTAATTCTAAGCAAGAGAGACATTACTTCTTGGTCTAAGAACAATGTCTGTCAAGGACAAGGAAGGGGTAGATCTATTCCTACCAGGGACCAAGTCAGCTGAAACCCATGAGTTACTGTCCCTGGAGAATGACCAGTATTGTAGGCATCTTAGTAAACACAGAGCTCATGCAAAAACCATGATATCCTTTCTAAATTCAATTCTCTGAACACATACCATGGGCTAGACCCTGAAGTGGGTGCCACGGACGACAACTGTCTTTGAGAAACCCTTGTACTCTGGTAAAGGGCAACTTGTACCATTAAGTAGCCTAAAAACAGTACAGTTTGACCAGTCCAGATGGGAGAAAGAAGCAAAGCTGATTGGTGGGACACAGGGTCCTTTGATTCTTCTTATCCAGCCAGAACATTCTAATGCATGCAACATCTGTACTTACGCAGAGGAAAAACAAAAGCAAAATGTATTTTTTCTTCTTTTTTTTTTTTTGAGAAAGAAAAGTGGGTGGCAATGGTTTGAGAGACGGAAAGCAAGTGAACATCTGCAAAGAAAGACAAATCGAATCTCCGGAAGAACGGCCCCTCGCACTGCCTCCTGGCCGGCCTCACAGTGTTAGAGGATTAGTTCTGGATTCTTGTAGTAATTAATAGCACTTAAGTTCCAGGGTAGTCAGTTTTGATTAAGCAAACATTAAATTAATCCAATCTGCAAACGCTTACTCTCCGAGCGGGGCGGTGGGGTGTACGCGGCAGCTGGATGGACAGAGGGATGCGTCCTCATTGGATTTCCGGCCACCTCCAAGTAGTTACAGCTGGATCAATACGGCTCCTAGAGCTATAATAAAATGCCTTCGACATGCTCATCTGTGGCTGAGAACACAGTATACACATTGATTTCCTGGCCTGATATAACCCATTTACCTAGTCAGCTACTCCATTCAGGAAGGTGGAGGGGTCCTAAGACTCAAGGGACCAATGATGCCTGCAACTAGGTTAGCAAATGCTCGGGAAATGTCTTAATCGGCAGCAAGGTTCCTCCTTTAGAAGAGAGAAAAGGGCCTCCTTGGAGCCTTATTGGCTTCGTCTGGGGAAGCACTGGAAGTGAAAGAGTGGGGGGCGGGGGGGTCACCAATTCTTCTCATCAGGGTTTTCCCTTCTTGGGACTTAAAGCTCTGATGTCGTACAAATGTGTTGGCATCTTTGAGGGCAAGGGGCACACTTAACACTGGCTCATTCCAGGAGCAGCTTCTGCTGTGATTAGGATGAACTGGAGGGAACCCAGGAGAATGCCCCAGGATACTCTGCGGGGAGGGGTGTTCCTCTCCATACATTTCTCCTTTGCCATTTAATTTTAAAGTAGCTGGATAGTGGTTTATATAAATTATTGAGAGCATAGCATGTAATAATAATTGGTCCCCAATGTGGTTCTGTGGAAGGAAGAGGTGGACACATAGAAGACCAAGGAGTGTTGCCTGTTGGCCCCAAATAGTTGTCTTCTCCATGGAATTGTATTTATTTATTTATTTACTTATTTATTTAATATGTGTGTGTGTGCGCTCGTGCGTGTGTGTGCGTGTGTGTGTGCGTGTGCGTGTGTGTGTGTGTCTCAAGGCACCACCTTCCAGAATTACAAGTATAGGCCTCTGCCATTTCTACCTGGCGTTTTTTTACATGGGATCCGGGATTTGTACCCAGGTCCTTCTATTTGCAAAGCAGAGGCTGAACCCCTGAACCATCTCTCCAGCCCTCTCCCTGGAATTACTAAAATGAAGCTGTCATTGTCATAATCCTTGCATCTTCTGGGTTCTCCCCATAGAGAGATTTTGGGGTTTTTTCTGAGAATGACTCTGGGCTGTGGTGATTTCATTCTTTAAAAGTGTCACTTGGGGCCTGGGATGGTGGCAACATGCTTGGAAGCCCAGATCTCAGGAGGTATTGAGGCAGACTGATCTCAAAGCCAAAGCCAGTCTGGGATGTAGAGTGGAATCTCATGTCAAAACAAAAAGTGTCAGTGGTATTCTGAATGGTTCTAAATCATCCTTGTGACACAACATACACACATCATCCTTGAGTTGGATTTGGTCGATGCTGGTAAGAAACTGTTTCCCATAGAAACAGCATGGGAAGCTGGGTGGAGGTGCTTTCCTTTTGGGTACTGAGGGACCTATAGGAGTTCTAGGGTGTTCCCATGGCATCCTGGTCAAGGCATGAGTCCTGAGGGTCCTTGGAGAAGAGACTTCATCAGTAAGTCAAAGGCACTCAGTGTCTGGGACTTCCCTTGTAGGTGGTCTCCTGGGTGTCCCTAGTGGTCCTGGGGGTTTCTCCAGAGGATAGGGCTTAGGTTTAGAGTCATATCATCAAGCCCCCAGTTTGTACTCATTTAGATCATCACCATCTGCTATTTCCATAGAAATCACACTCTTCTTGAGAGATGTAAGCAGAGAAACAAGGTTTTGTTTCTCCTTTTCTTATCCTTACTGATATTGATATTCTTAGCAATGTTTGGAGATAGTTATCTGAAATTCACACTTTTAACACAATTTATGAACACAAGATCACTGTGTAGCCTAAGCAGGCCTCAAAAACTGCAGGGATCCTCCTGCCATAGAACTTCAAGTGCTGGGACTGCAATGTGAGCTGCACAGTCCAAGCTTCTATTCGAGTATGTTCTCCCTTGGGCCAAAGCTTATATCTCCCCACTGTTCCTCTACAATTAAGATGTGATTTTGGGGCTACCTCAAACATCAGCTTCCTGTTTATTAAAGTCTACCTTCAGGAGGAGGATTGGTGAGTGATTAAAGTGATTGCTGCTCAAGCAAGATGATTGAGTTAAGGTCTCCAAATCCCAAGTAATACCCTGGGTGTATAAGATGGCTCATCTGAAGGAAATAGATCAATAGGAAAGACAACCAACAAATCTATAGGTAGCAAGACAGTATATCAAACTTCTCTGTAGTAGCTGATATTATACCCATAGAATGGGAAGTTAGAGTGGAAATCTTTGAGTCTAAAGCTGGATGAGTGAAGGGACATGCACAGGGAGGTGGCCTGAAGAGAGGTAATTTGATATACCATGAAGGCTTGAACCCCCACAGAAGACAAGCTAAGGTGAACCTGGGGATCCATTGAAGCAACAAGCAGAAGGAGAAGTGGACGTGGAAGAGAATAGTGAAGGGAAAGGAGGGGATGAGAGGGAGGGAAACCGGGATGAATACTCAATATCCTTATAAAAGTAGAAAAAAAGATGCCCCCCCCCCTGCATTTCTAAGCCTTGGCAAGTGGAATTTGTGAATTCCCAGAGAAAGGCTGACTAGCCAGATTAGTCCTCTCAGAGACTGCCTCAAAATTAAGAGGTGGAAGTGTGATCATGGATAATTTCTGGTATCAGCCTTAGACACTCAAATACATGTGTGTGTATTCTCAACAAACTGCTTGCACACATGCAAACACACACACACACACACACACACACACACACACACACACACACACACCCTACATACACATGAAATTGGAAAAAGGAAAAGAAAGTCTGCTCTCAAAAACTCCGTGAATGCACTGCATTGGGCATTTCATTTTTAAGTTTGCTTAGCTTGTCATTTCCAAATAGAGTTCATAGACTTTGAATCCTAGACACTCGAGATGTGTTTTAACCCTTAAAAGGCACAAGGAAGTGGAGACCAAGTCGCATTTATCTGGTTGACATCCCTCCTTAACAAACTATTTTTTAATTTACTTTCTGGATGCTTAGTAACATTCCAGTTGCTCCATGGGCAGAAATTTTTGCAGTGATAGTTAAGTCTGTATAGAATTTTTTCTTTTCCTAATTTTCTCTCTGTTTCATTCTCTCTCTCCCTTTCTCTCTCCCTTTCTCTCTCCCTTTCTCTCTCCCTTTCTCTCTTTCTCTTTCTCTCTTTCTCTCTTTCTTTCTTTCTTTCTTTCTTTCTTTCTTTCTTTCTTTCTTTCTTTCTTTCTTTCTTTCTTTCTTTCTTTCTCTTGTTCTTTCTCTCTCTTTCTCTTGTTCTTTCTCTCTCTCTTTCTCTCGTTCTTTCTCTCTCTCTTTCTTTCTCCCTTTCTTTCTTTCTTTTCTTTTTTCTTTCTGTATGGTGGATGGAAGCCAGGATCTTAAGCATACTAAGTGAGTGTTCTTCCCCTAAGCCATCCCCCTCGCCTCTCACTGTTGTATTCTAAGTAGGTCCTCTTCCACTGAGTCATATCCTCAGCCCCTCATGTTATTTTTAAAGACATACCATGCTAATTTGTATGGATTAGTGTTTCACAAATCCTAGAAGGTAGGAGCTTTTATTGGATCTCCAGGCTACAAATGAAGAAAATGGTACTCGGAAAGGCTGTGTGATTTTTTTTGCCACCATCTAGTCTCAGGAAGTCTAGAGCAGAGTCCACACACATAGGCAGTCCTCTTCTTCCAAGTAGTCATAGCTTAGCTCATTTCTAGGACAAGGTCTTGCATATCTGTTTAACAAACTTGGGTCATGGAATTGGCTGATTTGGGGAATGTATGCACTGTAATGTGTTGCCACAGGGTTTTTGCTCTGAGAGGGTGGACCAAAGACATCTATGTCTCCATCACTGTGAGCATTTGTTTACAGTTCTCAGAAACAGCCAGGTGTGTGAGGTGATGGCATTCATCCTTGGGGTCTGCAGCTCCGGCCCTCCTATGGCTGGTTAGCTTCACTCTGTGCATCAACGAGTGAAGTGCTGTGTAGAAGGCACTTTGGTGGCATCCAGCCTCCAAGTTCCCTTATTCTAATCTCTGAAATGATTACAGGATCCACTTGCTGTTATCTCTGGCTTTTGATGCACCACGCTTTTTACAAGGCTGTGTGGAATAGGGCTTTTAATATCAATGTGCGGCTCACACATGTGTTCCGAGAACACATTACATTAGAAGGTGCTGGAGAGAAAAAGGATGCTAGCGATCTTAAATGCCTCCAAGTGCCTTTATGGGACGCAATCAAGCATGTCTTAATTCCCTCTATCCATCATTAGTTGAGTGCTGAAAATATATGCAAAAGAAAATGGAAGGCAGGCGGTAAGGTAGTCAAGAGGTTTTTTACAAATTAGATTATTTGAGTATATGATTCCTTAGATAGAAGGCCATTGTCCAAAGGGCCCTTTAATTAGTATTCACTTCCGTCAGTGCACAAGAGGATATTGCCAGTACCGCAAGAGCACTTCACTGCAGTCGAATTAAAAGGATGACTGTCAGACCCTGGCCGTGTCTACATTGGATGCGGTTGGCTGCAGGCAAGACATCTCTAGCTCAGCCTGAGCTTTGCTTTGGAAGGGATGAGGTGAGAGTGGTTAGATGCTTCATTTACAGCTGGGTCACTCTCTGGGGCCTCCTCCTCCTCCTTCAGATATCCCAGGTGTCCCTGAGTCAGAATCCTGTTCATTTAGTTATTCATTTATTATTCTTTGGAAGCTTTGTGTATCTGTAATGAATTTTTTGCCCATTTTTTTTTTACCCACAAAAAAATCTTCTTCCCAATAAGTTTTCCTGCTTTTCTTTAATGACACTTGTTCTGACCAATTGAATTACAGAGCTAGGCTAGCATTTAGTCTGGAAAAGCCCAAATTTCCAAAATAATTATCTGCTTTTGTAAAATGTGGATTGAGGACTGATGGGATGGCCCAGGAGTTAAAAACCTTTGCCTCACAAGCAAAAGGATTTGAGTTTAGATCCCCAGATATTATGCAAAAATATCAGGGTGTTATGGTGGTGATCTTGCAATTCCAACCCTGGAAGGCAGAGCCTGGGTAACCCGAGAGCAAAGTAATAAGGGGGTAGAGAAATCTATGATCATTCCTGATGTCATCTTTGGATCTCCATAGGCAGACATACTCAAGTACATTTGGTACAGACAGGCAGACAGACAGACAGACAGACAGACAGACAGACACACACACACACACATACACACACACACACGATTAATTCTAGCACAAAAGAGATACCAAAGCTGCTTGCTTCCCACACCTTGCATTCCTGCAGCAGGGAGCACATTTGGTGTTTGTCTGAAGCTGGATTCTCTCTGGCAGCACCAGGCCATGGCACAGGAATCTATGCCCCTCCCCCCTTACAGAGGCTTTGGCACCAGCCTTTCTTCCCCAGGGGTTTCCAGTGTGATCAGATCATTTGCATTTCTGACAAGCACAACCTACATGTTATCCCAGAAGCGTACCAAGAGACAGTTGCATCCTGTTGTTCCCAATGGACCAGCGTCCTTTGGGCAAGGAAGAAAGTGTTCTGTGAACTTAAGCACTCATCTCCCAAACCATCCCTCAGGATGATGGGGATGTTGGCAAGTGCTTCAGAAAAGGGATGAAGACATCTCGCAGCCATTAGTGTCCCCAGAATGGTGTTTCCTCAAAGCAGAACACAGAGCCAGAAAAGCAAATTTGATAAAGAAAAAAGCATCCCATGATAGGGGTCAGTTGAGTCTTTGGGGGCTTATTTTTTCCAATGTAAGATCTCATTGTGTAGCCCAAATTAGCTTAGAAAATTCACACACACACACACACACACACACACACACACACACATGCACACACACACCCTATTCACACACACATACACCAATACCTCATATACACACCACACACATATATACACATACTACATACACACAAACACAACACGTACACCCATCAAATACATACACACACGCACACACACACATATACCACATACTTCATATACACACCACACATATATACACACATACCACATACACACAAACACAACACATACACCCATCAAATACATACATACACACACACACACATACACACACACCCTAGTCACACACACATACACCACATACCTCATATATACACCACACATATCACATACACACAAACACAACACGTACACCCATCAAATACATACACACACACCCTAGTCACATACACATACACCACATACCTCATATACACACCACACACATATACACACATATCACATATACACAAACACAATATGTACACCCATCAAATACACACACATGCGTGCACACACACACACAGTCTTGATAATATTTAGTCACATTGAATTGAACAATCAAATGCTGTGGTGTGAGATGACTGTGGGGTGGGCCACCTGGTAGGGATCTTGGGAAGTCACTAGTTGCTGAGGTCTCAGCCCTCCAAGGATGAAGGTTACACCCTAATAGGGATCAGGTGTGCTGGGAGGACTTTAGTCTGTGGCCAAGAAGACTTCTGACCTCCTCCTAGTGACAGTGCAAAACCCTAGCTGGCCCCAGAGTTCTGACCAGAGAAAACAAATGTGTATTGTTCATGCCTTGAAGTTTGCGGTAACAGGCAAAAATGCAATCAGCTTGCCAAACTCCTGAAAAAAAATTGAAATTTTTACTGACATTTTACAAAACAGATAATTGTGAGGAAAACTGAAAATTTTAGTCTTCTAATTCATAAATCATTCTGTATATCTACCTTCTTGTGTTTTAAATTATATATTATTATAATTTTTGCTGTGGTGTTTTTTTGAAAAACAGATGTTGATTTTTTAATAGGGAAAATAATTTTGGTATAAGATTTCGATCTTTTATTTTTATCGATGTTGTATATTATGTTAACTGAGGTTCAGATAACAAGCCCATCTGTGCTCCTGGGATGAATATCATGTGTCACCTTGTGTTTAGTTTTCTAGTTTTGTCTTAAGGATTTTGTTCTGTCTTGATGAGGAATATGGATGAGTAGTTTTTCCTTTCTGTGGCATTCTTTTCTGGTTTAGACATGAGGACAATACTGAATGACTTGTGGGGGGAGAAACAGAGAGAGAGAGAGGAGGGAGGAGGAGAGAGAGAGTAGGGAGGGGGAGGGGGGACTGGGGAGAGAGAGAGAGAGAGAGAGAGATTAGGCTTGTTTGCCACAACCCACATGTGGGGTAACTTTGGGCAGTCAGTTCTCTCCTTCCTTGTAGGCTGTGGGGGCTCAAACTCAGATCATCAGATTTGCACATAGGCATCATTACCTACTGATTCATCTCCCCAGCTATAATCGATAAATTGATCAATCCATTGACTCACTTTACATTTCCTTTAGATTTTTTTCTTTCTTCGTGAGTCAGTTTTAGCCATTTGTGTCTGACTCAGGATCTATTTCATTTTATATCAGTTGTCTCAGTAGGTTGCTATAAACTTGTCCATAAGCTTTCTCTTATAATCACTTGTTTTGTTTGTAATATTTTTATTTATTTCTTGAAAATTTCATAAGGCAATCCTTCTGATTTTGGTAGGTTTCAGAGTGATGATATGTCCTTCACTGCTGATTTTGGCAATGTGTGCATTGTACATTTTGGGGGGGGGCTGTTTCCAACGTATAGTTAAGAGATGGTTGATCTTGTTAACATTTTCAAAGAAGCCAATTTTTGGTTCATAGGTTTTTCTATTACTTTCCCTGCTTCTGTTTTCATTGATCCTCCTCTAACGTTTATTATCTCCCTCCTTCTGATGGCTTCGGGGCTTAATTTGCTCTTCTTCGCCAGCTTTCTTTTCGTGGTAGAAGTTCAGAGTTTATTTGAGACTTTTCTTCTTATGTCTAGAATTAGTTTTCAGGGCTGTGCTCCTCCAGCCACACATTGCCACAGACTCATTGAATTTATATCCTGCATCCTACATGTTTAACATGCAAAATTTGACATACTTATCTGAGAAATGGTGCTCAGAATAATTCACATGTCCATCACCTCTGGAAGTATCCCCAGGCCTTTGCAATGCTCTGTAAATCTCCCACCCACTCTTCCCTTTATGCCTTTGGATTATTCTCATTCTGGAGAAAAGCATCTTGCATTTACCCTTTGGATTCATTGAGCCTCTGATTATTGACAGACTGTGGCTAGTCTCAGTGGTCACCTTGATGCTTGTGGGGTGAACCTCTGGGCAAGCCCAGAGGAGATTCTCTTGACTATGTAATTGATGTGCAGAAGACCCAGTCCACGGTGGGCGGGACCAGCCCTGGACAGGGGGCTAAGGAGCAGGAAGCTAGTTAGCATTTTGACACTTTGGCAAGCTAGAAAGCAAGCATGCAGTCTTGCTCTTTGGCCCACTTTTCTTGCTGTGGATGTGAAGTGCCCTATCGCTGGCTGCCAGATGCTGGTATGACCTCTCCTGCCCGGATGCGCTAGGACCTGAGACTATGAGCCAATAAAAATCCCCTTGTTCCTCCTACCATGTGGATCAGGTGTTCTATTGTTTATTCATTCATTCATTCATTCATTCATTCATTCATTCATTCATTCATTCATTCATTCATTCACTTACTTACTTATTTATGCAATGAAGCTTTGAAACCAAAACAGAGAACATTTGCAAACTTTCCAATTTTCAAATTTCCAATTTCTCTTTTCCAATTCAATTTCCAGTTTCTCTTTTTTGTATTTCCAATTCAATTTCCAATTTCTCTTTTTTGTATTTTTAATTTAATCCCGTTATAATCAGAATATACTTCAAGTGGTTGAAAACATTTGAAACTCACAGAGAATTGTTTCGCCATCTACACGTCATCTGCTGCCTCAGCTGCCGTCACCACCCCATCCTCGTTGTTGTTGTTCCCTTTCCCCTTCCTCTTCTCCTCCTCCACTCTGTCCATATCCTGTTTAGGCTTGAGAATTCAAATCACTTGCTCTCTGCACTCTGGTCAGTGTGATTAGTTCTCTTAAATGTCTTCCTTTGCAAAAGAAAGCTTCTTGGTCGAAGGCTGAGAGTTACTCTAAACATAAATGTAGTAATAGATGTTTAGATGGCAGTTCAATATCATGTCCATACAGCAAAACAAGAGCAGCTTGTTCCCCCACCTCACCCCAATGACCTATGGCCTCCCATCTAGAGGCTCTTGTCTTGGTTCATAATACCAGGCATAAGTTCCCTACTCTGGCCCTCACACCTGTGTAGCAAGTGTTTTACCTGCTGAGCCACCAACTCAGCCCCTGCTGTTGCATTCTTTACATGCTAGGCTCTTATCAGATACATGTATAAATATTTTCTGCTGTTTTAAAGGTGTCTTTTTTTTTTCAACAGTCTCCTTATGCATGAAGGGCTTTAACTTTGACGAGCTTGAGGTTATCTACTTTTTCTCTGTGGCTGTGCATGTTCTTGTTGTCCTGTCTAAGTATTGGTCCCAAACCAGGATGACTTTTAACCTATGATTTCTTCTAAGAGCTTTATCTTAATTTTTAGGTGGCTTATCCATTTTGAGTCGCTATTATATTTGGTACAAAATATGAATTTGCCTTTAATTCTGCTTCTTTATTTTTTCTATCATGTTTATAATAAACACTTGTAAGTTTTTGTCTATTGAATCCAAACTCAACATCTGGACCTTCTTGATGCCATTTTATATAGGTCTCATTTTTTTTCCCATGGACAGTTCATCTTTATTTCTTCATGGGTTCTGTGTGGTTTTTCCTATATTTATTGTTGTAAATGGGATGCTTCACACAACATATTGTGATGGTTAATTTTAGGTGTCAAATTGACTGGATTAAGGAATAGTTGGAGAGAGGGTACTTCTCAAGGAGTTGTTGAGAAGCAAGTGAGCAGTCAGGATCTAGGGAAGAAGAATTGGTCTCCATTCTCCAGAGCTGGGAGAGTCACTCCCACTGTTACGATGGACCACAGAAGCCCAGTCACTCTGGACCCCTGGGACTTGGATCCTCCATTTCCCACAGTATCTGCCCATCCTCACACCATCTCTCCTATTTTGCTGGTTGGAATGTCACAAGATGCAGTCAGTGTAGAAAAGAGTTTGGCTTCTCTCCTACAGCCTAGCATTCCACGTGGACATGTTTACTTAAAAGACTTCCATGCATACACTCACGTGTACTCATGGCTCCTGAGTTCTAAAGCCTTTGGCCTTATACTGAGAGTTTCACCATTGCTTCCCTGGGTTTTGAGGTCTTTAGACTTGGCATGGTCCATGCACCTGAGATGCCAGGGTCTCTGGCTTGCAGATGATCCCACCTGGTTATCTTCACATGAGTCAGTACTCTTTCCTGGATCTCTGTGCTTTACTCAAAGATACTGCAAGTGGGGCTCTCTAGTCCATTGCAATAAAGCAAGTGTCACAAGAAAGCAAGGGACAGCGTTTTTTTTTTTTTTTTTTCTTTCTCCTGGTGCCTAGGAAATGTATGCTTATACTCTGTGTTAGCCTAAGTGCAATAATATTATAACTTAAAATAACAATATACATACCTTAATTAAAAATACTTTATTGCTAAAAAATGCTAATATCATCTGAGCTGCTCGAGAAATGGGGCCAATAGACTAGCTCCACACAGGGTTGCCACGAACCTTCCATCTATCATTAGCACACTCTCTGAACAGCGCAATAAAGTGAAACATGATCCAATGAGGTGTTCCTTACACACGAGTCTCTTTGGAGAGCCCTGGCTAACACATTGATCGCTGCAATTTCTGCATTGTGGCATTTCCCATGAGCATTTCTCTTTAATATCTTAATCTGGACATAAGCTGGAGGATCTGTCTTCTTAGTATGTTCAGCTATTGGCGTGACTGTTTAGTTTTTAACACTCTTGCTTTGTAGCCTTCAGTTGGGCTTTCTAAGGATCCCTCTGTACAGTCTGCATAGATGTTTCCCTGCCATGACAGAAAAGGTGTTCTGTACCTGTGAACTTGCTCCTGGATTGGGGATGGAGATGCACTCCTCTTTCGGTGGTTTTTAAGATTTGGTTTCTGTCTGAGTCTTCTTTGCCCGTGTCAGAGACTCTCCAGGCTGTCAAGGGTGTGGTATTGAGCTCTACCATCTGATCCTCCTTGCGCTCAAGCCTAGCTGGCGCAGTAACTGCACATTAGTAGAGCTGTGAGTGTTTCCCTTCCAGGTGCTTCAGAGCGCACAACGCTTCCTGAGAGCACCGCCAGGTGTGTGCATTGTCTCTCCTCCCAAGCAGGTGGTTAGAGATGCTGTTCCCAGCCAGCCTCACTCCGTGCAAGACAGTTTGCTGACTGAGCTGGGGCAGAGCAGGGCATAGCCTCAGGCACGGAAGCCACCAATTCCCTCCAATCTTACCCAAGTGGAACAGTTTTCATATGTCCTTTCATTTTATGGTTTGCCTTTAGTTGATGCTCCAGACTACATTTTATCTTTTCCACATTTGTACATTCAACTCCTCCTAAGCTCAACAGGAAACTGTTTAGAAGTGGAGACATCTGGGATGTAATGAGGTTATGAGGATGAAGCCCTTCACGAATGGGATTTGGGCCCTTCTTGGAGACCCTCCAGTCGGCTATCTCTCCATGGTCTGAGGACACGGTGAGAGTGTCAGTGTGAGACATGGAAGTCAGTCCTCAGTAGACTTTCACCATCCTGGCACCCTGGCACTCTAACCTCAGGTTTCCAGTTTCCAGAAGTGGGCAGTACAAAATGTTGTTCATAAGCTACTTGGAAGGGAGGAGAGAGAGAAAGGGAAAGGAAAAAAGGATGGAAAGGAGAATAAGGAGGGAGGAGGGAGAGAGAGAAGAAAGAAGACAGGAAGGAAAGGAAGAAAACAGAGAGGGAGGAAAGATCCAGGTTTATGTGTGTATGGAGTGGGTTCTTGTGTACATGTGTGTCTGCATGTGGGTAGGTGCGCGTGTGGTGTATGTGTGCTTGCACATGCTCATGTGTGTGTAGGCCTGAGGGTGGTCTCATGAATAACCCTTGATTGCTCTTACTGTTTTGAGCCTGGGTCTCTGAGCCCAGGTATACATTAGGGCTAATCTCACTAGCCAGTTGGTCTGGGGGATTCCCAGGCTCTGCATTCTGGACTTGGAGTCATAGGCATTCACCTGGCATTTCACATGGTAGCCAGAGATTTGACTTCTGCAATCTTGCTTTTGCTCGCATGGCAAGCACCTTGGCCCCAGAGCCACCTCCCCAACCACAGATTATGTTTTTCTTAGACATCACTCAAACACAGCTGGGACTTCATATTCTGCATTAACAGATTAGGCAGTAGGAGACTGTCATAGTTAGGCACAGGTGTCAACTTGATAGTTGAGGTTTTGAGCTTTGGGCACATTTGTAGAGAATTAGTAGTTGACTTAAGCCCAGAGGAACCTGCAGGAGATTGTCTAGTTGATGGAAAAGATCCAACCCATGGTGGGTGGGACTAGGCTCTGGACAGGTGAATAAAATAAAGGAAGCTGGTTGAGGAAGTGAGCATCCTTCTGTATACTTGGCTAGACATGCTGGTCTGGAAAGTAAAGGTTGTTCCTCTCTCATCTATTATGTGGATATGATGCGGCCAGTTTCCTCAGCCCTTTGGTGATGATGCATACTCTCCTGACAACTGGACTGAGAACTGTAATGGACTATTATAAAAAATAAACCCCTTGTTCTCTTTAAGTCATTTGATGATAGTTTATCAACAACAATGCAGGTGAACTGCTACACAGGTTTAACAAAAATAAATGCATTTGAACTCTCTTTTCTTACTATTAGTCCCTTAACAATATAGTATCATAACTACTTCCATGGAGCAATATTGCATGCGTTGTAAGTCTTAGGAGCTGATTTAAGGTGCATGCGTAGGGCCTGAGGATAAGGGATTTGAGCATCCACGGATTCTGGTTCCTGTGTGGCATCTTGGACCCAGTCCTCCCATGAGAGAGACTGTAATTGCTCATTTGAGCAGGCTTGCTGTGGGGTCCAGAGCAGCACTTTCTCCTGGGCATAGGGCCCAGCTAGAACAGAGAGCTTGGCTCCCAGAACCTCTGCATACCAATGGTACAGGAGACATACAGGTGGAGAGGAGCCCCTGGGGCCAGCCTGGGCCAGATGGAGCAGGAGAAGGCAGGTCACAGACATGGAGCAGGGACTTGCTATTGGACCTGAGAGAACTCTCAGACTGTTGTTCCATTGCCTGCATCCTGGATATGATCCAGACCTAGACCAGGCTTAGCACCCAGACAGAGAAGAACCCAGTAAGTTCATCCCTGGCACCCTGGTGCCTACTCCCTTTTACCAGGAGAGGCAGTGGGGAATCTCAAAGGAAAGAAAACCCAGCTGCCATCCAACTTATGTCAATCCTTGACATGTGTCGCCCCTTCTCCCAAGGTTGCCATGATGGTCCATATTATATATGTCATGGTTGGGCACAGGTGTCAACTTGACTGTTGAAGGTTTGACCTCTGAGCACATTTGTGGAGAACTAGTGGTTATGTCAACCCAGAGCAAACTTGAAGGAGATTGTATAGCTGATGGGGAAGGCCCAGCCCGTGGTGGGTGGGACTAGGCCCTGAAATAAATCGTGGAGAGTTGGTTGAGGAAGTTGGCATCCTTGTGTACACTTGGCCAGACATGCTGGTCTGGGGGATCGTCCTTCTGTCAGCCATTATGTAGAGATGGTGTGGCCAGTTTCCTCGGCCTTGGTGATGGTGTGAGCTCTCCTGTCAAGCTGAACTGAGAACTGTAACCAGAAATCATAAGACAGAATAAACCCCTTGTTCCTTAAGCCGTTTGATGGTCATTTATCAGCAACCATGCAGGCGAACTGCAACAATATGCTAATCCTGTGGGTCCACAGGAGGCCTAGAGCTTTGGCCAAAGCCACTGGATGTGGCTGTGATGAGATTAGCATTTGAATAGGCAAACAGAGGGAAGCAGATCATCCTTCAGGCGTGGGCCTCATCCAATCAGGCACAGCCTGACTAGATCTAATGGTTTACTATTGCCAAGACAGCGGACAACTAGCCCTCAGGATCTGAGGCTGCACCTCAGCAGATTTACGAGCAGGTTCCTTGCGTGTATGTGGGATCACATGGAGATGGTTAGTTTTGTTTCTCTGGAGAACCCTCATAAATACACCTGCTTCCCTAAAAAAGCCCTAGGTAGAGCCGGGCACAGTGATGGTCACCTGTGATCTTATGAGTTTGAGGCCAGCTTCAGGGGCTCAGAGTAAAATCCTGTCTCAAAAATAAAAATCACATGCCCTGCTCCTCTCTGAGCGAGTCTCTGTAGGCAGAGGACTCTGACAGGTACAGAAGAGAGGCACGGATGAAGCTGCAATGGTTATCCATTCCAAAGTCCCTATGTCTAGGGCCCCCACCTCATTTCTCCTTCTGTTCCAGTTGATTTTCCATTGTTGATATGAATATATCACCAAACAAATTAATGGAACAATATCCTTATCTTTGGCTTATGGTTTCTGGTTACAGTCCATCAGCCTGACAGAAGAGGCCATACCAACCTCAGAAGCCAAGAGAACTCACCATGCCCTATCCTCAGGCCAGGCTGAAATGGAGGCATGCTTTCTTACTTGCTAGGCTGCTAAAATACTGAACCAGCTTTCTCTATAACCACTATAAGCTGGGTCTTTCCATATCAACTGAATAATCTTCCACAGGCTTAAACAACTCTTCCAAGACATACCCAAGTTCAACTTTCACTTGTTAAGTTGGCATCTGTGACCAACTACCACAGCTTCTTAGGTTGTTCCATCAGGCATTTGGTTGTATCCAAGTGCAGGATGTGCCATCTTGGAGCTATAAGACCACTTTCCCGTGAGCCCTTCATTTCTGTCCAGACCTTCTTCTTCTTTTCCCCCACCAGCTCTTCTGTCCTTCATGGCTGCTGCCAGGGCTGAGAAGGCTCTGTGAAGTTAGGGGATGAGGCAGAGAGTGAAGCCCAGGGACCTGGACATTGCTCCTAGCTCAACTTCCCCTGAGAGCTCTCAGCTCCCTGGGATGAAGCTTCCATGTGCTCTGGTGGTGCTGGTCTTATTATGACTGTGTGGAATTAATGGATCATCTGGGATCTGGGATCCCGGAGAGCACTGGATTTGGCCAAAGTCACTGTGACAAAACATGATGGATAATTCTGGAATTGCTAGGCCTTCTGGATGCTATGTTGTCTGTTGGCAACTTGGTCCACCATAATCTTTGTGTGTGTGTGTGTGTGTGTGTGTGTGTGTGTGTGTGTGTGTGTATTGTGTGTGTGCCTGTAGAAGCCCAAAGGTTTCTTTCAGGGCCTGACATGCAGGCTGCTGCCACTTTTACCTGATGTTTTCACATGAAATATGAGATTTAATCTCAGGACCTTTTGCTTTGGAGACAAAGGTTTTAATTCTTGAGCCATCTCTCCAGCTCTGTCATCATTTCTTCTATGTACTTCCAGTATTACAGGGACCAGAAACCATGAAGCTTTTTGTTCCTTGTGCCAAGGAGAGATCCCTGCCTATGAATCAGAGACAGAAACCTTGATGTTCCCATGACAGCAAGGCAGGGCATCACATCAGCAGCATCCTGTAAGTGCCCAGCTATGTGCCAGAACACCTGGGGCCCTCATTGGTGCCATTAGCAGAGTCTCCTACCTCTGAAGCCCTATGAGTGCCCAGATCTTGGTGTTAAACCACTCCTCCTAGGGCCTCTCTAACCTTTCAGATGGATTTGAAACTTCAGTTTGCCTGTATTAAATCTCTTCTGACTTGAGCTATCTAGAATGATTTCTGTTTTCCTCGCTGATATATCTGGTTAGGAAAAAATACCAAGCATCACTCACGTGTTTAATGCAATGTCTGAAATGTTGACTTACATGGGAGTAGCCAGGAACGCTGACATAAAACAAGGTATGGCTGTCAACAGGGGCTCTGTGCTCTGGGATGGATGCCACAGCTCATGGCAGCACAAGTCCTTAGACCTTTCTGTCACAAAACATGCTTCGTCATCGTCCCCTTCATCCATTGTTTTCCAGTGCCCTGGAAAGACCCAGTAAATAGCCTTTCTTCATGTACAAATCTAGCTTTTGCATAATAAATGCTAAGTGGTGAGCCTGTCACTGGTTGTCTCTTGAGGGTCTTGTCTATTGCTGAGCACATTTCACCCTCAAAGAGCTGGATAGTGACCATGATGAGGAGTCGGAGCAGATTTCCCAGAGGCTCTTGAGGATGGTACTTACTATATACTGGGCCAAACTGGGACCAGTACCCAAAGTCCTGGGGAACGGTGAAACCTGCCTGCTCCTGGTTCCGCTGCTCCAAGTGTCAGCTTCTCACAGGTAGAGTCCCGGCAGGTGTCCTACAGTGAGTCCCTCGCTGGTGGACTCTAGACAAGTGCTCTAGCACTGAACCTCAACCAGCCCCTCACCGGTGGATTCTGAGAAGATGCTCTTCCACTGAACCATATCCTAGCTCCTCACTCATGGGTTGTAGGTAGATATTCCACCACTGAGCCCTGCCTCAGTCCCTCACTGGTTTGTTACAGGTGTTGCAATTTCTCTTCAGTTGCTATAAACACATGGCCAAATAATTAAGGGGAACATGCTTTATTCTAGCGTATGATCCTCAGTTATAGATCACCAGACTGGCAGAAGAGTTCATGCCAACAGCAGGAGCTGAGGAACTATCTACCTCAGATCCAGAGATTACTGAACTAAGAGCTTACTTTCTTTGTTGCCGGATGTCTATATGCCATAATACCTAACTTGCTCTCTCCACCTTTCCACAGGTGTGGGGAGTGGCTCCACCCACTATGGGCTGGGCCTTCCCACATCAATGAGATAATCTCTCATAGACTTTCTCAGGGGCTCCTTTAGCTAAACAATTCCTCACAGATACGCCTGAAAGTTTAGTCTTCAACCATCAACTAGACACGATGGTGTCTAACTGGAACTACAGGCAAATGCTTACTACTGAGCCATGACCCCAGTCCATCGCTGGTTGATTTTAGGTAAGCTCTCTACTCTTGAGCTACATCTCTAGACTTTTTGTGTCTTATTTTCTGTTTATTTACTTATCTGTTTTGATGAAGATGTTTATTTAGTTCAAGATAAGGTCTCCGCAAATTAATCAGGCTAGCTCTGGCTCTGCAGCCCAGCCTGCCACCGAAATAAAATCTTCCTCACTCAGGCTCCCAAGTACAGCTGATGCCCAGCTTCCTTAAACATAGTGCCCATCACTAATCTCTGGACAGTCCTTAAAGAACCTCCCACTGTACCAAGAATATAGCCAAGCCTTCCTCCCTGCTCTGTAAGAGCCTGCATGGTCTGGCTCAGCCCACTTGTCTGGCCTCTTCTAAGTCCTCATCCATGCAGGGCCAGCCAGAGGGGTTTTCTTCCATGCCCTCTTTAGGAGCGGTCTCACGGCAGTTTGCAGGCATGTGCTGTTCCTGTCCCAAGGAGCTTACCACCCTTGGGGACAAATGGTTAATTCTGCAACTTTGTTGGGACACGTAGCACACGTTTCAGGATGACACGAGAAGATAGTGTTGACTTCTACATGGTGCCATCTCTGTGCCTGGCTTTGACTTTGGAACAGACCTGTTCCAACTACGCCAGTTTTGGGGGATTCTGATATTTCACTTTATTGGTCTTGTTGCACTGCCTCTATCTAGCTTGCTCTTGTTCTACCATTGTCTCTCTGCCAAGATGCAGCTGTGAGCCACAAGGAAGATGTGATGCCTGTGTTGCACATTGCTAACAGAACACCCTGTGAACTCAGTAAACATCTGAGGGACATGAGAATGAAGCATGACTGTGCCTGTGGCATGCGCCTTACAGCTTGTGAGAGGCTGAGGCAGGAGGACGGAGAATTCCAGGTCAGCCTGGGCTATGTAATAAGTTCCTGTCTCAGAACAAAACAAGGCAAAATAAAGAATTCGATTAATCTATTTAAAATGCTGACTTTGTGGTGTGGAAAGAGTAAGTTCTTTGCATGATTTGGGGATAGCAGGCAGGAGCTCATCCTATGACAAGACCCTCTAAAGGTGCAAACATTAAAATCGTGTGGCATTTACAAATGAAGCATCAGTTCTTTTAAAAAACAAAAACCCATGGGAAATAATTTTGAAGATCAATTGAACAAACATACCACTGACATTTCAAAATGCCACTTGTTGCTGTTGCTTTGAGATAGGTCTCCTGTCGCCCGGAATGACCTCAAGCTCTCTGTGTGGTTCAGACCAGTCTGAAACTCTCAATTCTGTCTCAGCTTCCCAAGTGCTAGAATTACAAACATATGCCGCTATGCCTACTCTCAAAAGTTGCTGTTGAAATTAGAGAGATCATTCCAATATTGGAACAGGACAATCAGCTGACAACCAGGAATAAAAAAAATTTTGGGTCTAACCTCAAAATTAAATAATCTGAAACAATTGAAAATGTGAACGGGAAAGCTAAAAACCATAGTGTTGTACAATACTAACATATTTCCTACAATTTTAGCAAAAATCACCCTTTATTTTACATAACAAAGTTTCTGTCTAAAATTAAAATGACAGAATTACAATTAAATTGAAATTCAATCAATTAAAAATCTCTTAAGTACAAAGGTCATGGCAGAAGTGTAGAGAACACACTCAGGCATTTGACCCTGTAAAAGCAAAAAGCTCAAAGACAACTCATAATCATTGTCATGATTTTTCTCAGTGTTGTAGGAGGAACACATCAGCAATACACCAACCCCTCCCCAAAAATAAACAAGTGGGACAAAATTATCCAGAATAAATATTTAGGTCTCTGAATACTTTTTTGCTTGTTGATCTGCCAAAATCTTGAGACAGCTCTCTCCATTTTATCTACTTTCTAATGAAGTGGTTCCACTCATTATGGGTGTGTGCGTGTGGGGTCTTCCCTCATCAATTATACATTCTCTCACAATTTTAACAGGATTTAACTTAACTGGGTGTGCTTAAAGGCTCAGTTTCCAATCGTGTAGTTGACACATGTATCTATCTAGTTATCTATCTATCTATCTATCTATCTATCTATCTATCTATCTATCTATCATATATCCATCATCGATTATCTATCTACCTATTTATTATCCATCCATCTACTTACTTACCTATCATCATCTATCCTATGGACCCTATTTCTCTGCATAACTTATTTCAGCTCTTGCTACCTCTAACAGTGGTTCTTAACTGAGAATTTGAATCCAAAGCTCAGCATCACTGACAAATGCGAATTCTTGGGTTCTACCCCAAATTCTACTGAATTTAAACCTCTGAAGAGAGGTGGGTTTTTGCAAGTGTTTTACGTGAGAACGTGAGCCTCGTCAAATAGATCGGTATATATACATAGATGATAGAATCCAAGCATTCCCCTCTGCCGTCCCAGCACCCTCCTTCCTATGTGCTGGCAGCTCTGCTGGGGGGCAGAAGTCAATGGGAGCCTCTGTCTGCAAATTTGATGCTTGATTTCCTCTATTCTGGGCAGTGGTGGACACAGGAATTAAGCTTCAAAAACACAGTGTCCCTTGTCTTATCCCCTTCTCTGTCCCAGAACAAAGGCTCCAAAGTAAGGGAAGGGGTCTTTTTATAAACTGTGGTGGCCAGGGATCTCCCAGTCAGAATATATGGACGTAGAATTGCTTGGAAGAATTGCAGGCATTTATACTGCACTGGGCAGGAGCAGAGCCCTGAATTTAAAGGATTCCAAGATGAAGGCACTCAAACCAGAAACCAAAGAGTCCTGCAAGTGTGCTTAAGAACAGCTTCTCCTGCTCTATTTCTTAAGAAAATGAAGTGTTATTATTGTTTTAATGCGCTGACATGTTGGAAAGTTAATAATGAATGCTTCCATGTTTCCCTCACCTAGTTTTGCTAACAGTAGCAACTTTCACTGCTTGCATACATTCATCTAGAAGCAGGTAGCACATTAGATCCTGATGTTAGTGAATGACAGAGTTTATTTGGATTTCACCTGTTTTCCCACTAATTCCCCTATTCTCCCTCAGAATCTAGTTCAAATGCAGAGAGCAGCTGGTGGAGCGATTGCCTTGCAAGTACTAGGACCCAAGTTCTAGTCCTAGAATCCGTGGAAAAGCCCAACTGTGGCGGCGTGTGCTTGTAATCCCTGTGTGGGTGAACAGAACCACCAGTTGAGCCAGATTCTGTGTTCAAAAGAAAGCTGGGCAGTGCCCAAAGAACTGCACCTGAGATAGTGCTCTGACCTCCACAGATACATGCATGAATGTGCGTATGAACCACCCACACGTGCATCCACACACATGCACACACAATAAAATGTAGTCACACGACTCCTGGGTCTTCTCATATCTGTGATAGTTTCTTACATTTTCTAGGACCTGGAGTCTCACTGAACATCAGCTGGTAGCTGGTATGTGTCATCTCTGTTTCACTTTGGTTTTTATGTAGACTATGTACATATGTAAATGCCCTTCTTACTTTGAAAGAACTGGCCTAGAAATTTCTGAGTTTTTAAAAAAAATTTTACTTGTTTTATCTGTAATCAACATATAGTAAGTATGCAAATATGTAGTAGCATACAAGTGGCGTTTAAAAATTTTTTGACAGCTTTATAGATGACTACAATGAGTTTAAGTCATTTTTCACTTCTTATTCCTTAACTCTTTCATTCTCCCATTGAAAACATTCTTCTATCCAACCAGTCTCCCTCCTACTGTGTGCGCACGTGTGTGTGTGTCCCGCTGAGTTTCATCAGGATTGCCTGCATTAGGATGTGCCTGGACACTTACCCAAGGGAGCATAGATGATACGTTAGTGATACACCAATGTCCAGCACTAACCTCTCAGTCTCTCAGGGAGAGGTGGTGTTTCATGAGGTCTTCCCCCTTCCATGATGGGATGGTGACAGGACAACTCTTGTGGAGGTGAATACAGCTGCAGGGAGTTCATGGGTGCCACAGCCCTGCCATGCCCAGATGATGGTACCCCTCCCCACCCTCTGCCTCTTATATCCTTATCACCCCCTCTTCTAAAATATTTTTTGAGTTCTGGGAAGGGGATGATAGAGATGTTCTGTTTAGGGTCAAGCACTCTATAGTCACTTATTCTCTGTACATTTCATAATCCCTTTTCAAGTAAGTTTTCTAATAATTTTTTAAAATATTATTTATTTCGTGTGTGTGTGTGTGTGTGTGTGTGTGTGTGTGTGTACCAGAGGGTACTGCGTGTCCCTGTGGAGGCACAAGGGTGATTTCGGGAATCATCCTGGATTGCTTCTACTTCCTTGTTTCGCACTGGGATTTCCCAGGCTTTACCCACCAGGGCTGGAAGTGCAGGCAGTCACCGTGTCGCCCTGTTTTTTTTTTTTTTTTTTTTTTTAATGTGGAATCTGGGATCTGAACTCAGGACCTTCTGTTTGCAAGCGAGTTTTAACCCCTGAGCCATCTCTTCAGCCCAATTTTTAATACTTTTAAACACTAGATTCTACAGGTTGAACATCTACAATCTAAAAATCTAAAATGTCTCAAAATCCAGATCACTTCCAAAGACTGAACTCTTGGAAACCATGAGCCAAGGAATTCTGTCCCTTAAGTCTTGTTTCACAATTATTTGGTTCCAATGATGATGAAACTGACCAATGCAACACAAATATCAAAATAAAAGATGTCTCAAATTTCTGGCCCCCAAGCACTGTGGGTAAGTAATACCCAACTTGTAGTTTTGAATGGCAGTAACTACTATGTCTTAATCCCCAGTGCTGAGAGAGATATCACTCCTATTAGCTGTACAGGATGCTGTTTATTAAGGTTAGGGCGGTGGCCAGAGATTAAACTGGGTATATACATACTGTGTATACAGCAGAGTCCTGTGACTTTGGCCTGTGTACAACATAGAGAAGGTATTTGGATATCTACAATGCATTTGGAAAAATGCATAATTTTAGATTCTGTATAGTAGTTGTGCTTTTGACCTGACTCTGCTATTAACTAATTATTTTTAAAATATTTTATTTATTCACTTATTTAAGAGAAAAAAGACAGAGGCATACAGAGAGAGATGAGAGAGAAAGAGAGAGAAAGAGAAATATGTGCAATCATACCACAAAGCATGGATAAAGGTCAGAGAACAGGTTTTAGAAGTCATTTCTCTCCTTCCACCATGTGGGCATCTAGGGATTGAGCTCAGAACTCCAGGTCTGTGAGCCGGTACCTTACCTGTTGAGATATCTCAGTGACCCCTTACTGTTTAATTATTAATACATTGCTTTACCTATTTCCCCCCTCGCACACTCTGACTTTATTCACCCTTGGAAACCTTAATTTGGGACCTCCTGTTGAGGTTCATTTTTCTTTTCCCAGGTAGGTGTCAGCCAGATTCACAATGAACTTCAATCCCAAAGAGCAGGCATCTGTCAGGAAGACTATCCTGTCCCCAACTGACCGAAGAGACATCCACTTTCAGAAAGAACCAGCCAATGTGAGTGCTATGCTCTGGGGCTGTGCCAACTGTGGCACCTTTAGTGTGACCTTGAAAGATCTCCACTGTGACCTTTCTTATCCTCTCATTTTCATAGATAGGGACCCGAGGCCCAGTAAGATCAATTTACTTGTCCACTGTCACAGTAGCCATGTAGCATCGAACCTAAGATTTGTCCCCAAACATCCAGGTTAGGAGTGTAAACTGCAAGTGGTCCTGGTTGTGGGGGGGTGGGGGCAGTACTGGATCTTTTTAGGAGAGCATGGGTATGCTGTAGGAGCAGGTAGCGGGTAACAGGATTGGCAGTTGTGGCTCGGGCCGCTCCCTTTGAGTGACACTCACTGAAGCTTTGGAAGTTTGGTTTCTGTCTGGAATCAGCAATACTAGTCACAGTGCAGAGAACACAGTGAGAGTCCTTGTTTCTCCGATGGCCTTCTGAGAGCCTGGGCACATCTTTCATGTGGATGCTTCCCATGGTAACTTCTTAGCACTGACCTGGAGGAGGAAGACATTGCTATGTGTCCCATACCAGTTCAACTCTGAGGCTGTTTGAAAAACCCCGGCTTCACTGGAAGAGGGAGAGAGACTCTGAAGCAAGATTTGCTGAAAGCTTTAAAGGTGACGTTTAGGGCTGGGGAAATAGCCTTTTGTTTCTAAGCAGAAAGACCTGAGTTCTGATTCCAGAAACCACGGTGAAAAAGAAAAATGCATAGCAGATATGATCCGGCCTTCAATTTTGGCCCTGGAAGGCAGAGCCTGGGAAACCCCAGAGCAAAACCATAGGAAGGTAGAACCATCCAGAATAAATTCTTGATGTCACCCTTGGGTCTCTATAGCTGCACACACTCAAGTGTCTTCTACATGCACACCTGCACACATCTATACACACACTCACATACACATAAGCAAAAATAAATAGATAAGTGACTTTTGGTTGTTCATGTGGTACTTTGTGCTATTCGGGAATATTTCACGGTTGAAGTCCCATTGCCCAACCCCACGGGAAGCTGTGGAAGCATTACAGTTGTTTTTTCCCCCTTATCTCCCTACACAACATAACTTTGTCAGAAAATTGAAAACGTGTACTTTGTCCCATCAGCCAACAGGGGATGTCAGATAAGGCGTTCTTTCTCCATTGCATCGGATGAATGATGTAAATGGGTTTTGGCTTTGGAAGGTTTTTTCTTTTCTTTTTTTCTTTTTCCCAGGCACTCCAGCAAATGATCAGAGCGCTAACATTTTTAACCTTATCTATCATCCTGAAACATTTTTTCTGCCTCCAATAAAACATGTCAGAGTCGATTAAGGACATTTTTCAATGAGGTATATAATTCACAGATTTTTAGTAGTGAATCCAGAGGCGCTGAAGTGGTAGAGAGACTATGAATGCTTAATTACAGCTGGGTCACCATGCTACCTTGGCTGGAGTTTTCCCTGAGCATGTTGGGGGCTCTGTGCTTTCTTGTCTGATGGCGGGGGTCTGAGGATGGTCGGGGACATGTCACATTGTGTCTGGTGACAGGGCTGTGAGAGATACCGTGGCTCAGTCCGCTTGGCAGTGCTTATCTGGTACATGAGCGCACATTACTTCCCAAGGCCTGGGATCACTGTGGACAGTATCATTAAATGCCACGTCATTACCTGTTATAGAGCGCAGCTTTAGCTTCAAGGGCCTCTTGGGACGCGCGCAACAGTCAGGAGGATGATGGGCCAAGATGGGGCCGGCATTAAATTTTCAATGGAAGCGGTATTGGCTTTGACTTTCCAGAAGCCTTAGCTGTTACATGGTGTTTGTCACTGGGCCGCGGAGCCGTGGATGTTTGTCAGTTGGAAGTTGCAGGCAGTTGAACAATATGGACAGGTGAAGGCTCCGTGGGGACCAGGCTGGCTGGCGGAGAGCTGGAGGGGGGTAAATTGAAGGTTTATTTATCCCATGTGCTGTCAAGGTCAGCTTGCTAGAGAGCTGTCCTATAGATGCTTACAAATGCCAAAATCCTGGCAAATTGTCGGAAAGAGCCTCCAAATCACTGACCTTTGTACAGTGCCCATCAACGAGCCCGTGTCTCTGAGCTGGGTCCTCAGAGAGAGTTAAATGGTTGGTAAAACGAGGCGGATGCCGCCGCTGTAATGTCAACGGAGCTGCTGTGTAGTTTTTACTTCTGTGCTTTCAACGGGGATGGAGTCGGAAAGATAACTGATGGGAGACAGAGATGGTGGGGTTGTACAAAAACAGCTCTGCCCGTGTGGGTGTTGGTGAGCATGATGTGAAGTTCCACATTTGCACACATACCTCGGGGGTCTCCATTGTTCTGTGCCTGTTAAGAAGGGGTAGTTCATAGTTCTTTTGGCCATTTCCCTTCCTCGTCTCAGACATCTACTGTAGCCTCGGCTCTCCAGGGAATGCCTTTCTGAGTGATGTGTTCTCCTGCTGTGGACTTCTGGTCTGATCGTAGCATGACAGCTAATTTAAGGAGGCAGGACGGAGCCGACCATCTCTGTTTCTCTTACTAAAGGCCAGTCTTTACTAAGCAGCACTGTGGTGACAGTTATTCAAGTGTAGAGGTCACTATGGAGCAAGGGAGGACTATTCTCTACCCCACTCCCATCCCCACCTCCCCATCATGGAATATTATGCATCCATTACAAAGAATCTCAGCCAGACATTGTGAGGGCATCCTGGTAATCCAAACACTTGAGACACAGAGACAGGGGGATTGAGAGTTCAAGGCCAGAGTGGGTTACACAGTGAGATAATCTCATCTCGAAATGAGCAAGCAAACAAACCAACGTAGCAAAACCACCAAACAAACCTGAAACCTGTTGATTTGGAAAGCTATCCACAGCCTGTTAAAGAAAGGGTAGGGCTCGCTGGTCAGCTTGACAGAGTGGGCTGCAGAGTCACTGAGAGTCCCTATGTCAAGAAAATTATATAGAAAGTTACATAGGAAGATGCCACCTTGTCAACCTTTGGCTTTCACAGGCATACTCATGTACATCCACCCCCGTGTGCACACGTGTGCATGTGCCACATATATGAGAGAGAGAGAGAGAGAGAAAGAGAGAAATCACCCTTCCCTCATGGTTGCCCAAAAAAATGTAATCACTCAATACATTTGAAATTTACTTTGAGATAAAGAATAAATAATACAAAAACCATTTTTTAAAATCTTGGCCTGGGCTGGAGAGATGGCTCAGGGGTCAAGACTCTGTCTCACAAGCAGAAGGTCCTGAGTTTGGATCCCAAGTCCCATGTAAAAAACACCAGGGGGAAATGATGGCTACCTGCACTTCCGGGTCTGGTGGGCAGAACCTGGAAAATCCTAGAGCAAAGCAATAAGGAGGTGGAAGCAATCCAGGATGATTCCCGAAGTCACCCTTTGAACTCCACAAGGACATACAATACCCTCTGATACACACACACACACACACACACACACACACACACACACATACACACACAGAAAACGAACAAACGAACTTGCTCTATCTCAAGTTCAAATTTAACTGGATGTCTTTAATCTACAAGCTAGCAACTCACCCTTTCCCTTTAGATGCTTGTGTGTGTGGTGTATGAATGTGTCTGTCTGTGTATGTGCATGTATGGGGACATATGTGTATGGTTTTATATGCTCTTTTGAGTGAGTATTAAATATATACTTTGGTTAATTAACAAAGATTTTTTCTGGAAGAAGTTTCACAGAGGATGATGTAAGAATGTGTGGTAGAGGAAATGGAAACAGACAAAATAAAGGCCGAAGAACAAGCCACAGATGGTTGGCTATTCACATACTTGTATAAGCAGATTTCTTGTGTTGGGGCCTGAGTCAAGCACTGTGTATTCCTGGAGGATGTGGCCAGGGGCCCTGGCTCTCGGGAGTTTATTTTCCTGTGTGGAAGTCTAACAGGTAAGAGGGCCATGGCCCTGCTTCTCCTGGCGGGAGCTTCCATGGGCCCAGGAAGCTCACAGGCAGGGCCTCTGCCTGGGGCTGGTCTATCACAGATGCCTCTTCTGCTCCTGATTTGGAATAAAAAGCAAAAGGTTGCATCTCCTAAGGCCTGGATGCCCCTCTCTGGGAATTCTTCATGGTTTAAACTTTCCCCTTCTGACCCATGAGCTCAGAAGTGATGAAGACTGCCTCGCAGTGGGCATTTGGGAACCTGGGGGAGGGTCAGAGGGGACCAGCACTGGGAAAACTCTGTTCTATGCCTCTGCTTAATGTGAGGATCGTCATAGTGTGGTGTGTACCCGCTATTTACAAGACCATTCAGAACCTTCCTTCTGATTTCCAAATTCAATTAAAGAGCCGTTAATATGTCCCAGGTTTGTTGTAATGAGGCCATAACTGAAACTGACATCATTATCAATTCAAACAAAGCACAAACACTTTATCTTGTACTTCCTTAGAGAAACACCCGGCTTTCACCAAACCCCCAGCTCTCCCCAGCCAGGAGATGCTGGGAGGCTAGATTGCCTGGCTCTTTCTTGCAGACACAAGGGGTTATTTTGTAGGGCCTTCTCTTCCCACTCTACCTGCTCTATGTGTCCAAATGAACCTTTAGGAATTCCTTCAGAGAAACCTGGTGATTTTCTGGATTGTTACCCCATCTCTGGTGCTCGGTGGTATGAAGCCAGTTTCTAATGACGCAAACTTCCCAAGACACCAGCATTCATGATTCTAGAACAATAAGACACAGGCAAAAAATTCCATCCAGGGAACAATAGTGGCAAAGAAGGGGTGCAAAAGCCGTGGGGTAAATGTGGGCAGATGAGATGAGGGTCAAAAGACAGAGGTGGGTGGTATGGATGACACTGGGGTCCTCGGCCTCCAGCTAGGGCGTGGCATCTGTCCTAAGAGTGTAGCAGTTTGCCTGCACGTGGCCAATAAATTCATGACCAAAGAACTTAGAGGGAACAATGGGTTTTTCTTCTTTCTTCCAATTCTGGGTTACAGTTCTTCATCCAGCTTGATAATGTCAGCCAATGTCAGGAGCAGAAGGAACTGACCACACCCCATCCACTGGGATTGCTGAGACAGGAGCAAACCTTACTTACCAGACAGTGAAACTGCCAAACTTACTGAACCAGCTTCCGCCATCTTCTGCTCATGCCCAGGCAGTGGCCTCACCCACTATGGGCTGAGTTCCCCCACATCAGTCAGATCATCTCCTGCACACTTGCTCAGGGCTTGCCTCAGCTACTAATTCTAACTCAAATGTGCCCAGAGCTCAGTCTTCAATAGTCCAGTTGACACCTCTATATCTCACCAACAAGTGAGTATTTAGTTGCATTCCCATCAAACCTAAGTACTCCCTTGGTTTTCACTGAACAAGGCATCGAAAGAAGAATGCAATGGATGTTAAGGAGAAGGGACCTGAGTAGCCACCGAGCACAAGCTGAAAGCCCCGGGTGGTTGGGCAACTGCTGTGAGTGCCCGCTGACTTGACCTATCTTGACTGCAGGCAGCAACAGCTCAGTGTTTTCAGATCAGCACAGTAGGTCACTGGCAGGATATATCCTTACTCAACTTCCCCCAAAACTAGCGAGTGGATGAGCTGGTGCTCAAAGACCTCATATTTAGCACTTACAGTATCGGCGTTTTTGCTCACTTGCCATGCAACAGGTAGTCCTGTGAGTCCATCCACAGATGGGCAGAAAATCCTGATCCTTAAGTACCAGCATCCTCTTCATCTACCCCGGGTCTACACAGAGCGGCAGCTTCTCTCAGGATGCTCTTTCTCCAGTTGACTCCTTTGTAGAGTCCAGATGTTTCTGTTTGGATGGAAGCTTTTAAGTGAGTACTAAGGTTGGGGAGTGTACCAGTTCTGACAAGGCTGTGAGTCTAGATGGGGCTGTGCCGAGGACTAGCACTTTCTACGCATAGTGTGGTTGAGATGGGGCGCACTTCTCACCTGTGTCCTGGCTGGGGTTTGTGGAATCTTTGTGAGGCCAGTACCTACCCAGGAGGATCAGGAACCCTGGGTGCAAGACTTCATCCTTGATATGGGGAGCACAGCAGTCTGCTATTCAGAATGCAATGAGTGTCAATCTATTCATCGCCTTTCATGCTCCTACTGGCTCCCTGTAAGCTCCTCTTGGGTAGGTCTGGAAGCCCCTGGAAGCTCCCCTGGTTAGGTTTGAAAGCCCCAGCTGAAGCTTGCTATCACAAGTGGAAAAGGACCAGAGTCCACCAGCTTCGTCCAGGTCATTTTGCAGTGACCAGAGATATGCTTCTGAGGCAGTGCTGCAAGCTTATGGAAAGACTATAGCGGCACATGTCCCAGCGACGGATGTGCCCAAAGAGTCTAGCATTCATTCTATGGTCTTCCCCTGACTGCTCTGGGACTACCAGCATTCCCCATGTCACCTACTTACCCACCAAAAAGGTGGCTTTGGATGACATGGTCCTAGACTCTGCCAACACTGAACAGAACAGATGAGACGCTTGTTTTCATTGAGGGAGATGGTCTTCTTCAGAAGACCAGATGATAAGCATGCAGAGTATAATTTCACAAGGCCCCCAAAACTCTCAGGGGAATATGAGGATTATTTCTTTGCAGGTCTTTAAGTTGAAAGTCTGAGGGACCCAGCCAAGGGAAGGCCAGAGAAAGAGCACTTCAACATTACAAGGCTCTTGCCAAGTCCTGGGACAGGAAGAGCCAGAACCACGAAGCTTCTAGAGCACAGGTACATGAGACTAGAGAATGGAGGATGCCGCCAGAGTTGGGGGTACAGGTCCTTGATTGTGGAGCTACAGGCTGAATTTCTTCTCATTTTATGTCTATGTGTATGTGGTGCATATGCATATGTATATGTGTATTTGCATGTGAGTGGGGGGGGCGCGCGTGTGCCTGTGCGTGTGTGTGTGTGTGTGTGTGTGTGTGTGTGTGTGTGTGTATGTGCATATTGCCAGTGTGATACCTGAGTGCATGTGTGTGAGGAGGCTGAGGCTGACATCAGGAATTATCCTTGATCATTCTTCCACTTTACTTTGTTGAGGCCGAGTCTGTAATCAAATCCAGAGCTTACAGGGTTGATCTAACTAACTACCTAGCTCTGAGGATTCCCAGTTTCTGTCTTCCAAGACTGAAATTGCAGGTAGGCTGCCAGTTCCATATGGTGTTTTCTGTGGGATCTGGGAATCTGAACGCAGATCCTTTGGCTTGTCTAGCTGAGCTATCTCCCTGGGCTCCTACTATTATTCATTCATTCATTCATTCATTCATTATTTATTTATTTGTTTGTTTGTTTATGAGGTTTCACCATGTAGTGTAGGTTAGGTCTTAAAATTGAGATCCTTCTGCCTCAGAATTCCAAATGCTGATAATATAAACTGTATAACCACATCTAAACAGGTTGGATTTTATCTTCATTTCAACAGTTCCCGAAGAAGAATCTACATCATCGCAGCTACCAGTTGTCCTGTATTTGACTTGCACTGGGATGTGGGGGCGCTCTACCCTTTTGAATGATTTTACTCATCAGAATGGATCTTCTTTCATGAAGTCTCCTCAGGCTCCCTGGACGAATCTGTTCCAGTCTTGCACATGACTCCATTGGACACAGCACCCCTGCCAGCAGTACCCTATAGTTTTGTCTGTGTTAATGCGACTTGAGGCATGTTATGTTCATCCTTGTAGCACCCTGGTATCTGGTGGGACTCTGTCTTTCTCATGTGTTTAGTCAGCGTATCTCTCTAAGCCAACAGGTACCTTGTTCGGGAATGCACCAGAGGTCGGCTTCTATAGCCCTTCCAGTACTTAGGAACAATCCTAAGGAGAAGACTCCCCACAAATTATTAGGAGTCTATATCAATTATTGATTGCCTTGGGTAGACTGCTGAACAGCGGTTGATTCAAAACTGGTGAATAGAGAAGTTTGGAAGTAGGAGCCTCTCTGTCAATAAAGCATCTTTATGGACCATCCCAACAGGTTACCCCAAAGACGAGATGAGCAAGGTGAACAGATTTAATCTGAAGCCAACGTGGACGTATTCTCTCACTCATTCATGTAGCACTGTCATACTCCCAACTCCTGAGTGAGCCCTTTGCTTGCCATGGGGCTTCTACTGCTTAACAGTGCTGTTAGAATGACGTGGTCTGGGTCATCCTCAAGCTGGGAGATGTCCCATTGCGGGACCATTCTTATTTACCAGGTGCAACAGATATGAAGTCTAGAACTTTGCATGTGTGACATACACACACCCATTCTATCTTGTGAGCAAGCTTGGCTCTGGTCCATAAGTAAGTTACAAGTAGATTCATTTTGGGGCATTTTACCTGTGATAGATTCAGATGTCAATTTTGATAGTTGCAGTCACATTTGGGGCACAGCTGTGAAGAATTGATAGTTAAAGCAGACCTTTGAAAAAGCCTACAGGCTGATTGTTTAATTGATATGCAAGACCTGGCCCATAGTGGGTGGTGCTTTCCAGTGGTGGACAAGGTAAAAGGAAGGGCAAGGGGGGTGGAACTCTTGCCCTGTGTGAACTTGCTGTGTTGAGTCTGTTACTGATGGTGAGAGCCCAGCCTCTTGGACCTTGCCTCTGTTCATCCCCCACATCACAGTCCAGAGTCTTTGGCCTGGCTGCTATTCTTTTGCAAATATCGGAGCCCAGACTCTTCAGCTCTCTAGTGTGACTGAAGTTTGAGACTTTCTAGGGAGCCTGTGGTCTTCTGAGATATTTAGTTCAAGGACCGAGCAGCTACAGGCAGCTACCATTGGATTACACTGATTTTTATGTTGTGAGTTAATCTACTAAATTTATTTATATATGTATCCATCCTATCAGTTCTGTTCCTCTAAAGAACCTTGACTAATAATACATCACCAGAACTGTTCAGTTATAGACCTGACGTGTTTTTGCTGTGGTCACTACCCGACAGAAGCATCTGGAGAAAGGAAGGGTTTATTTTGGCTCCTGGTCTCAGACGGGTCTCAGTGTTCAGAGTTCATGGTGATGGACACACGTGGCAGAGTCTCCTCCACGGTGGTGAACCAGGAAGCTGAAATGACACCAGAAGCAAGGTCTGCACTGCATCCTTCCAAGCCTGCCCCTGCTGACCTGCTGCTGAAAACCAAGCTGGAGTCCCTAAGAACACCACAGGCTCCCCCAGGGCGGCAGAACTGAGCATTCAGAATATGAGCCTGTGGAGAGCACTCTATATTAAAATCATAAAACCTTCTGTCATCATCCAGCTCTGCCCAGGAGTGATAATCAGCCAGCGGAGCCACCTTTAACTCCTGCTAACCCTGTGTCCACTGCCTGCCTCACCTCTGCTGGTGTCCAGGGTCAGCTTTCTCCTCTGCCTGCTCTGCCGCCTCTGGTTCAATGTCCTTTGGATGCATGGTCCAGTGGGGCCTCTTCCTTTCCCTCGCCCCACTCCCCTGCATTCTTCCCCTGTCATGATTTGAAATGTGAGAGGCAGAGTGGCCCAGCCTCCAAGTGACAGGTGATATGTGAACATAGCTTCCACAACACGAAGCACATTGTCTTTCAGTGTGATGGCTTCTCATCAGTCCAGGGCCAAGAGCACGGGGAGTTGTGTCTGTCCCCTCCCCATCTCCTTTTCCTTGGGGACCAGCGTCTTATGATTGCCCAGTACAGGTCTGGTGTGCTCCAGCCAGCTCTAGAACCCCAAGCACAGCGTGAGTGCAGCGTGAGAAACTGCCAGAAGCACTCAGGACTGGATTCTATGGCTTTCGTTCTATGGTTTCTGGGTGAGCAGCTGACTTTGACTTTGACCTTGAGTGAGGCAGCACCGTTGTCCGTGGAACCATGAGGCCACACTCTGGGCTGACTGCTTCAGTCACAGCAACTTGCCAAAAGTCCCAGGAATATTTACAGTTGGTCTTTAAGCAGCAGTGGATCTGAATAAAAGAGCAATATCTCACATCATTAGTCCATAAATATGCAGTTTAGTTTTATTTGTCAAATAAAATAACCCGAGATTGAACTGCCTGTTTGAAAGACTCAGACAGACATACACTTGTCTCCTGTCTCCTTGCCCTTCCTCTTCCCTGCAGCTCCCAGAGAATGTTCTGTGCCTTAAGTGTGCCCTCCTCCCTCTCTTTTGCTAGTGTTCCTGGTAAGAATCGTTCGGACAGGGTTCTCGTCCCTGTCTTATGAGACGCCGGATGCATGCCTAGATTGAAGCCAAGATCCCTGGGGATGGATGGGAGACAGCTGGTATCCTCCCTGGCTTCCCTTGACTATGAGAGTCTTACTTTCATTCTGTAAAATGCCTGGGATAGATACTGGACGCCACAGATGGCTTCTTGTGTGAAGGAAACGGTGCGTATGTCCATAGGGTGTAGTGGTTCCTTAGATGCCCTCTGGTCTTATTCATAATTTTGTGTCTACTCCAGGTGTGTATGTCAACTGAGTTGGCTCTGGAATGTGACCAAGAAGGCAGGGATGCATCTGCCTGGGGCTACAGCGCTCCTGAGCACAGGCCCTGGCTCTGGATAGGAGAGGCTGGGGCTGCAGCTGGGGCTCATCTTGGTTGAGCAGCCTCTAGTCCATCATTAGATGTCTGTGGTTTGAGGAGTTGGGAGTTGGTGGGTGTCTGGGGGTCTGCTCAAGCAGATGTGATAGATCTGTCTCTCCACCAGCCCGCCCTTCTCCAGTCTCTCCAGAGGAAAGTCATATTATTTCTTCCGCCTTAGGTGCTGCTTGGCCCAAGAAGAACATGGTTAGTCTGACTGTCAATGCTCGTTGGTAATGTCTCAAGAAGGATCATACAAGACACTGTGTCCTGCCAACACACAACATCCTCTTGACTAGGACTTCAGACAAAATGATCTCAGCTGCAGTTCTGCACACATGACCTGGACTAGCAAAGGAATGTTCTCTTATAAGACTCAGCAGCTGAATTCTCAGGGAGACTGAGTCCTAAGACAGAGAACCTGGGGTTCTTTAGAGGAATCCAGGCCCGTCCATAGTCACCTGCCCTGGGAATTCAGTTGCTTTCAGGCCAAGCACTGGAGATGACATTTTCTGGACCCTCCAGCATGTGGGCCTTTGCTCCCCTTTCTAGGGTGGAACTGACCAACCTGCCATAGATTTAAGACTTCTGAAGGACCAACACCGCCGGAAATATGAAAGCGCAAATGCACAAATGAGCTATGGTTTCATAACATGGCTTTTTCATGTGTTACCTATGCAAGCTACTTATGCCCCTAGATGCAAAATGTCATTTACGTATATTTATAAAAATATACATTTATATATATATGTAAGTTACATGAAGCAAAAAACATAAAATGTCCTAAAATATGAGTATTTATACACATATATTTTGTCTTGGAATTGGCTTTATATTATATTTGGATACAAGGTCTTTCTTTGTGGTCGAGGCTGGCTCATTCTCTTCTTTTTTTTTTTTTATTATTTCAGCTCATACAAACTTATTAGGTACACCAGTTCCCTCCCTTCCTCCTCCTCCCCCCGTACCCCCTGTTTCCCCTCCCCACCCCTCTCCCTCCCCATCCCCCAGTGCCTCCCGCCCCAATTCCCAGAGAGTCCTTTCTTGTGCATGTCTGATTTTCCTCTGGGCCCTCCTCTCCGATGACGTACAAGGACCCAGTGGCCTTTCCCTGAACCCTTCCATGTTCCCCTTAGGTATAGGAACACTGCTGTGGCTGCCAATCCTTTACCTCCAAGACTCTTGGTGCCTTTAGCAGATGCGAGACTTTGTGAGGTCAACAGTGTGTTGGACAATGCGCAGGGCATGCAAAGTCCAATTATGATTGCTTCAACCCTAACTAGTATAGAGTATCTTATATATCATTGCTCCTCCATCCTGTTGCTCTTACACTCTTACCGCCCCCTCTTCCGCAATTTCCCTGAGCTTCAAGATGGGGAGAGACTAAGCTGGCCTAGTTCTATGTGTTGATATAGAGTCTCTGAAGTTCTGGATTGTGGTTTATTGATTTTCTTTTGCAGTTTTGCTGCTCCTGCAATGCCCTTCACTCCATCCTGGTGGGCATTGTATGTTACCCCCTGGCCAGAGACAAAAAGCTGTTAGAGTCTTGTGATAAAAGCACATTCAAAGGTAGATGTAATAAAAGTGGGAAACCATACTAAGGGAGGGGTCTATCACCCATTTGCAAAATGGTTACTTTTTATTTGCCAGACTATATGCCCTCCTCTTCTGGTGAGATCACACCCCCTCAGTAGTAAATGATCAGGAACAAAAGTCTGTGAACTTAATCAGATGTCTCATTACTTATTTGGGTCCTTGGTGGAGGCCTATTTTCCTGCTGTAACATGGCTCATTCTCTTCTTATCTTCTGAGTCTTGAGATGACAGCGTGTACCATCACACCCGGCTCATGGATACTCTGTTTTATTCAACTAATCTGAATTGTATTTTCAAGAAGGAAGTTAGTGAAATTCTGAAATTCAGAGCTATAGTCTTTCTGCTACCCTGACCTCCTTCTTCACATTGCTCCAGAGGAGTCAGATTTGTAGAAATTTCCTTTTTATTAATTACTATCATTATTCATCATAAATGTTTGTGAGTTATAGCAGGATAGTTTAATTTCTATCTGTGCTGTAGCGTGATGAAATCAGAGAAGTTTACATTTTCCTATAAAACAATTTCCTATAAAACAAGGGTCTCACTATGTTGAATTTATTATATAGCTCTGGTAGATGGGAACATGTGATTCTTTGGCCCCAGCTTCCCAATTGCTGTGCTGTGGGTTCTGGTGTGTTATCATACTCGGCTTACAGAATTCTTAAAAACCTGTGTGTGTGTGTGTGTCACAGGTGTTTGTGAGTGCATGTGTGTCTGTGTCTCTGTGTATGTGATATATGAGTGTGAATATATGAGTATGTGTGTGTCCTTATATGTGTATGTGTGTGTGGTGTGTGCATAAGATGTGTATAGGTGAATGTGCATGTGTTTGGTGCAAGTATTTGATGTGCCTATGTGTGATACGTGTGTGTGTGTGCGTGTGTGTGATGTAAGTACCACAGTATGTGTGTGGAGATCAGAGGACAATCTTTGGGTGGTGTTTCTCATCTTTCTACTTTGTCTGAGACAGAGTGTCTTCACTGCTGCTAGGCAAGCCAGGTTGGATTGCCCATATGCTTGTGGAGAGTACAGGATCCACACCTCCCATTTCCTGTAGGCACATGGGAATTACAGAATTTTCTTTCACTTTGTGTGGCTTTTATTAGAGATCTTGGGATCTGAACTCAGGTCCAGGGATCTAGGATCTGAATTCAGGTCATCACACTTGCACAGCAAGCACTTTATCATCACACTTTATCTGCAGAGTCACTATCTCCCCAGCCTTTACAAAGGTTTTCTTGATTAAGACTTTCATGGTGCAAATTGAGAGGAGAGATATTCTGAGATTCAGTTTTCTCAAGGATCCAAAAGGGCCACCAGGAGTGAAGACAATTATCGGAAAGGTAAAACTAGCACAAATCGTGCCTTCCCAGGAAGTGAACCATGGCCTCAGTCCACAAGAGAGGTAGAAATCCTCTGCATCAGCTCAGAAGCGGGAAGGCTTGGCAGCGTGTGCCTTGAAGTTTGGTAAGTGCAGAGCCATTTCGACATGATTTGCGGGATGGTCCTGGAGACCTGGGAGGGGCTGACTTTCTATTGCCCATCTTCCTTGAAATCTTACCCTGTCTGTGTCCTTGGGAGTTTCATCTTCCTAAGCGATGGTCATTTTCCTGGTGTCTGGATGCTGTTTTTGTACTACAACACTTGTCAGAAATTGTGACATAAGACAGAAACTTTACACTACTTGCCACGAACAAAAAGGAATGTGTCTTATTAGCAGTTCAAGCAGGATGCATGGCTAGGGCTGCAGCTTTTATTGCCTCTGCACAGGACAGGGAAGCAGCGTCCAGCACAATGATGCTTTAACCTTGAAGATGTGGCAGAGTTGAACCCAGGGTTTTCTGGTAGAGACGTGGCTGCTGGGAGAGCGCAGTCAGACTTCGACTTGGATTCTGGGCAGCAGGTGCAATGAACTGCACCTATTTAAGAGAAATGTGCTTGATATCAGAATCAGAGTCAAGAGTCTTCAGATGTGACACAGACATGTGCCTGGGGTCGCTCTGCCCACAGAAGCCCCTTCCCACCCCTTTTGTTGAGCCAGTTTTACTCTGCAGCCCAGGCTGGGCTTGAATTTAGGATGATCCTCTTGCCTCAGCGTCCACGTGCTGCAAACGCAAGTATGTGCCTCCGTACCTGGCATGGAAGCCACTTTGTGTTTACTGTGCAGTTTCCTGCCTCTGCCTTCCAGGGCCAGAATCACCGGCAGCTGCCACATCAGCATGTATTTTTACATCAGATCTGGAAATCTGAACTCAGATCCTTTTGCTTGTTAAAGCAAAGGCTTTTTAACCCCTGAGCCATCTCCTGAGCCCTATGCAAGCCCCCCCCCTTTTTTTAAAAAAAAAAAAAGTCTTTTTATTGTGTGTGTGTGTGTGTGTGTGTGTATGTGTATGTATGTGTGCGTGTATTAGAAGGTCCCTGCGGAGGATCAAAGACGACTTCTGGAATTATCCTGGATTGCTTCTATCTCCTTTTTGTTTTACTCAGAGATTTCCCAGGTTCCACCCACCAGGTCCAGAAGTGCAGGCCACCACAATTTTTATCTAGTGTTTTTTCATGGGACTTCAGATCTGAACTCAGGACTTTCTGCTTTTGAGGCAGAGCCTTAACTTTTGAGCCATCTCTCCAGCCCTAGAAACCTCTTTTAAGCCACATCTGCACCTTTGAGTTCTTTCCACTTTTTTCAAAGGAGCCTTCTCCACACCATGTGTTCAAGGCTTGGGTTTGTAGGTATGGGTGAAATTGGCTGTGTTAAATGACTGGGCTTTCATTTGCTTGTTGCTCTGTGGGCACCACTGACAGCATTTTCTCCCCAATACTGGCTTTGAGCTCAGTGGCTGTCCAGTGGGTTTGTCTGTCGTGAAAACTGCTAAGTGAAAGTTGCAGGAAAAATACTTTAAAAGACAATTGTTGACAATAAGTAAAAGTGTAGTAAAAGCTTTATAACACAAAATCCTTCTGCCCTGAGCTTTGCTTCATATAAATTCCCTTTGGAATAAATTAAACCTTGTCCCCAATTCCTGGGTGACAGTGAGTCCTTTGCTAGGCTTGAGGAAGAAAGCTCTTACCAGCCTTTCTTCACCTGTAGGTCACAGCCCTGGTAGAGTGACCACAGGGGACAGAAGGGTCGATATCAAAGAGGACAGAGGAAAAGGACTTTCTCTTTCGTTCATGTTTGTTCGTTCATTCATTCATTCATTCATTCATTCATTCATTCATCTATCTATCCATCTATTTATTTATTTATTTATTTGTGTGTGTGTGCATGTGAGAGAGAGAGAGAGAGAGAGAAAGAGAGAGAGAGCACTGTGTGTCCCTGTGGAGGATCATTCTGGATCGCTTTTATCTCCTTTTTGCTTCACTCTGGGATTTCCCCGCAGGCTACAGTCATTTCTGCCTGGTGTTTTTCTTGGAATCTGGGATCTAAACTCAAGTTTTTGTTGCAAAACAGAGTCTTAACCCCTGAGCCTCTCTCCAACTGGAGAGACTCTTTCAAAGGAAGCATTTCAGATACTTCTAAACATTTTTAACCTTTAAGGAACAAAAAAAATTTGAAGTGGGATGGGGACATGAAGACGCAGCATGGCAGTGGTTATTGGGGATGGGAATCTTGGATATCTTGTCTCTCTTGTGAGCAACCTTGAAGATTAGGCATGTGGAACTGGCAGAAGATCAGGCAAGTCTGCAGACAGCCCACCAGGGATAAGCCTTCAAACATCTTTAAGGTGAAGTTCCTCATCCTGTAAGGGAATCACAGGCAGCTGTGAGTCATGGGTGTGACGTTCCTGAGTCATGAGTGACCAGGGTGGCGGTCATTTAGGAAAGAGACCAAATTAAAGTATGGACCTGTCTTAGTTTTATCCTTCCTGTTGCTGTCATGAACACATGACCCAAGCAATTTAGAGGAACAAAGAGAATTATTATGTATGCTTACAGTTCCAAGTATAGTCTAATATGATGACAAAAGGCTTCATAGTAGTATCAGGAGCCTGGGAAACTGGCCACACCACAGCCACAGGAAGAGCTAAGGAGTGACATATGCTCTACTCTGCCAATCTGCTAATGCCAACCAATTCTCTCTCCATCTTATCTGCCTGCCCAGGGAATGGGCCATCCACTATGATCTGGGCCTTCCCACATCAATTAGATAATCTCCCACCAGGTTGCTCAAAGGCTTAACTTAATAATTATTCATAAATATGTTAATTTCATCATGTGGCTGAATGAATACAGAAGCAAGGAACTTAAGGAATAAGGGATTTTTTTTTTAAAGTCTTGCTTACAATTCTGGTTACACGTCATAGTCTGGCTTGGCAGGAGAGTCTATGGTAACACCAGCAGCTGAGGAAACTGGCCACTCCATATCCACAGGGCTTGATAAGAGAGGGACACACTTTCTCACTTGCTAGAATGTCTGGATGCTGGATTGCCGAGCCAGCTCTCTCCATCGTATACACTTGGCCTGGGGAGTAGCTCCGCCCACCGTGAGCTAAGTCTTCCCACATCAAATAGATTCCTCCCACAGGCTTGCTCAGGGCTCAACTGCCAATTCTTCACAAGTGTGCCCAAATGCTCAGCCCTCAAACTGTCAAGTTGACACCCCTGTATCCAAGTGTATCCAAGAGTTTCAGTTGTCACTTGTTGACATCTAAGAGTGACTGCTGTAGGACCCAAATCCTTGTCACTCTGCAGAAAACCTGTGTTCTTTCTTAGCCTTGCTGCCTTGCAGAGCATTCTGTGATTACTGCTTGTTTGGGGGACAATCCCTAGATGCACTGAGTACCTTTAAGGGGCAGGACACAGTGGCGGCTTCTCATGTTTGGCTAAGAGCTGCATTGCTGGACTACAAAAGATGCTCAAGAGAGGTTGGTTAGTTGTTGGATTCAAGTCACATGTAACTGACCATCTGTCCTGCTGCTGCCTTACCTGTGCCATGGCACGATGGGAAGTGTGCCAGAAGAACACCAGCACTCTTGCCTTATGGCTTTTAGACAAACTTCTAAGGTCGAGTGTGTGGGCAATGCATGTCTTAGTTCAAATTTGGAACTGAGTGACTCTGGGTGATTCTTTAGTTATTTAGGAAATGTCTGTCTTAGCTACAGAAACCATGCTGTTCCTTCAGTCCTGGGTTGGGTGAAGTTGCAGTATCTAGTGTTCTGCTGGCTGGATAT